>CM076577.1:733155922-733606500 GCA_034641835.2 Pinus albicaulis | reverse complement strand
TGAAAATATTGTGTAGAAGAGACTTGATACATCATTGGACATACTATGCAGAAGGGACCTGAGATATAATTGAGGATATTATCCAGAAGGGACCTATATCATATAACAGAAGAAAATTCCAAATCAATAATTAGATGAAAAGCATAAATAAACCTCTACATTTCTACATATCTTGGAAGAGCCATTGTTATACAAAATACAATGCTGACCATGATTTGACCAAAGGACATCATGGAAATCAAACTATTTGTGTGAGTACAAGTACATTAATTGAATTTGTTCTCTTAAAATTTCAATTTTTTTAAAAATATTCTAGAGATTGTTAAGGCTAATTTAATACTTGATATGCATATTCTACCTAAATTTCATTACCTACATTTCACTACCTTCATATTCTATTAATTACATTCCTATTCCTATTCATTATTTTACCTATTATATCCTTATCCATATCCACTATCCTAACCATTTAACTATCATTCCATAAATCATATATTATTTCATATTCCTTATCCATACCACATTAACCCTAATATTCTTAAACATAAATATCATAAACAAAAGGCTCAATTATTGAACCCTTGTTGGACCTACAAAAAGAAAACAAAAGGTTAGATTCATGGTAAACAGTTAATTTTTAAAACATGACCATTATTTGGTCATTTTATAAAATTAATTAAGAAAATATCAAAACCTAAGTTAATATCATTTGAGAGCGCAATATGAAAATATCAAAACAATATGAAAACTATTTTATTTGAGGGCACAATCATATATATGATTACAAGCTAAGGTATATGGGCGGAAATGAAATTATTATAAAAACCAAAATGAAAATTCAATGAGCTAACCTAAGTGGAAATGATGCAATGGAATGAATGGAAATATGATGCATGGTATGAAAAACAATGATGCATTTTCAATGGGTAAAATGCATTTTGATGGAAGAGATGAATGAGAACGTGGTTGTCAGCATATGCCATGAACACAAAATGAAAGGTGGGCTATGTAATGAATATATAGGATAACGTGGATGATGGGAGAGTACACTGTGGAGCCAACACACAAATCCAGTCAGAAAAATTAAGCCACGAAGGCATCAGTCAAGAGATCGACGGATAAGAACGGTAAAAAAAAAAAAATACGCAATGTTACAAACCATGTGTAAATTGGTAAGAGCCTCTGCCATTTTCAAACCTCAAACTTCTGAGAATCTGCATTTTCTTCACCATCATAGCCTTTGAAGGCTTAGTGAGGGAGTGGAATGTTGTGAAAACCATTGGCATGCATTCGACAGACCCTGTGAATTAACAAAGGAAGACGAAGGAGGGTTATGAGAGAACAGAGGAAATCAAGCACAAAGAAACAAGCAGAAGATATAGCAACATAATAATGGAAAGATAAGAGGAAGAGTGGAATTGAATTGGATTTAAGCCATGAGATCTAGCATTCGTGTCGATCAAGGACATTGTCAAGGTGCAGAGATCCCGTGCAGCACAAAGGTAAGAGAAAAAACTTGGATTTTTCTCGTTAAATGCAACGAATATTCATATTAACAAAACTCGGGATTTTTTGTGAGCATAAGTTGAAACTATGGGTTATAAATGAAGTGCTTCCACCACTATTTATACTTGTCACTACCATACAATTTTTCATTGCCACCATTCACATAAACTCTGCCACCAGTCAACACGTATTTTTCATTGATTTAATGAGTGAATCCTTGAAAATATTGGGGGATATTCTTGATTGAAATGACACTATTTAAACACAGGAACTTAATTCAAGTAAGATAAATAATTAAAATCACTGCCATATCAGGTAAATTGGAAAATTTATTCATGTGAGGTTGCATATAAATTCTTCGATTTTGATTTGAATACAAACAGAGAACAGAGTGTTCGATTTTTAACACACAGTGGCATCATTTGTTTCATTTTTGAATGGTTTGTGTGAACAAGTTCATTTAATTTATACACATAGTGAGAAATTTCGAAATAGAGAAGAGATTTGTGGTGAATATTTGTAATGACAGAGATTGAATTATGGGTTAAAGAGAGAACAAAAACATGGTCAAATTTTTTTTTGGTATACAGAGGGAAATCACTTATGAATTTTGAATCCACAACGAACCGATTTTTTTATGATATTTTTGACAAATATTGACATAAAAATAGCGAGCCATTCTTTGAATTTTCTTGCACAGAGTGAGCTTAGTAAATATCAGATTGAATGCATAATTATTTTTCCTTAGAAGAGAAGGAATTTTGTGTGAAATTGAAGGATAAAAAGACACTGTGATATATTTTCTTTTTTAATTTTTTAGACAGTAAAAAAAAGACAAAGAATTCTACAATCAGAGACAGAGTTTTTAAAAAAAAATATTATGAAAAAGAGGATTAGATAAGAAGAATATAATAATAAAAACATGTTTGTTATGTTTTTATACTCTTTTCTACATCAAATCTTTGTGTTTGTAGAAGAAGTGAGTTCATTTTATTCAAGAGAACATAGATTGAAGAGGATTGGTTTCACTTTTTTGTCGAAGGCATTAAAAATAGTTAATATTCACGACCATAATGTATATTTCAAATAATATCTAGTGCATGAATTTTTACTTTTCAAAATGAGGATGATGACAGTGGAAGGATATATTAATTATTTTTTAGAAAACATGGCAACAAGGATAGAACCTAAAGACTTTCAGATCAAGCATTTGGGGAAAGAAAAAATAGAAAAACTTTACAAATAAGGTATGATATGTTTCCTTCAGAAGTTTAATGGGCATAATGAGAACATTACAAGGGAATTCATAAACAATTACAAACAAGAGCAAATTATGGTGGGAATTTTAGTCATTCCCTTAAGTCCATAGTCAATTTCTCAAGCCCTAGATTTTCCATTATCAGTAGAATAATATCAAAAAGGGTTTCATTTTAAATATAAGGGATGGAACTTTGTCCTAGACAAAAATAGAAAGGGATCCTTTGACAGAACTAAGGGGATTCCAAGAGAATGGCTTAATGAGCCTTGGACAGAGTTAGTGTTGATCATTCAAAAATTCTTCACATGTGACAATAGGTATAATATAGTGCATCTATATCATATTAGGCTGCTTCAACACATAAAGGGACATATGAAAATCAATTTTCCATACTTTTTCTATAGAAATTTGATCAGGATGATAGAAAATGTGAAGAGTGAAACCAAACCTAAAGAGGCACAAATCTACCATCAAGGGCTAATTAAAAATCTTTTTTATTATCATTTGAGAACTAAGGGTGTGATGTGGATAGAATTCCTAGCTCAGAATCAGTTTGTGGAACAAACCATAGAAGAAAAATTCAAACCAGTTCAGGAAACAAAATGTATAATGAATTCACCCCTTTATCCAAGAACAAGGTCTAAGAAGCAACAAGATATAGTCATGATTGAAAGAGAGACATCCTTCCTTTCCATCCCTAGCTAGTGAAGAAGAAAGAATTCAACAGATATAAGCAGTAAGGAAAAAGAACTCGAGGTGCAAATTATTGAGACATCTCCCATAACAAAACAAGCAGATGAAATTCTTGAAATACTACAGAAGGAGGTTTATGAAAAACCATTAGAAAGAGACTCGTATTTTGAAAATGATGATATTGATGCCGCTTCATTTTATAAAGACATTAAGGAAGAAGAAAAATAACAAAACCTTAGCAAAATCAAAGAATTAACTGATAATTTGGAGGTAAGCAGGATATTGGAGAGGAATTTGAAGAGAGAAAATGAAACATACAAGAAAAATAATGAAAATTTGATCGAGGAGAATGAGAGAATGAATGAAGAAGTGGGAAAACGGGAAAAAAATAAAAATCTTTTTTTCATGCAAGCATTTAGATGTCTCGAAGAGAAAAACTCTTAGAAGATTAAATATGAAAAGCAGAAGGTGAAGGCTTTGATCTATAAAGAGGAACAATATATAGGTATAGACTCTCTTTTTCAAGAATTATAACAAGAAGCATCAGCATCAGATACAGTATCAACATCAGAACTCAAGGGATCTAAAAGGAAGAAGCAAGCATGAGGACATCCTTGTAAATCAACACGGGGGAGATGTTCGCCCTCGTTTTTTATCTAATTTTGTTTAAGAAAATACACTTTATTACCATGCTATCCATCCATACACCATCACATTCACTCTATTTTTTCTAATTAATTGATATCCAGGTATTTAAATTAAGTTTTGCAATTTCTAGAAGTTTTTATAAAAATTGAATTTTAAGTGCATTTTTGGACCAGACCAGAAATTCTCGTAATGGCTTCATGGATGTCATATTTGCAGGATACTTAGGTTCGATATGGACAAAATTTATATAAATATTGGGAAATAATATTGGATTTAAACCTATTGGCTTAGTCAAACCGAGCTCAAATAGGCACGCTCAAAGGCGGTCAAACATGACCTGTTTTTATGGAGATCCCTAGAAAATAGGTCAAAATTATTATTTTATGGGATTTTCCAGATTTTGAGGGATTAAAAGGGTGATCTCAACCTAAATAGATAAGATAAGGACATCCATGGCTATAGGAGAAATTTTATATGAGTTTCTTTCATATTTTATCTATTTAAGCCTAAGACATTGAAGGCATTCATATGTAGGATTTGTTAAACTTAACTTTGATATTTCAGAAACTTTGGAGAGTTAATTGAAAGACCTGTTATATTTCCTTTTTTGTTATTATATGGTGAATTCCTGACTGAATTATTAGTATCTGAAAGAACTTACAGTGTGTGAGGCAAGTGTGGAGGGCCCCCACACCGAGCTGAGTGCACATTCTAGTTATTTTAGTTATAATTTGTGAACTAGTTTAATTTTATGTTTAATCTATTAATTAGATATATGTTGATGTTTTATGATTGATGATGAACCTAATTCGATTTTCTATTTTTCATATGAAGGGATAATCCAATTTTTAAGTTAAGAATTCCTTCTATTCGATTAAGAGCTAGAGCTAAAATTCATCTTTCCTTCTTTTAATTGATTTTCTGAAGTTCCTATTTTCTAACAATAGTATTAATGATGAATAAATCTGTAATGAAGGACAACTATGATATATTTAGTTAAGATCCTATTCAATTCTTCTTTCATGCATCTTAATCTAATTTTCATTAGTGGTTTTGGTTTCTAATTCAGGAAGTAGTTTTGTAAGAGAAGGACAAACAAGTTCTCCTAAGTTAGGAGCTTCTTCTACTGCTGATTACATAATTGAATTTAGAAATTATTTAGTTTAAATTTATCTTTGTAATATGCATTTCCTTTATTATTAATTCATCTTCTAACTTGACTATGGTTGAAACCCATATATATTGGAGATGCTTCTAAGTCTCACAAGCCTGGATTGATAATAAATTACTTGTGTTTGTTTACCGAGTAAGCAACCCAATACTCCCACCAATTGATTTTTGTTGTCGGTTGATGGGATGAAAAACCACATTTATTCTTGCTTACAATGCCCATAAATTTGTTTGTACAAGGACACCAATTTCATGGATGAATACTCACATGTTTTGCTATTAATCTTGTGTATAAGAGATATTTTCCCTTCCCTACGCATTAGCATACAAAAAACTATTATTATACAGCCCACTTCGAGAAGCCATTAAATGATGCGCCTATGAAGAAGATTTCAATATTTTGGCTGCTTGATTTCTCAAAGAACCTAAATTTTTCATCGATTACATTATCAACCTTTAGTTTTTTGGATTTTTTCAAAGGGCTATGGTTGATTATAAATCTATGCTAGGAATTTAAGTGAAATATTATGAACACTAAAATTCCTACATGACTACTTTTGTAGAACTATGCACCAGAGAACATACACCATACGTTATAATTTCATTTAATTTGAGGTAGCAGCTTTTAATTTTATAAATCTATGTCCCAAACTTGGTTTGTCAATAGTGTAAAAGCGAAATGTTAATGTGGAAACCAATAATTCCTTTAATTTTTTTTTTTTAAGCTGTATAGTGTCCATAAATAGAAACCAACAAGTTCATCATTACTCTGATAGTGGGTAAGATACTTGCTCATGGACCATAGTTATTCGAAGATAATTACAATTCCATCCCACAAGGGGACCAAGGTATATATGACATATGAGATCCTGGAGTCAAGTAAAATAAATACAAAAAAACCCACACCATGGCTCAAATAAACTTATCAATATGTCTCAAATAAACTAATCAGTATGTGTGGATGGATCAAGAGAACATGAGCTCAATCATCTTGATGCCAACAATAACTTAAGACTTAGGTGCATAGTATTGCAGTCACCCTAGTAACTGAAGTACAAATGTTACACCATTTTTTGGTCATCTAACCTATTACTATTAGATGGACTAAAGTACACCATGTAAGACCAACTGTACCATAGTAAAATTTCTTTCACTCTGAAAATTAACTTAATAACCCATAATTTATTAAGTTGTTTCTAGTCTAAACAAGAAACCCCATGAGGAGTAATTGGATAACTCCTTATTTGTTTGATATTCTTCAAGGGATAATTAATTAAACCACTGTTTAATTAATATTCCTGGTCATATTTAACCCAAAATAGGAAAATTAATTAGATAATTCACTATTTATCTTATTATTTTCTAGGAATAATTATTTAAAACAGTAATATTCCTGGTTAAATTGACTAAATCATTTATAAATAATTGAATAAATTACTATTTATTTAATTATTTCTTAACCACATTCTTAAAATAATAAATAAATCATTTATTTATTTATTATTTCTAAATAAAAGGATTTGACCAAATTCAAATTCTTTCTCCCTTCAACAAAAATAATCAAATATTCCATAAGAGTTGGATCTAGATTTGGTTAATATTATTTAATTATGCACGAATATCTAGACTAACTCAATTTTTTTTTATAAATAGAAGGTTTTTTCCATTAATTCACTACCTTTTGTTTCCTAGAGATCACTCTTCATCTATACTTTTGGTCTAATTTTGATCCTCCCATCATTGTCATATTTTTCTACTTTTTTCTTGTGAGCTCCCTCCGAGTTCCATTTTGTTTGGGTTTTATGCACCATCAAGAGAGAGAGAGAGATATTATATATAAAGTGATGAGGACATACAAGAACCTATCCCATTGTGGGGGACTCGTAACATCTTTCTATGTTCCCTTCCCAGATGTCATAATACAAAAAAAATCTTTAAAAAATCTTATCTTGTTCATTGGATGCATGGAGAAACTCTTGCTTATTATTTTCTATTTAATGTCTTTAACTGCATAGATCTTGATTTCTTTAGCATTTATTCTGACTACTAACTTCAGATCTAAGAAAATTGACATCCATATTTGATGTTAGGGTTGTTTTTTATGCACAACTAAAGTGACATTTTTTCATATGCTTGTAATTACAATTTACACTAACAACTGGGGACTCCACAAGGTTTTTTAATTACGACCACTACCGTTTTTCGGATCCCTGCATGACCAACTACTTCAACCCCTAGGGGTTTTCTTCAACTTCTTATTTTGCATTTATTGATGTTCTTTTTAACCTTTAAAACCCTAAAACAGTAAAAATTGTAACTTCTGTGTGTTTTGGGCACTTTGCGCAAGTAACTAGTATCAAACGCAATAGAGACGACACTTTTTCCTAAAACCTACTCCCAAGACAAATGCAAGTGCAGGTCACACTTTTTGGGCCAAAAATTGTGACCTCAGCTCTGAAGTAGTGGAACATATCCTGAAAACTACAACCTTAGTGGAAAACTAGTCAGAAACTGCGACGTGTACTTTTTACGGGATTTTTTTTGTGATTTTACTGGGTTAGTCTGGGCCACTGTTCATGGTCGCTTGACCTCCCTCTTCACCCATCTTGAATCTGTACTTGATTAGTTTTACTTTTCGAATTAGGAACCAAGCCCATCGGGGCTTCAATACGCTTCCAATTTTTTAGGAGGAGTTTAGCTGAAGCAGGTCTTCTGAGATTTCAGTGTTTTAAGGCATTTTTAATATATGAACCTGCACTTTTAGATCCATTTAAGATCGATTATTTATCCATACAAAAAACCTCTTTTAAGTTTTTTTTGGTCCTCCTTTAGGGTCCACCCCATTTCCCTTCAGGTTGTAGCCTTTCGCCACCCTTTTTGTTGTATTTTTCCCTCTAGTTTTTTTGTTGTTTTCTACCCTTGTTTCCCGCAGATCTGACCTTTAGATCCTTGTCTGTCCTGACCTTAGATCCATTCACCATTTTTTTTGTTTTGACTAGATTTCACCCACCCATAGGCTAGTTTTTGGGAAGCCTTCCTCCTTCGGTATAAATTGATGCATCTTTAACCATTTATTTTACTGTCGCATTCAGTTTCCATTACTGTCATTTTCAGTTTTATTTACAGTTTTACAAAATATTTTTTATTTTTTATTTACACATGTCTAGGCTTAATTAAAATTAACAAACTTATCACATACACACACACCCTAAGTGAAGAGCACCTAGTTTACACCGTCGGGCCAAGACTTAAACATTGTAATCAATTAATCATACACCTCCCTGCCTTTGGTCACCTCCCTTCCTTATTGGGTTCCATGTCTATTTACCATCATTGTGCCCCCAAGGCATTTATCCTGGAGAATCCAAGGCCTTCATCGTTAGTTTCCATTAGGAAGAATTACTTTTTTGCGTAGGGTTCGAACTCATCCTCCTCTGAGTCCTAATTCGGACTATGATTCTGGTTGATCAGGTTCCCCTTCGGTTTCTATCACTGGCTCTCTTCCACCTTTCACCTTCATCATGTATGGTTCAAGACCTAGCGCTGATGGCAGCCCCAACCCTAATGCTGGAAATGCTAATAGTGGTGTCGCAACAGGAACTATTCCAGCTGCTCCCTTGCTTCGTTATATGGCAGGCCTAAGCCTTCTTGATTTTAGCCAGTTGATTAATGACCCGATACACCATGATCCTAGTTGGCCTGTAATTCCAACCAATATTCCTTCAGGAATCCCCAATTTTGAAGGAAATGTAGGAGAGGATCCTACCAATCATGTTCGTTATGTCCACATGTAGTGTTCGTCTAACTCCATCATCGATGACTTCATCTGTCTTCAGTTATTCTAGCGTACGCTTACTGGGGAAGCTTCCAAGTTGTATGTCGACCAGGCCTCCTCCTCTCATACTAATTTTTCAACCCTTGCCGAGGCCTTTCTATGTTACTTCCAGATCCCCCTTCGCTATGACCCCGGTACAAAAATCTTCACCTATTTCCGTCAAATTTTTATTACCCACCTATCTGATCATATTCAAGAATGGCGTAGAAGGAAGACCATATGTCGAGCCCCTTATCTCGAAGACCATGTCTACATGGATTGGTTTCTCAGATTCCTTTTGCCTAATATTGGAAAATATCTCACATTTCACTTCCCTCAGAGTGAGGAAGTTTCCCTCCAGATTGCATTGAAATATAACCTGATCTATGCACAATCTAGTTATGTTTATACTGTCTCACCTGATCCCCCTGGACCCAGTTGTGCCAACACACTGAGGGCATCCCATGTCACCAGCAGTATTTTTGGATCCATTTCACATCTATACACTCATCCTCCCATGGGTTATGGTCTCCTCAGGGAGGGGCCAGCTCCTCTAGCACCTTTTCCCCTCCCAACAACATGTATCCAGGATATGGCATGCCTCCTCCTTTTTCCCAACCTATTTACCCCAATGTTTCCCAACCTACTTATTATCCATATCTGCAACCTAGTGCTCCATATCCTCCAATGTTTCCACCTCAGCCTCCCTTGTCTTCTTAATCTCCGCAAAAGCAACCACCCCCCCCAGGGGTTAGGTGTGTGCACAACAGATTGTGAATAATCCTCCTACTTCAAGAAATAAGAGGAAAGGAAATAAAAACAAATCTTCCCCAAGTAATCTAGGAAAAAATCCCTAAGGGAGTACATATAACACTACCACCCAGCAAAAGGGTGCTCAACCCAAGCATGGCATGCCTATTCGCACGACTAAGACTTGTTATTATTGTGGTGTCTATGGTCAATATACCCATGATTTTCCCCTTTTAGCTTTGATGCGTAAGATGTGGGAAGCTCAAGCAGCATCCCGATGATAGCAAGCCTCCCCTTCAGTTGCTCCTAACGTTGCACCCATCCAACTGGTTGTGTTTACCAATCCTTTCCGCCAGCAAGGGTATGTGGTTGCGCAACACCCCGAATGTGAGACGACCACTCAACCTCATCCATCCCGTACCTCTAATTACCAGATCCCCATGATGAACTCTGACCAACCTAATACCACTGACCTCAACCTTCAGACTCGGTCCCATCAGTACAACAAGCCCCCCGCTACATTTCTATCGAGCCCCCATATTCAGGTCCCGTAGAGCCTCTTTCGACACCCAATGGTCCTTTATTGATCCCTCAGCCTAAGGCAAAGGTCCATACCAAGATCCCTAAGGGACCATTATAAAAAATACACTTCTTCCAATAAAGCTGCCCACTCCTACAATATAGTAAATAACTTGGTGTAATCCCCAACCGCCATGTCAACGCTGGAAGTCCTCCAGTCATGTCATTCACAACCAAAACCTCTACTAAATGCTATGGGAACTGTGGATCCCTCATATTATCGATTGATTTTCTTCGATATTGAAAACTCAGAACATCCACCCCTTCCTGCATTCGTTGCGTTCCAAATCCTTGTCAAGATTCGAAATGCCAATGTCTCCCATTGTATCATTGACAAGGGGGCATCCACTTGTGTGATGTCCACTCCTGTTTGGAAATAGCTCAGATCCCCTGAGTTATCCCCTTCCACTATCACCCTCCCTCTGTAAGATGGCCACTCTTCTCAGCCCCATGGCATGTTCTGCAATTGTCCTATTACCCTTGCGGACAAGACTGTTTGTGTTGATGTTGAGGTCATTGATGCCCCGTTAGACTACAACATTCTATTGGTTCATAGCTACACTTATGCAATATTTGTTGTCCCATTTTCGGTTCACTGTAAGATTTTCTTTCCTCATAATGGAAATATTGTCACCATCGATCAGTTAACATAATACAAACCGAAGTCTCAAACCTCTCCAAATTACATTATCTCCTCGGAGGCCAACAAACAAATAGTCGAACCTCCGACCAGTGTCTCACTCGGAGTTTATAAATATTACTCTTTACTTGGTTCATTCCCTAGTCTCCCCCCTCTCATCTCTGACCCTAGCTCATTGAATATTTTCATGATGCAATCGTCTCGGTCCGATCACAAATAGTCCAGTTTAACTAGTCAGCAGCCCTGCCCTCCGCAACCTGCTCCTAGTCCTTCGACTTTGCCTTTAGGACCTCCTCCTCAAGGCCCCTCATCCTTAGCCAGTGTCCATGATCATATCTACCCTCCTAGAATGGTTCCCCCTAGCCTTAACCATATCGGAGTTGTCCCGCCTGGCCATTACCCCTTTGGTCAGATACCATTTCTTGCTCCTCCTCCTGAAGTATTTTTGGTTCTTGTTATGGCTACCTTGTCTCTTTCTAATAGGACCCTGGGGATCCAAGTCTAGTACATTGATCCCCTAGCCAATATCCCATCTGGACAGCCAAAACATTAAACTGCTTTGACCCTAGTCCAAATGGTCGCTATGACTCCTCCCTTTGCTTCCGTGCCTTAGCCACTTCAACAGGAACCTACTCCTGTTGTGAAAGCCTTAGGTGAGGGTGCCAAATCTCGAAAAAAGGAACCCAAGGACAAGGATTCTAAGAAAACCCCTGATCCTCCTCAACCTCAAAATCGTACACCTTTGTGTGCTTTGTGTGATGTTGTCGGTCATGCCACCCATAATTTTCTTGAATTGCCTCGTATCAAGCCCATGGTCAACGCAGCATTCCCTGAGTCTAAGGTCCCAGAAATCACTCTCAATTTACTGATTGTAGCCAAGAAACCCAAGACTATGCACATATACCACCCATTTTCTTTTTTTGATCTCCATGGCCACTATTGAAGCCTCTGTCCCCACATTGCAGACTATCGCACCTCTTTGGACGTAGTTTTCCAGTACGAGACTGACCACCATGAGTCTGCCTCTCCTTTAATTTTTCCTTATTCTTCAGGCGAGCCAGAGGACACATCTACTCCCATTGACATTCACCCTCCCGATGTCAAGGTGACGAAGTCTTCGGGCACTATCCTATACACGTTATCATCTATGCGATCCACGGTGGAATACCCCTCTGGGGCTTCCCCTTCTGTTTCGCCTAACCCCCCATTCAGTTATCACCCTGGGGTCAACATCAGTGGGTCCTTCATCTACTTGTTATTTTTTCACCCTCTATGATGTTGCGCATGTGAAAATCTCTTCTCATGATGATGAGTTAGGTAGCTTCGTTGCACCACGTGGTCTTTTTTCCACCATTCACCCTTTCTTCTATTGCGATGATGACATTATGGAATCAATCACCACACCTGACTTTATCTACCCCCCCTACATCAAACCCATGCATTCAAACCACATACACCTTATCACCATTACATTGACACCCAATTTTTAGGTAAGGGGGCACCCATATTTGAGAGTCGAGGAGAATAAATTCTCCACAACCCTCCTAGTGCATTTGGTTGTGTCAACTTTCGTACCATTATTATTACCCATATAGAAGATCCTTTAGAGTCCCATATCACTTCAAATCACTCTAGGTATGGTCCCCCTCATCATTCCTTCATCTTACATCAAAAACCCAGTCCCTTAGACATTGTTGTTGACCAACCTATATATTTTCTCAGTGAGCATGAGTTCATTATCTCAAAAGAAACTCTTTGGTAGAATGACATCATATATGGCACTCTATAAACTCATGTAGCTAGGGGCATAATTCCCAAATCTACATACCAGATCCGTCCCCTCCATCATGGCACCCATTCCCATCTTCTCATATGATTACCATAAGTCTCGGCCTAGACCCCATCAATCTAGGTATGGTTGATTTTCCTCCCATTCCTTTGATACTTGCACCTACCGACCTCTCCAGCAAGCCATATATCATAGATGTTTGATACCCTAACTTAAAATATTCTACTTTTTGTAATGTCATGTTTCCCACTTGGTGCCTCTGTTTGACTTGGTTGGTGGGGATGATTCTACACCTTCTGTAGTATATCATTCTCGTATTGTTTTCTTACCTTGATTCCTCATCAGGATAGTACTTCCAAGGAGCTTTAAGGCCATCCTTAGAAAATAAATTTCTCTGCTGCCCTCATTAGTGGGTTATCAACAATTTTGAGACCCCAAACCTTGCCAATGCGGTGTGAAATACATGATCCCTTCATATCTCAGAACGTAATGCATGCAGGTGCCTCACTCTCTCCATTTGATCCTCAACTCTGCCATACCTACACAAAAAAATCATGTTTGTCAGTGTACAGAAAGGAAATACTGCATCATAACCATAAAATCCCTACTCTTAGCCCAAAAATTGCACTAAAACACTTTTCCTTGACAGGTCGCACTTTTCTGGCCATTTCTGGGACATGTCGTAGTTTTCTTCCCAATACCTACTACCCAGGTTGCAGAAACGGCCCCAAAAAGTGCGACCCAGTCATGAAGAAGAGTAGGTGTTTGTTCCTAAACTCTAGATGCCTAAAATGAAATTTCAATCCACTGAATTGAATGAGTATGATTAGGACTCTTACCTAAAAATAAGGGATCTCGCTTCCAATGGTCGGTTTTTTGCTATGATCGTCGCAAGATCGAGGACTTTTTCTCCTCTCTACATTCACCACAACTACACTTTCAAATGAATAAAATTAGAGGTAAAATGGCTTATTAAAAGAGAAACCCCAGATTTTCCTTTCGCTAGCTATGACAAAACCGTAGCTCAGTTTGAAAAATTGTTAGCACTGTTGCAAATCTCTCACCAAGCTTTCAAATGGGTATCCTTTTGTTTTTGGTGATTTAATACTTTTCCCAGACACATTTTTCCCAAGAAGGATCACTTCATCGCTTCCGAAAATCTAATTTCTTCACTTGCAACACTCGTACTTATGGAACCACCTTGCCTTCATACTTGTCCATAGTTGGGTCGATTTTCGTCGTGAGTAACCATCTTGTAATCATAATTTTATGGCCCCCACCTAGCATGTTCTATGTGGCAGCATCATCAAGTTGCCCTTGTTTAGAGCATTCGAGTTGGGTCATCATCACATCCATGGAGTCTGTCCTGAGTCCCTTTGTCTCCTGCCACATTCCTCCATCCTTCATTTCTTTATCCCTCTCTTATGTCGCACATTTTTGCCTCCAATCATACTATCCCCTATCCCCTCCGGAGTTGAGTCAGTAGCTACGAGGTCATCCATGCCCTTTATGCTCTAACAAGGGAAGTCTCCCACTTACTACTTAGTACCCCTCATTTCACCATCATCACCGGTGTCAGTCTATCAGTTGCTCTACTATTATCCCTCGTGCCTTAGTTGAGGATTCCTCACTGCCTCACTTACGGTGGGCCTCCTTCTATCGGCATCACCTTTTTCATTCGAGAATATAGGTCTAGAGGGTGGTGTACCTTGGTTCCAGCTTCCACTATTTTTCAGTGCCTTAGATCAGGCAAAGGGACCCTTCATTGCCCTTTGACTTGATTGTTTCTCAGTTCCATATACTCATGGCATGATCGAGATCTGTATACTTGATGGTTGAGTGATGCAATAGATTATGCCAATGATTATCGGGTATGTGTGAGATGTTTCACACCTCATGAGGGAGTGGCCCTTAAGGTAGCCCCCCACATTCCTGGATGACCTCTTTACTACAACCTTGGATGTAGCTCCATAGATTTGATGGTTCCGGCCTCAGCCACTTGCAACACCTTCTTTAGTTTGCATGTATCATTCATATTTTCAGAGCCCCTTCCTGTTTTAGAGGGCCTCTTTGGTTGAACCTATATCTCATGTTCTCAAATATTATTTTATAAGTCCTGGTTGTTGTCCCAGGAACAGTATGTATGTGGGGTCCATTATCATGTTTTTTACCTGGCCCATGTTTATGCCAGAATGTATTATATAGTTCAGTTCCATGTTTTCTAGATGCATCATTATTCTTTGTACTTTGTTATCTCGTCGGGATTAGGTATGCCTCTCGTACCTCATATAGAACAAGTACTCACTCATAAAAGAGACTTGTCACAAAGGTAAGTCTCACCTCATCAGGGTATTTTCCTCTCGCGTTTCAGTCTAGCTTAAATTTCCCTCTTTCTGACTTGTTGGAAATATTGTCATTGATTGAAAAGGAACAGAAAGGAGTAATACCAAATTTATTATTGATGGAAAGGAGTAGAGAAGCAACAACAGAGGAAAAAAAGGAGTAAAGGTAGCAAAGGTAGCAAGCTAGGTCAACTTGTGAAGATAATGGGTGAACTCGTGAACACATTAGGTCAATTTGTGAGAAAACAAAGCAAAGGAGCAAAGGCAGAAAAGGAAACAAGTTGGGTCAAGTCGTGAACATGTTGGGTGAAGTATTGAAAGCATTGGGCCAAGTCATGAATGTGGGTAGATTCATGCATGAGTAGTCGAGTCGTGTATCTTTATGTTCAGAATAGTGCAACGAGTCGGGTAGAGTTGGGTTGTTTACAGTGAACAAGGGTGCATGTAGTTCAGTGGGTCAAGTCGGGTAATTTCAAGAAGAAATGCGTGCAGAACAATGTTCAACGGCTTAATCGCATACCGCAATCGTAAGCGGAAGAATGATCGCAAAAACTGCAGAAACAAAGAAATCACAGAAACTACATAGTGCAATATGGTGACGTGTCTAGATGACGTGGTAGTAACATGACACCCCCGGTGGAACCTGAACCCTATATCTCATAAGAGACATCATTATTGGCGAGTTTTATATTTATATGTTAATACTAAAATTCAACTTAAAAGTGACTAGGAGTTAATGGTGTTACTAATTTTTCGACGACGACTATTGTTGCACCAGGAGCTGTTGAACCAGACACTGAAGCATGAGTGTTTTGTATCCATTGGGAAAAGATAGTTTGTAATTGTATAGCAGTATCTGAGAACGTATTTTATATTTATATGTTAATACTTGGAAATATAACTATTTTTAGTTGCGGTGAAATAGGAAGTGGGGTTTGCGATGCGATGCGATTTCCTATCACTATCGGTGATTTATATGTTTATTAAGTTAGCGCAAGCTACATGTTGTAAGTAGATATATTTGATATTAGAATTACGGAAGATGATTTAGGCAGTGACGTGGCGATGACGTAGGCAGTAACGTGGCAAGTTGACGTGGTAGATGACGTGGCCCCAACCCCATAGATCACAGTTAATTTATGATGAAGTGGCAAGGTGGCATGGAGTGACGTGGAAATTTGACATGGCATGATGGCATGGGGACGACGTGGACTTGGATGACATTTTTCAAATGAAAAATTGTAAGAGGTGAAGATCTAGAGATCAAAGAAATTTACGATAAGAAACTTGCGATAGAAATGTGAGATAGAGAAGTTGCAATAAATTTCAATGGGACCCAATCACCTATCGTAAATCAAAAAGCTCAGGAGGATAAGCACTTAAGAAACACATAAGAATGCAGAAGTGAAAAGTGTGATTTGTGAAGCGGACACGATGTGGTTCATAGGTAAATATTAATGTATTTCATGTGCAGGTTTAGTGTGTTTGCACTGTTTTTTATGAAGAAAACCTTGGAACTAGAGGTTAACTCGCGTTACAAAGGAAATGCCTGAACGCATGGAAAATAGACTCCGGCAAGTGAACTGAATATATAGCAAAGGTATTATGGAATTAATCTAATCAAAAGCATGAATGCTATGGGAAAAGGGCAATAGGCAAAGTCGGGAAAAAGAGAGTTAAAATGACACTGTTGGAAACGTGCCAACTGGGTTGAGTCGGGTAGAAGATGATCATGCTGCACAGTTGGAAATATAATAGCAGATAGAGAAGAGAAAGGGACATCAGTAAAAGAATACAAAATGAACAGAAAAACAAGAAGCTGAAAGGGTTGAATTGAAATATTGTTGTAACTGAAAATGTAAATTCATTGATTATTTTATATTGTTTGTGATGCAAAGGCAAGTCTCCAAGGCAAAGAAAAAATCCATGTGATACTGAAATAATTGTATATATTGTTGTACCATTCTGAATATGCTGAGTGAGGAAATGAGTGGGTGGAAGGCAAAGAGTCATGCCAATTCACTTCATATTCCCATATAGAATGAAAACAATGACAAAGTTATCTATATAAAATATGTAATATCATTGTGCAAAGGATGTTATAAAGCTGCAAAATGGAAAAGAGCGGAAGAAGGTAAGAAATCTATAGAAGGTTAGAGAGTGGAATAATGAGAGTGAGCATGTAGATATGTTGTGCACATCCAGAGCTGATAAAAAGTAGATATGAAGGTTAAAAAGGAAGCAGTGAAGAAGAAGTAAAACAGAGCTAATATCCAGGTAAATTGGCATATGATTTTATTGTAGTGTGAGGGAGTTGGAGCTTCCATATCAAGTTGTAGCTTGATAGATGTCTAGTTGGAGTTGGTTGGGGTAGGAGCCTCCTGTGGGTTGTAGCCTACAGAAAATACATGGGAGTTAGTGCTTTCATTTCAATTTGTAGCTTGATAGATGTCCAGTTGGAGCTGGTTTAGGTAGGAACCTCCTATGGGTTGTAGCCCGCGGAAAATACATGGGAGTTGGTGCTTCCATTTCAAGTTGTATTTTTATATATGTACAATTGGAGTTTTTTGATGTAGGATCCTCTTGTGGGTTGTAGCCTGCAGAAAATAGGCAAGAGTTGGAGCTTCCTTGCAAGTTGTAGCTTGTATAATTTGAGGTAGTAGCCTCCTGTAGGTTGGAGCCTACAGAAAATCAGTTGTGAGAGGGAGTTGGAGCTTGCCTTTTCATCACAACAATAATAATACGTGGTTTTCTCCATTATGGGTTTCCACTTATATCTCATGTCTATGTGCTTGATGATTATGTGTTGATGTGATATTTTAATCTGCTTAATTATTTGTTATCCACTTAATAATTTTTTTTATTCATTATGTATTAATTTTCTTAAGAATTGAAGGTGTAATTGAGTTGAATGAAAAGAGTTTTAAATGTTCATGAATGTATTAAACTGATTTAGCCCCCTCCCCCCCCCTCTCTCAGTTTAGCTAAGGGTTAATCAATTGGTATGACATCAGGTTCCTTTAGTAACAGTTTAACTACTGGAAGGATTTCCTAGGTCCCCAAAATGGCTAGCCTAGAAGGATGCTCAAAAAATAAATCCTCATTGTTTACTGGCACAAAATATGCTTTCTGGAAAATAAGAATGAGGACATACTTAATGTCTCTAGGAACACAAGTTTGGGCTAATATGCAAGTAAAATATGTAGCAAAGGGTACAGACACTGAGAAAGAAGCCAAACAAGATTTTGGAGCTAATGCAAAAGAAATGAATGCACTCTTGAGTGGTCTAAGTGAGTCAGAATTTATCAAAATAATGCATAGTAACACTGCCAAAGATATATTGGATACTTTAGGAAACATTCATGAGGGTGATACAAACGTGAAGATTGCCAAACTACAAGCACATAGAACTCAGTTTGAAAACTTAAAAATGAATGAAGATGAAGATATATATTCATTACTCTTAAGAGTTGCAAAATTTGTGAATATCATGATAGGCCTAGCAGAAGAAATTAAATAAAGTGTTGTAGTCCAGAAAATATTGAGATCTCTACCATCCAGGTTTAATCCTAAGGTTTTTCCATAGAAGAAACAACAAAATGGGAAACCTTAACCATAAACCAATTACTTGGGAACCTAACAACATACGAGATGAGACTTCCTAAAGGGAATTGAAATATGAGGGAGGCTTCCTTTAAGGCAGAAAAATGTATAAAAGAGAAAGAAAGTACATGCTCATGATCTAATGAAGAAGAAGCCAACTTTGTCAGAATCTTGGATAGAGGGAAAAACAAGTACAAAGCTAAAATTCCATTCAAGTGCTTTAATTGTGGAAGAGTGGGGCACTATGCATCAAAATGTCCCAATAAGATAACATAGAATCAGTCTGAAGGGAAAGAGAAAAGAAGATCCTATAATATGCAGAAAGGGAAGAAATTTAATAGACAAACGTTTTATGCTCAGCAAAACAACATTGCGTCTAAAATCTCAGATGAATTCACCAATGAAGAAGGAACCTCTGAATTTTTCTTGAGGGCCAAGGAAGAGCTTGAAGATGATCTCCTAGAATCTAATGAAGAAGGTGAGGTGGACCTTGAGGGGGACTTGATAATAGCCGTAAAGGAAATTGAAAGGATTAAACTTAAGCGTAAGAAGCAGAAAGGGACTGTTCTGAAATATGCAAAGACAGAACCATATTCAAAAGACCTTATTAAATTGAAATTTGAACTTTAAGAATCATGGAAAATATAGGATACTATGAGAAGGGAAATAAAGGAGAAAATCAAGAGCGTGGAAATTGGAAGAAGAAGTGGTAAGCCTAAGGAAGAAATCAGAAAAGGCCCAAAGGGAAATTACTATGAATATTCCACAAGTAAAAAGCTTTGAACAATTTGATAAAATACTAAATGCTCAAAGATATCCGCTTACAAAGTTCGGGATAGGTTATGAAGGAGAAAAAAATAAGTCCAAGGTTGAAAATAAAAAAGGTATCACTTTTGTGAAAGCTGTAATAAAGTAAAATGATAACTCTTAGCAATATGTGATTATTGCAGTTGGAAGGGTGATAGAAGAAAGGAGTAGGTTGTGTAAGTAGCTCGAAGATGAGATTACCTCCATGGAGAACTTAGAGAAGGTAGACATTGAAAGAGATGAGGAAGCAACTCAAAAGACATCCACAGAGGAAGAAGCCAGCAAGAACTTGATGTGTAATGAAAAAAATAGAAACAAGCAGCAACATCGAGAGACAAATAATGAGAGGAAGAAGCAAGTAGTTGCAAAAATCTCAATTGTTCCTAAATATCAATTGAAAAAGTTTAGAAGATCTCAAATGAGGTTCTTTCCTCCTATGAAAAATATCACATGTTTCTCTTGTCATAAACAAGGACATATTGCATCACATTGTAAGACAAGGCATATCAACTTCAACCAGCAAAAGATGTAGCAAATAAGAAGACCCCGTGAAGAAAGAAAATGGAAAATACAATATCTCACCAGGTACAAAAATCATTTCCAAGGCTACTATTTTTCATGAAATGAATATGGACATTCAACAGCTCAATGTAAGACAAAGAAAATCATGTTGAACCAACGAGGGATACAACCAATGAAAATACTACCTCAACCAAGAAAATGGAGAGGAAAACCTTTCACCAGGTATGAAAATAATTTCCAAGGCTACCTTTCTTCATGCAATGAATTTGGAAATAAATGTTTTGAATGTAAATTATGTTCAAAACTGACGAATTTTTTTTATACATTAGCTCAAACGTACCTAGGAAAAATTAGATGTTATGTGTTCCAAAAGCATGGACAAAGAGAAAATGACTGCAAGATGCCATATACAGTAAAGGACTCTAGACAAATGATGGAACCAAATCAAATTAGACAAAATTGTGAATAAAAAAGAAATGCAGACATTATGAGGAACCCCAACAAATTATGGAAGAAGAAGAAAAAGGGGAGCCTGTTACTTTAATGAAATTTTGAATCCATCATAGTCTTAGGGGGAGCTACTCTAGGAAGCAACGTAGGTATAGATATCCTGTTAGTGATAGAAAAGAAGCAACATCCCAGGGGGAGAGTATTTCATCAAAGGTCCCCATAAGAGTTGTCAAAGAAGAGCTTCCTGGAATAAGAACATCTAAAATTTCAGGAAGGGAAAGGAAAATTCCTCTAGTAGAGAACTATTGAGGAAGAAGGAAACCTAAATCATTCAATGATAAATTTATATAGCCAACAGATTGATGGAAGAAGATAAAGTAGCAAGAAGCCATGGTGGTAAAGGGAATATCATTCATGAACTTGGAAACTAAGAGGATGATTACACTATGTGTCTCACTGTAATTGTGGATAATGGAACAAAGTTATTTTAAGAAGGATGAATAAGAAAAGTGTTATTATTGGAGCAATAGTATGATACAGTTCCTCATAGTGGTGTTATGGTAGAAATACATCAAGGAAGTAGTCCCAACATTATCAAGATCCTAGTATATGTGGATTAAGATTTGGTTGCTTTGATTATTGCAAAGTATGTTCTGAATGTAAATGCTAGAGAATGTTGAGCTACATTATTAAAGCATGGAAAGGTCATTAAAAGTGCCAAAGGATCATTATCTTGTTTTCATTTGAAGTGTTGTATTGAGCATTGAAGCAATATCTATTCTTGGATATGATTTCATGCCTTCCTAGACTTAGTCCAGATAATCTTCAAGGCCTCTTTCTTAAATATCATTCATAAAGTTGTGTGAAGTCTAATTCTTGAGACTTCAATTAAACAAATTGAAGATGTTTTGATGCAGATCATTATGATATAACATATGATGTATCTTAAGCATGATGGGCTATTTGTGCTAATCTTACTATTGAATTTCAAAGAGTCTATTATTGATTCATCTGAAGCTTACTTTAACAGAAAGGAATAATTGATATTTCACCATTGCAGAGAGTTGATCATTGAACTACATAGCCCCTTCTATCATAAATAAATGTGTATAGTTGATAGTAATATTATCTAATGCATGGAATGTATCAGCCTCGAAGGTTTTATGTTTAAATATGTAATTTTTCAGTATTAAAGTCATTGGGCCTTTTATATTGAAAGATATTGTCTAATCTTGCAATAAAGTGTAAGCGCTGTTATGAGTCATTATTCACATCAGCGTCAAGGAATTTTGACTTGGAGTGATTGTATCTTCAGAAGTCTGGCAGATATCACTGATATCATGCAGTAAGGGGAAAAATGTACAAAAAATTTTATGGTGACATGCCTTCCAGTATTCTCATCAGTATGGGATAGCATCAATTTGCAACATATGCATGTAATCTCTATGATTTTCAAAGTTTTACCAAAAAAAATGCTCATATATCTTATGAAGTCTGCATTGCAGTCACAATGATGGCCTACTACACTCTTGTAATTTTGAAGTGCACATAAAGCAATGATTGTGTGTAACATAAATCAATGGTTGTGTGTAACATAAAGAAGCACCCGCTCTGTATGTAGAAGATCAGAAAGAAGTAATACAATGATGGAGTGTGTATATTCATTTAGTAACAAAAGCTATATTGGCTTCATCATATTTGAACAAATGTGTACTGTAGATGTGTATTGCATAAGAAGACATATTCCATATACAATATTCCTCAACATATATGTATCTCAGATGCATATCATAATATAGGTTGAATTATATTTGGAGCATACTTTACATATCATATGGAGTGTTCTCAGTATTTTATTATTATTCCAATGGTGCATTTTTTATTATATAGTCTAGTACAGTTTTTTATATGGAGTGTTGTTATCATCACTTTCAAAATTATGCAAGTGCAAGGAATCTGTGTTGCTGGATCATATCAGTTTGTTGTGTACATACTTGAAATTTCAATGATTTCTAAAGTATTCTACTAACGAGACATATGAAGTGGCATAAAATCAATAACAAAAGGAAAAAATGAAGAAGTCATATACACAACTCAGAGATAAGTAATGAAAATATGGAAACTACACTGGAAAAATGTATAACCCTTTTCGATTTATTTCAAAGGGGGAGAAAATCAAGCAGAAGAATAAAGGAATTTCTGAAAAGAAAGCAGATGAAGAAAGACATTTTATAGAATGAAAGAGGGAGGAAGTCTTGGAGGAAGTATTGGAGTATTGTTGGATGTGTTTCCATCAATGCTAAAGGGGGAGAGTGTTGGAAATATTGTCATTGGTGGAAATGGAACAAAAAGGAGTAACACCAGAATTATCATTGATGGCAAAGGAGTAGAGAAGTAGCAAGAAAGGAAAAACAGGAGAGAAGGAAGAAAATGCAACAAGCAGGGTTAAGTCATGAACATATTGGGTGAATTCGTGACCACATTGGGTCAAGTCATGAGAAAAGGTAGCAAAGGAGAAAAGGAAGCAAAGGCATCAAGATGGGTCAAGTCGTGAACATATTGGATGAAGTCATGAACAAATTGGGTCAAGTTGTGAATGTGGGAAGAGTCATGCACGAGTGGGTCAAGTTGTGTATATTTAAATTCAGAACAGTGAAACAAGTCATGAATGATTCAGGTAGATTTGGGTTGTTTATAGTGCAAGAGGGTATGTGTTGTTCAGTAGGTCGAGTCGGGTAATTTCCAGAATAAATGCATGCAGAAAAATGTTCAACGGTTTAATCGCATACCGCAAAAACTGTAGAAACAAAGAAATCACAGAAAATGTGAAGTGTGATATGGTGATGTGGCTAGATGACATGGCAGCAACATGGTACCCCTAATGGGACTCGAACCATTTATCGCATAGCGCACATCTCTAATGAAGAGTTTTATATTTATATGTTTAGATTTCGTAAGTTAACTATTTTTAGTTGTGGTTCAATAAGAAGTGGGGTTTGTCATGCAATGTGATCGCCTATCGCTATCGGTGATTTATATGTTTATTAAGTTATTGCAAGATACATGTCATAAGTAGTGGTACCTGATATATGAAGTATGGAAGATGATGTAGGCAGTGATGTGGCGATGACGTAGGGAGTAGCGTGGCAAGATGATGTGGCGGATGATGTGGCCCTAACACCACAAATCGTTGTTAATATACTTTGATGTGGAAAGGTGAGGTGGTAGTGATGTGGCCGGGTGACGTGGCGATGACGTGGATGTGGCCCGCATTCCTTGAATCGTAAATCACGTGAGGTGAAGATCCAAAGACCAGAGAACTTTGCGATAAGAAACATACGATAGAAATCCGCGATAGAAAAGTTGCGATAAATTTAAGTGGGACCCACTCGCAGATCTCAAATCTCAGGAGGATAAGCGCTCAAGAAACACATAAGAACACTAAAGTGCTAAGTATGATTTTTGAAGTGGATGCGATGCGGTTGAGAGGTAAGTATTAAAATATTTCATGTCCCGTTTTAGTGCGTTTGCATTCTTTTTAAGAAGAAAAAGTTGGAAGAGGAGGTTGACTCGGGTTACAAAGGAAAGGCTTGAACACATGGAAAATAAACTGGGGAAAGTGCCCTGACTGTAGATTAAAGTTATTGTAGAAATTTATTAATCAAAAGGCTGAATGCTGTCGGCAAAGGGGAATAGGCAGAGTCAAGTAAAAGACAGTTAAAATGACATTGTTGCAAACGTGGCAGCTGGGTCGAGTCGGGTAGAAGACGATCATGTTACACAGCTCGAAATATGACAGTAGGTAGAGAAGACAAAGGGACAAAAAGCAAAGAAGACAAAATGAACAGAAAAGCAAGAAGCTGAAAGGGCTGAATTGAAATATTTTTGTAGCTGTAAATGTATATTCATTGATTATTTTATATTGTTTGTGATGCAAATGCAAGTCTCCAAGGCAAAGAAAAACTCCATGTGATTCTGAAATAATTATATATATTTTTGTCACATTCTAAATAACCTGGGTGAGGAAATGAGTGGGTGGAAGGGAAAGAGTCATGTTTGTTTACTTCATATTCCCATATAGAATGCAAACAACCATGAAGTTACATATATAATACGTAATATCGGTGTGCAAAGGATGTTAGAAAGCCACAGAATGGAGAAGAGAGGAAGAATCTAAGAGATATATAGAAGTTTAGAGAGTGGAAGAATGAGAGTGAGCAGGTAGTGATGATGTGCACATCCAGAGCTGATAAGAAGTAGATATGAAGGCTGAAAAGGTAGTAATGATGAAGGAGTAAAATAGAGCTGACATCCAGGTAAATCAACATATGATTTAATATAGTGTGAGGGAGTTGGAGCTTCGACATCTAGTTGTAGCTTGATAGATGTCCAGTTAGAGCTAGTTGAGGTAGGAGCCTCCTGTGGGTTGTAGCCTGTAAAAAATACATGGGAGTTGGTGCTTCTATTTCAAGTTGTAGCTTGATAGATGTCTAGTTGGAGCTGGCTGAGGTAGGAGCCTCTTGTGGGTTGTAGCCTGCAAAAAATACATGGGATTCACTGCTTCCATTTCAAATTATGGCTTGATAGATGTCCAGTTGGAGCTGGTTGTGTTAGGAGCCTCCTATGGGTTGTAGCATGAAGAAATAGATGGGAGTTGGAGCTTCCTTGCAAGTTGTAGTTTGCAGAATTTGAGGTAGTAGTCTCCTGTAGCCTGGAGCCTACAAAAATCAGTGGTGAGAGGGAGTTTGAGCTTGCCTTTGCATCACAACAATAATAAGATTTGTTTTTCTCCCTTATGGGTTTCCACTTATATATGTTGTCTATGTGCTTGACGATTATGTGTTGATGTGATGTTTTAATCTGCTTAATTACTTCTTGTCCAAAAATTAAGTTTGTTGATTCATTATGTATTAATATGCTTATTAATTGAAGGTGTAGTTGAGTTGAATGAAAAGAGTTTTAAATTTCCATGAATGTACTAAAATGATTCACCCCCCCTCTCCCCCTACCCCGCTCTCAGTTTAGCTAAGGGTTCATCATGACTCCCCTTCAGTGTCTAGTGATTGAGTTCTTACAACATGCTTTGGTAATATGATTAGCTCCTAATGCTCTTATGTTGAGGGGCAGTCTGTTACACCAATTTTTGGTCATCTAAGTTGCTACTATTAGATGGACTAAATTACATCATGTAAGACCAATTTTACCATAGTAAAATTTCTTTCACTATGAAAATTAACTTAATAGCCCATAATTTATTAAGTTCTTTCTGGTCTAAACAAGAAACTCCATGAGGAATAACTCAATAAATCCTTATTTGTTTTATTTTCCTCAAGGTATAATTAATTAAACCAATGTTTAATTAATATTCCTGGTCATATTTAACCCAAAACAAGAAAATTAATTAGATAAATCACTATTTATCTTATTATTTTCTAGGAATAATTATTTAAAACATTATTTAATAATATTCCTAGTTAAATTTGACTAAATCATTTATAAATAATTGAATAAATCACTATTTATTTCACTATTACTTAACCACATTCTTAAAATAATAAATAAATAAATAATTTATTTATTATTTCTAAATAAAGGGATTTGACCAAATTCAAATTCTTTTTCCCTCTAACAAAAATAATAAAATATTCCATAAAACTTGGATCTAGATTTGGTTAATAATATTTTAATTATGCACCAATATCTACACTAACTCAATATTTTTTAATAAATAGAAGGTTTTTTTCTGTTCATTCACTACCTTTTTCTACCTACAAATCACTCTTGATATATACTTTTGGTCTGACTTTGATCTTCCCATCATTTTCATATTTTTCTACTTTTGGCTTGTGAGCTCCCTTTGAGTTCCATTTTTTCTGGGTTTTCTGCAGCATCAAGAGAGAGAGATCTTATATTTGAAGCGCTAAGGACATACAGGAACCCATCCCATTGAGGGGGACTGGAAACATCTTTCTATGTTCCCTTCACAGGTGTCATAATACAAAAAAAATCTTTAAAAATTTGTGTCTTATTCCTTGGATGCATGGAGAAACTCTTTCTTATTATTTTTTGTTTAATGTCTTTAACTGCATAAATCAATATTTCTGTAGCATTTATTTTTATCACTAACTGCAAATCAATGGAAATTGAGAGTCATTTTTGATGTTACGGCTATTTTTATGCATAGCTAAAGGGATATTTTTTCGAACACTTGCGATTAGAATTCACACTAGCAACAACCACCAATCTTCACAGCTCTACTAAGGTAAGGAGACAACTTGTTACTTCTAGCCCAGTGAATAAGAATTATAATGGTCTTAATCATCCTGGTCAAGTGACAACTATCTTGGATGTACAACAATTTCTAATTAAGAAAAAAATGCAACAAACCTATTAATTTAGTAGATCATACATTGTCCAAAATATTGTCTAGTATTTAAAACTGCCAATTATTATTCTTCATACTAATGGAGTGAACCACCTCTCAAAATCAATTTTTTTATCTAAGCTACACTAGAAATAGGCAATAAGTAGCACCGGTTCAATTTTTTGGCAAATTTGCAGAAACCTTCACAATAATGATACTTGAATTCACATAAATAAAGGCCCACTTACCAGCTCATATGACCATTTATGAAAACATTAATATTTGGTTTCTTTTCCATCTACCATAGTAAGCAAGAGGTTGAAGTAACCATAGAATCCAGATTCCTAGAACTCCAAAATGTCAACTATTTATTAATGGCAGTTTGGTGATTTAGCAAAATGCATTAATGCTATAACATTTTTTTGTCAGTTCCTTGAAGAGGGGTCTCATTTTTCTGGACTTTTAGTTCCTCGCAAAAGCTACTACAACTAATGTGTATTTGAGATCCACAATCCCTAGTTCTTGATAATTCATTCTCATATCTACATGCATTGTTTCTTCAAGCCATTGAATTATTGAGCCAAATCATGTGATATATTATCTATACATTTGTGTAACTCTGCCAATAATTTCTATAAAGCCTTTAGAAGTTATTCTTATGTACTGAAATATAATGAACATGCCCAACTGGTGATAGGAATTAATTACTTTGTATGCCTTTAGTTTTGGTTCCTATTTCGGCAACAACAATTTAAGTTTCACAATCCTTCAATATATAAAATTAGCAAATCAAACATATTTCACAGTTTGCTGCAGTACTCAAAACTAGGAATGTAGCACAAGATACCTAAAATATATGAACTTCTAGTGGCTTCCATAGTAATAGAATAGACCACCTATTTCTACCAGATTCTATTTAATACACAGGAAATGGAAAAGAATCAACAATGGTGGTGCAAATTTTACAACCATCATGAGGCTCATATTAAAAAAGAATGAACAAAGATATTTAAAGAAGGGAAATTGGGTATTATGAGCTTTTACTGACATGAATTTTGGTATTCTACACCATCTGTGTTAGACACAAAAATTCACAACAGGATTATGTGAATTGTTACAATAATAAAGTGAAGTAGTAGTTACAAAATCCCATAACTCCAAAATGCACGTATTTTTCCAAAAAAATTCTTTCATTAACCCTAATATAGCTCCTTAGTTTTCTTAGGCTGGAGTGGTCACCTGGGGTCCAAATTCCACAAGCATTTTGTACTGGAATTCATTTATGCCCTGTTGGTTTAGAGCAGGTGAACATAGTGACCTTGACCAATTTCTCCCTCTTTATGGAGTATCTGATAAGTTTTCTCACTCCATGAACCAATCCCCAAGCCTTTTGAAGGCACTCTTCTCTAATACAATATATTGAATATGCCAACATGTCCTAGAATTGGTTACTATGATGAAGTTACCCTTCTTTCTGGAGTATTTGACAGGATTTCCCACTTTGTTAATCAATCACCAATCCTTTTGAATACACTTGTCTCTAATGAAATATATTGAATATGCCAACATGTTCCGGAATTATTTCATTGTTTTGTAGGTCTCAACTGTGGCTCATGTTCGTAGGACATTGATTGCTTCAGTTTTGGACTATATGACATATCAACATGGTTAGCAAAATTATCAACATAGTTTTATAATTATCTAATACTGATGGCATGCATATTTATCTAGTGACTACCATTATTTTATGTGCCAACACAATTTAAGAATGGAAGAAAATTATTAGCTTTTAGTATAGGTCATCCATTATTTTTGTTGTTGTTTATGTCAAAATATCTCTTATCTTTACGAAAAAATATTTACGAACAACAAATAAAAAGGAGGAAGTGTATATACAATGGAGCTTATATTAATATCCTACTAGAAAATAAGAAATAAAGTCTCTATAGGTTACCAAATATAAATATTGAGCATCTCCTATCAATAATTCACCCCCAGTTAATAGCTATTAATGTACCTCATTAGACCACATGGAACAAAACATAGATAGATAAATGGAACAAAAATTAGATAGATAACTAAATTTTTTATCAAAAAATAAAATTACACTAAATATTCCTAGGGAAAATAGATTAAATACTATCAATCACTGCCAAATCCCAATGAAAGACTAGACCAGATAGTTACAATTCCCAAACAAGGCAACACCCTAGTGAGCCCAGCATTAAAGGAGAACTAAATAGTGGTCTTGATTATGTTTCCAAATATATTATAAATGATGTAATTTTTGTGCTCACTTATCTTCTAGATCAACTGACACCCCATCTTGCATTTAGAGTTGGAGTTAATAGATTCTGCTAAAGCAACGAAGGTTAAATCCTTTGTGGTTGATACTATTGCAAGGACTAACCAAAGCTCCACCCCACATCCCTGCAAAATAGCCTCGATATCGCAATTTTTTTTTTCGACACGTTGGGTGAGGGATGATCCCGCCCCCATCCTTGTGGAATATTTTTGTTCCTGCCATACGTTAACCACAAGTATGATTTCATGATCTACTCTAGATGTTTAAATTGAGTCTTACTAGGAAACCAACAAGATACATAATAAATGTGTGAGGCATAGATGATATGTCAAACCCTCTTGTCAACTTCCCATCTAATGAGAGTTCCTTATTACACCAAAATAAAGGCTTACTCTAAAATTGTTGAAGGCACTGTACACATATATTTTATAGGCACTGGTGAAAGCCCCACTTCAAAATTTCAAATGCAATGCCTAGATACCTCACAATTAGCCTGGGTCAAACATAAGTTCGCGCTGTGGGAATCTAGTAGGATGAGAGTATAAATCTAACAAATAAAAAATTGTCTCTTGGTCACTAACCACAACATCTAATGTAGAACCAAAGATGTGCAAACAAGTATGAGTGCCATCAACGAAGTTCTGCTTAAAACTCATAGAAATAAAGGATCTACTAGAAAAATTATTATTGACCACGTCTCACCCATCAGGACGTAAGATGTCCTTCACTTTCCCCTGAATTCCAGCAACTTCAAATATCTGAGCCAAGGAATCCATGGTGAAATATGCAAATATGGGGAAAAGGGGCACCCTTGACAAATAGATTTATTTAGAAAAATTTCAGCGAGTGATGAGTTACTGACAAGGAGAAATGTTGATGCATTAGAGAGTAGTGTGCTCACCATGGCCACACATCGTGGTCCAAAGGAAAATAAAAATAAGAATGTATGTGATGAATCTTTAATCTATAGAAAAAAAGGTTTCTAGCCACTGTCTCAAGCCCATTCCAAGGCCTCTCAAGTCTAGATTATGTATCTATAATAACTATACCCCGTACAAAAATTGTGTGATCTTGTTGAACTACCTTCCATGCAAATGAAAGCCATCTCTTTAGCAATGATATTGTATGAGACACCGAGGAAAGTAATGAGGCTCAAACATCGAATGGTGTCCCTATCTGCATTCTTGGTAACGATTTTACTAAGGCCTTGATTGAGAGATTTAGATAGCCTTTTAGAATAGAAATTTTCAGCTGTCAAACAATAGAAATAATCTTGTATTGTGTTCAACATGGCCTTGTAGAAATCAAAAGGAAGGACATCCATTCCTGATGAAAAAATCACAAAAAATGCCATAAATTCCATATGACTTGATATTCTTGATAGAACTAAGATCTAAAAAAACCCCTCTCTTTCGAGAAGTCACTATCCAATTTGACTCAATCACTACACCAATATATATAAATATTTCATGGAATCACTCTACCAAGGGCATTCCTGACATCCACCACATGATTCGTAAAAGCATTAATATAAAATATTTTGAAAATGCAATCGGAACATGCGTTTGACCTTTGTTTGATCCTTTGCAAGAGATCCATAATGTTGATGCAAACAAAGAATCTTGTAAATGTCACTTTTATTTTCAAGTATTCAAAGTAGACTTCAAAATTTGGATCCCTCATCCTCTTCAAAAATCCACTGTAGTCGAGAATGCACCCCAGATACTCTTATAATGCAGTCCATTTCCTTACAAACTGTCATTTCCCCTTGAAGGACCACATTGTAGAGATCCCTCTCAAGGAAAATGTGTATCTCCTTGAGTGTAAGCAGAGCATCCTACAACTCTTTTAAGTTTTTTCCTTTTGTGGGCCATCATTCAGTCTCACCCATTCTATTACAAAGAAGACATTTCTCATATCCATCCTTATTTTGTCTCTTCTTTTCAAGATGATGTCATATGATTTGAACGATCACATCCTTGCAGTGTGGTCATTAATTTTCTTTGAATTTACCCCATTAAATCACTGGTATCACAGATTGTTAAAATGGGCTTATGGTAATGATAAAACTATAAACTAAAAATAATGCTCAAACTATAATATTTTAGAATATTGAAGGGGTGAGTCCACCACTACTATCCTGAGTTTTTTTTCCATCTAAAATAAAGACTACCCGTTTGTTTTTCCTAACTAGGTCAATGCCCAACATTGACATTTATAAAAATGCTAAGATACACTAGTGATTATTATTACCTCACAAACATACAATTTAAGTGTTAAAGACTTAAAACACATGTATAACCTCTAGGGGAACTAAGAGTGTTTGCTTGTTGTCACTACAGTATTGTCCTCTCTTTATTTCAACTGTCTATCATCTGGAACAAGGGGGGTTTCCATAATTAAAATATGAGATATATTTATAAATATATTATGATGGAAGACTTGGATTAGTGTGGATTAGTGCCTATCCAATTAGGGAAAATGGGGTCAAGAGGAAACCTTTAGAGGGTTCGAAATTTTGAATGTGTGTGGAACAATAGTGCTCTTACAACATGCCAAAAATTCAACCTATGATTTTTTTTTCTAGATTACAGAAATTACATAGAGGACCCTTAAAAAGGTGCTCTTTAATACACATTCATGGCAACAAAAGGGGTTATTGTACTACAAATAGAAAATATGTCATACCATGAACTGAAATAACAACAATAATTTTTCTTTCTTAATAGTAATCGGAAAGGGAAATTGATAGGAACAACTAAACCAAAGCCCTTCTTCAATTGACAGAATTTTACCTAATATGAAGCCTAATTTTGTGAGAAAAAATGAATGAATTTATAGTAATAGACAAACAACAATATGGATGCAATGATGAACGTCATATTACAAAAGAAATCCTTTAGCTTTATTTCTCCAATAGATCTTAAACTAGGCTTACAGGGGAATTTCCCATTAATCCATCCATGCCTTTACAATGGAGAGAGCTTCCACATGATGCCTTTTTTCATCCTCCTAGAAAAAATTTTCCCATGAAATTTTATCATTTGACCAAATGCTAGGGTTTTTTGTGCCATGTTTATGTCTTCTCATTGGAATTATTTGCAAGGAAATTTCATCACATCCACTCCCATTAGAATAACATTATCTAACAAATCAATGGGGAGATCTTTAAGATGTGGACTCTCTTGATTATAGTATAGTACGAAGGATTTTTCACTTCCCTAGGTTTAAACATGGTATGATGTGCATTCTATTCCAATGCTTTATTTGGTACACCATTCTATGCAAAAATTGCATGATTTTAGGCCTAACAAATATACTTTGCAATATGTGACAAATTTGAACCTTCTCCGTATGTTATTATCCCTGATGTTATTCATTTATTCCTTGAAATATTCATCTACTTTTATTATGGTTATTAAATAAGACCCTGTTAACAAAATCACCCTACCTTTGGCCTAAATGCGATGACCAAGGTGTATCTATTTCTTCAAAATTATGTAGGAAATTTCCTAGGACCAAATTCATAGGCTTAGTTATCAATGAGATATCAAGCGATAACTCAAATTGAAAATATTAAATCATGACATCATGTTATTGAGGGGAGATTCCACTTGAGTTTCCGTAATTATATCACAATTGATTTTCCAGTTGATCACAACCCACTTGAAAAAAATATTTTGGCAGGCCTTAAGGAGAACATGGGGTGCACCTGGGTCCATAACATGTAAAAAAGTATAATAAGTTCCTGATGACATATGTTCAATGACTATCTCCACGTGTTGGGTAAAAGATATGTGAATGGGACTTTGTCAACATTTTTTTCCTTAAGGAGAATGAGGGTAGGCTTGGGTTTGCAATATATGCACATGTTTCATCACCTCCCAATTCCATAAGCTCATTCCCTTCCTATCCCCCTGTTTAACCCTCTAAAATCGTTGCTTCAAACATTGGGGGAAAACCACCCGGTCGGGACCTTAGGACAGCTCCTTTTCCGTTTCGTGTGGTGGCTCCGACTAGATTTATAGGACCAGTTTCCTAATAATAAATGGATTGATGATGGAGTGTTTCTGTAGGTGAATAATGGAACTAACTGACTAAAATAATCTATCTAACTTAAACTATAACTTGCAAATGATTCTAAAACTAACCCAGGTATTAAGTATGAATACGACTTAAAGATGGTTTCAATTAAACAAATAACCATGAAAATGTATTATTATTCAAGAAAAAGATGCAATATCATATAATGATAACTTTGTTTAAGAAATTAAATAGAGTTAGAATAACACATCACATTCATAATTCTATATATCATTTACACATACTATGATAAATGAATATTTCTATATCTTCAGAAATGATATGATAAATAAATATTTGAGAAAACAAGCATATATAAATGAGAGAAAGTTTCAAAGAGAATACTTCATAACATAAAGAAAATTACAGTAAATTGATAGAAATACCAGATTCATTTAGACATTTTCTTGATGAAATTCAATATCCAGATCCAATGCTTTAACTTAAAACAACCTCCAAGGTACAAAAACGTAATTCCTAAAGATAATTTGTCATAAATCACAGGATGTGATCCTTTATAAAAATAAAATAGTCAATGAAGTACAGAAATGTATCATCCAATCCAAAATATTACAAATTCAAGACCCCTTTCTAAATGCATGAAAGGGGTTTAAATAGGAAATTAAAAAAACGGATTATCTATAACTTATGCTAGAAACTATCATTGGAGATCCTGAAAAACACTTTCAATATCAAAATAAAACAGATTCATCAATTTTCTCCTGTATTCAATGTGCTGAGATGGCAGATTTTGAGCATATCCTTGACCTCGGTTGGATGACTCAGCCTATAATGCAACTGACCAGTGTATGTGGCATCGGATAACTCTGGAATGATGCAATTGATGGCATTTGAAAGGAATTTGATTGTCATCTCTTGATTGTGTGGTTTAATTAAATATGTCCACATGACATCCCATGTGATTTCTTGAATTTTGCTGATTTTTTTATTCTTGTTGATTAATTCCTGCTTCCACTTGGTATCAGTTTCTTTCAGCTTTGGTAATTTACCTGGAATACAATATAAAATTAAATTAGTAGCATATAATCTATCATTAAATAATTGTGTCAGATTGTTCATCATAGCTCTGGCCCTTGATGTAGCTCATCCTTCTTTAATCAATTGTTTTTCCCATTCAACAAACAAAATTTCTTTATCTCTTTCTTCGATGCTGGGATGATTTGCATTTTTTCCTTCTTCTGAGTCTCGCAATGAAATAAAATCTGATATCTTATCATCTGCATTCTCAAATTCAAGTCTGAGGCTGAATGATTCATCAATAAGGGAAGATGTTATTTCACATAAAGGCTCTTCTTGTGAAATCTTTTGATAGAGATCATCTAACTGCTGAGACAATAGCTTATTTGTTTCTAGAGCTTCAGTTTTAAATTGGTCAATTTTAGGATAATCCTTAAATTTATCCAATCTTGCTTGAAATATTTTTCCTTGTTCTTCTTTGGAAGTTTTCTCATTTTGTAGCAAGGTTTGTAACTTGGACACCTCTTTAGACAACTGTTGTTGCTTATTCAAAGCTTGTTGATCAAGGTTTTTCTTTTCCACACTCAATTGTTCTTCCAGTTGTTTGGCTCTGAGTTTTTCTTCTGCTAACTACTGCTCCAACTGCATTATCTTTTGCTGATCATTTGTTGTCTTTTCTTCTAGCATTACTATCTGTGAGTATTTTTGTTTGATCATTTGATTGACTTCATCAACTTTATCTATAGTGGTTGCACTGTAGGCACCTCCATATTGTGATAATTTGGTAAGATCCTCTGAAGAATTTACCTCAGTATTCTTCCAGAAAATATTCATGAATTCAACTTGTGGGGATGAAAGTGGTTCTTGATCTGTCCTCCTTCTTTTCCTTTGTTTCCCGACAATAGCCCTATGCTTAGGACTATAAAAGATATCCAGAGGAGGGATTTCTTCAACTTTCAACACAATTTCTTCTGATGGATGTTTAGGGATAATCTCCATATCTTGATTATTCAAACTATCAACTTGAGGATTATTTTGTTCTCCAATTCTCTGTTCGAATTGCTCATATTGTCTTAGCAATTGGGGAGTAACAATAATTTCAACAGAATTTATCACTCTATCCGTCGTTGTTTCTCTTTCAATTTTATCATTGTGTTTATCACCTATATTTCTTTCTTCAGACTGCATATCAGTCTGGGTACCTGTATTCTCCTTCTTTGTCTGAATATCAAGCTTTCTAGCTGCATTTTCCTTCTCAGTATGTACATCAGGCTTGCTTGTAGAAACTTATTTTTCTATCTTGCTAGATATGTCTTCCTTTTTCTTTTTTTCTGTTTCTATACTTTCAGCTTCTTGCAAAGGAATCCTTAGCTGGTCAAGGGGAGATTTCAGCAATCTATGACTTCTGAACTGCATGAATTTGTTCATATCCTCTACTTGAAACTTGGATTTACCCAAGTCATAAAATTGGGAAAATTTCTCAATAGAAACAAATAAATCATCAAATTCATCGGGCTCATGCTCAAACCTAGCAATTTGAACCAAGGTTGTGAAATCAAAAGCTACTTTATTTGGATCATGTTGTCTGCCTGGGACAGTTGCCAGCTTAAGATCTCTTATTTTAATGACTTCCTTCTCAGCATGTTTGAAATCATTCAGAGTATAATTTCCATAATGAAAGGGAAAGGTGGGCCACATCAATTTCTTGGCATTCTTTAAACATCTTGACATTACTCTTTTTGTCAACTGGTAAGAAATTTCTTGGGCTAATAGTTTTTCAGGGACATATAGAGGTAAGAAATGGGGTTCCACAATGCTTCCAAAAACTATAATATGGGTAAAAATTTCTTCTCCAAACCAATTTCCAATTAGGGATATATCATTCTTTGCTTTTTTAGAGAGCCGAGGAGGAAATTGGTTAAAAATGGTCTTATAGATAGGTAACATAAATCTGTGACAAATCCTATATACATAATTTTTAAAATGGACCTTCCACAAGAGTTTATGGTAAATGTGAATCGGAACAGGTTCCTGTGGAGTCCATTTCCAACCCAGAATAGGGAATTCGGAATTAAAATATAGAGCATCTAAGATATAGGTACATAAATGAAAAGGAGTTGTATTTCCAATGTCTTTATCCTTTCTATATTCCAAAATTCTATTATCTATCTTATCAGAAAGGATAACTGACCAATCCATAATTTCAGAATTTATAGCAGCATGAATAAGGGGTACCACTGAATTTAAAACCTCACAGAATTGTCATTCCCAAAGAGTCTACACATCATTGCAGCAGCATAACAATATGGGGTGCAAGAGACTCCACGAAGTACATACATGATGCTTCATTTTTATGTTTCTCTGGAGCTCGTCTCCAATACTTAATAGGGTCTTATTGAAATTCATTACTTACGGCAAAATCTACTATGAAAGCTTTGTTATAGATTTTTTTAGGGTCTGGCAGATGGTACATCGCTTTTATATATTCTTCTTTGAAAGACCCAAAACTTGTTCCCACAGCTGAAACAAATTTTCTGTTCATGATGGTGATATTGTCTATCACCCATCGTATTACATCATAATAGGGGAACATATTTTCCCGAGCCACAATTCTGTGAAGAAAAGAATTTGCAAGTGCTTTGAGAGGAGTCTCAAAATCTGAATATAAATCTTCTTCATCTGGTACTGTTTCCTTTACCTTTATAACAGTGGGTTTTTATGCTTCAATCAAGTTATACACTTCTTCCCAGGAAAGGTTCCTGAGACCTTGGCATGTCGTATCTGTAACCAGCTTGATTTTGGCTGGTTTTTCTTTCGAGACTATGGGAGTGACAACAGTCTTTGCGACAGCAACAGTTCTTGCTTTCTTAAATTTCTTAGACATTTTCTCGTCTGTTATCATTTCACTCGCTCGATGAACCAGAGGATTGGATGTTCTATGGCTCTGCAAATGAGAAAAAGCTTTCAGAGGCGAGAAGAAACAAAGTTAAAAGAACAACTGTGTGAAAATATTTTATCATTGATCTCTAATTGATTAACCCCATATTAAACTTAAATGCCCTCCATGAGAGTCACATTCACGCATTTATATTGGAATCGATCACCATAATTCGTTTGATATTATAATTAATGATGATCATTCAATCGGAGATCGGCGATATTGAAATGTTAATGTAAAACTTTCCTTTTGAATTTTCCGATTGTGATTAATAAATAATATATGCATGACGCAAATAGTGATAAACAAATACTAACTATCCATTGCATCAGAGGTTTCGAAAGGGAATCAAATATCATTTCATATGTTCCGCCGATTTGCGATTGCAATGATAGTATATCGCATCAGATATTTTCAAAGGAATTAAGTTATACATGATTTTCGCCAATTTGCGATTGCGATGATGATGGGATCCATCGCATCGGAGGTTTTATAAAACATGTAAATGTGATGTTGTTCCTCCGAAATGTGATTGCGATGAATCGCATCGCATCGACGTTTATGAAATAGACTGAATGAAGGGTATTATTTTCGAAATGTGATTTGCGATAAGTTCTATCACATCAGATTTTTTCAAAAAAAATGTGAAACCATAAGACTTTACTGATTTGCGATTGCGATCGCATCATACTTTTTAACATGAATACTTCTATTTTTTGTGTCGATGCGATATAAGACTTGATAGTTTATCGGATCGAAAAAATTCAATGTCACATTTGTTCACTTGTATTTGATATATGTGATATGCGATATATGACTTTTAAACAATGAATCTTTTTATTGTTTTATTTAAAATAATTAGATTTCCTCAAAGTCCTTTATTTCTATCCTAAAAGGAAAGGGGACCTATTTCTAAAGTAAAATTTATTCTAAAATTTTGAAATGGGGAGGGTTGTTGTACCATACAACACCCCCATGTGTGAAGCCTATGAGAATGGAATCTTGACCAAACGTGTGAAACTCCTCGCTACTAACTCCTAGTCCCAAGCTTGTTGGGCATTGGTGTATTCTTTCCATATATGTTAAGTCCCTATATTAATAGTGTAGTCCCTTATTATGTTATTGTAGCCCCCCTTATTGCTATTTTTGTACCCATGTAAGCCCCATATTTTTATTATTGTGCCCTTACATTATTATTGTTAGGTTGGTTAGGATTACATTGTGGCCCCATGGACTCCTATATATAGAAGGAGGTTTTGGTCATTTGTATCATTCAAAAATCATTCATTTATGTAATTTGTTGGAGGATTCCCCCTCGAACTGGCTTATTTCTAAGACATTGATCTCTCTTCTCTTCTATTTTTGTAGCTGGTTTCACAACATTTGGTATCAGAGCTTTGGATTCTAGGGTTTCGCTACTTCAAATAGGTCATCATGGAATTTTCACTATAAATTTTTTTCTACAAACGTTTAGAATCTGAAATGTTTAGTGTGAGAAGGTGAAATCTAGAGGAACATTGTCACAAAATTTCAGAGCTTGGTTCACAATATTTTCTGAGATATTATCTATAGAAGTTAGGTCTTTTTCAGGCTCCTGAATTTCATCTCAAAGAGGTGATCGTGGGAAAATATTCATAGCTCTATCTATGTGCATCAGATTGGAATTGTGTAAAAATTGGTTGGGAGAACACGGACTTTAATTTCCTATCTATCAATTTCTGATTCAAAGGAGCACACACTGACATGTGGAAATTCCTACAAATTCGCTTTACCGAACTAGTCCATAATTAGGTCATTGTGGGAGGTTGGACATAACTTTGCCTTGAAGAATCCAAATCAGATCAGCCCTATGGCATTTGAAAGAGGATTCAAAAGGATACCTCAAGGCCAAATTTTAGATATTTAAGATCTGAAATCATAGAGATAATTCAGTTTCAATATCGAGCTCCTCAAAAGCAAGAAAAAGGTGTGTATTTTTTTCGAATTACATAAGTCTCATTTGAAAAAAATTAGTTTGAATTTATTCCAAGGGAATATTTTAGAATTTTTATCAGTATTTGGTTCTATAATGCCTCCAAAAAATAATTCCATACGCATTAAGCCCTCAAAAATATATACTATGGCGTATGAAGAGGAAGAATTGCAATATGAGATATCAAAATTACGGTACGAAGTGCAAAAAATTTCGATCTTACGAAGAGAAAACGAAGATGAAATAGATGTTTTAAAAGAAGAAATGGAAGCTAATTTGGATGGTTTGAAGGATCAAATAATAGCTAATATGGATGATAAATTAGTGGAAGATCACATCGAGCATCAACAACAAGTTCTGCAACTCTCAAAGGATAAACTAACTTTGGTGTAGAATCTAATGAAAAAACAGGAAGATCAACATCACATTGAAATATGTTCTGAAGTAGATATAGAAACAATAAATCGACAACTTTGATCAATTTCAGAATATCTCAGCAAGTGGAAGAACTTTCCTGTAGAAGATTCCACATGGGAGGATGAGAATTTTATATAGAAGCATCAAGAAATAATCAAGCATTGAGAACAACACTTGTTTGAAGGAGAGGGGCATGTTAAGTCCCTATATTAATAGTGTAGTCCCTTATTATGTTAGTGTAGCAACCCTTATTGCTATTATTTTACCTCTCTAAACCCAATATTATTTTTTTTTTTTTGTAAATCTGTCTACTTCTATATTAGTACAAAAATAAATTACAAAGAGGCTGAGGCCTCACCGAGATAGCCCAGAGAAGAGGCATACTTATCAAAAGACCATGACTGTTGACTGACTGAGATAAAATTTAAAGACCAGGACCTTGTACTACTGTCGAAACAGCTGATACTGAAAACCAAAATGATGATTGGAGCGCTAGACTCGCTACAACAAGTGTGACCAAGACAGACATAATCCAGGGCAAAAATTACAGACATATAGAAGGATGCGCTAAAGCTGTGTCTTGCGCCTGAAAGCATGGAAAGCTGTGCGTAGGGAGCCACAAGTCGACTACGGAGAAATACATTAAAACACTGACCAAAACTATGACAAAGAAGGGCGAAGAACCCCTTCTGAATACCTGAAAGCCAAAACTGAAGAGCAGAAACCATTATGCGTCGTTGGAGGGCGAGGGCGCTTCTTCCACCACAGGGCAAGCATATGGACTGAGTTCAGCATCTGCAGAGGGTGAAGGAGCTTGACCTGAAGGCACGCTCGGCCGAGCTTGCTGGAGCTCTGGCTGAGAGGCCGAAATACCCTGAAAACTTTGCAGACTAACCCCTGGCGGGCAGAACAGTAAACCTTCTTCAGAATCCGGAACAATGCCAGTTGAAGCAGAGGGCGGAGCTTGGGCTGTCGGGTTAATCCTGAATTTGATGGAGACCGAAGCAATGAAATCATGGCGGTTGAAGGAACAAGGATAATTGAAGCGAGCCGAATGGAAGTGCTAAGTGGAGGTAAGGCGAACATGGGCCGCAGAGGTAGAAGGCCGTCTGCCACGCCCTCGACCTCGTCTTCTGCTGGAAACCACCGAACGACCAACCTCTGTATCCGAAGATTCCGACGAGGTGGCGGAGGAGAGAAATGCAGGTGGTGTAATGGCCTGCCCCCGAGAAGACCCTCTTCTGCTCGACATTCTGGGCCTCAGACGAGGCATATTGAGAATGGAAGGGTAAGCTGTCCAAGCAATCGAGAAAGGAAAGGAGCGCAAGCTCTGAGACTGTAAAAAACCAATGAACGGACTATGAAAGTTGCAGAACCGACCACAAGAGACGTGAAGACCCTCCGCCAGCTCGAAACAGCAACCTAAACGACACCTCTTGCCATTGCTGGTGCGCAACCAAGGTTCGAAACTGACCTGAGAGCAACTGGAATTCAACGGAGGGACAAACAACACTGGATGTATAGACGCCATTGCAATGTAATGGTCGAGAAAACGAGGCAGGAGGAGCTGCATTAAAGCAGCAATAACTATATACACTGTCATGTTTGAGGTGAGCTCGGAGCGCGTAGGGGTGGCGGTGGTGGTAGACCACGTGCCCACCCGCCCCCTTGTCAGCAGATCATAATGCGACTCGTACACCCGCATCCGGGAAACCCAATATTATTATTATTGTGCCCTTACATTATTATTGTTAGGTCGGCTAGGATTACATTGTGGTCCCACTAGGATTACATTGTGGCCCAATGGACTCCTATATATAGAATGAGGTTTTTTTCATTTGTATCATTCAAGAATCATTCATTTATGTAATGCATTCGAGGTTTCCCCCTTGAAGTGGCTGATTTCTAAGGCTTTGATCTCTATTTTCTTCTATTTTTGGAGTTGGTTTCACAATAATATATGGATGTTGTTTTTACATTTTCGAGCAAAATTATTAGTTATTTGGCCTTTTATAACAAGGGATTCACTGTGTTGGGGGGTGGTAAATATGATATGACAGGGTAGGATGGAATGATGGTTAATGAATTTTATCCATTAATTAGCTTTAAAACATGTTTCTATTAGAATATTTTGATAAGAATGACTCTCTGCTCATGCGGAGTCACATCGGGAATTTCATTGCAACGGAGAATTTTTCCCATCTTTGTTCTCTCCAGTTACATCCTCCCCATTCTCAACTTCATGGATAATTGTGTTTGCATGTTTTTTGGTTCCCATGGTACATGTCTCGTGCAATCATCGCATCCAAGGACTTATGGTTAGTTGTGGGAAAAAGTTGTGAAATTCCGCACAACATACTATTCAACTACATCTTTTGTGGATTAGGACATGTGGATAATTCAACCTAAAAAGGTGGTGTGATGGGTGCAGCTACAGTGGATCAAAATTTTAAAGGCTTAGGTGTTGACAAATAAACCTAAAGAGGTAGTGTGATGGGTGCATCTACAGTGGTTGTAAAGCCTCATGAGTTTTCTATGGGTTTCTATTACTCATGAGGGATGAATTCACATTTTGTAACCATTTATTTCCAAAAGTGCCTCATTAAGTACTGGTTTAAGACTCAAGACTATGTTATGTAGTGATAAACGTCAACTCAGAAAGTTTTATATGATATCTCCTTGTCCTTGACACAAATATTTTAACTCTGAACCTTGTACTTTTTCCTTGAATCAAATTTTGTCTAATATGATATAAAATGTCAAGTCATGTTGAAGATGGATTTTATTACTATAATTTTTAAAAATTAGAATAATATCTTCATAGTTGCAATCTAATTTTCTGCAATATTTTTGTAATAATATCTTCATAGTTGCAATCTGATTTTCTACAAGATTTTTGTTGAAATACGACCTTGGTAATTTTTGTGTATTTTCATTTGTTTGAGAGAATAAGTAAAATTCTTTAAATTATGAAAAATCCAATAAAAAATTATGCCATATTTGTAAATATAATAGCTGCTTAATGAGTACCTTATCATTTTCTTTCTTGGATTCATGTTTTTCATCTTTTCAAGGATTGAATTAGTAAGGCATTAATAATTTAATTATGGTTTTCATCGTTGGATCATGTTATTTGGGACATGAAGGTGACATTGTACCATCATTCTCTCACAATAACCTGCAATGATGAAGTGCCTGAGAAAGCCTTTTAAAGGTTCAAGTCATAAATTGTCAGATGGACACTACGTAGGGGTGAATTTGAACATGATAATGTAATTTGGCTTGTGCCCTCTAATGCCATGGTAATCCCTAATTCATCAGAGTGTATTGTCTTTGAAACTTCAATATTCTCTCTGTTAGCTCTAACAAAGTTAGCGTCATGCTAGAGATTAATTTGAAACTGTATTTTAGTGGAAAAATTCATTGTTTTTTTGGTGGAATAGTTCATAATTTATTCAGATATTTTTTTGCAAGTGTGCTAGTCATGATGATAAATGTGTGGTTTAATTCATAGGGGGTGAAAATGTGAAGTTGGGAAACACTTTTTGCCCTTTTTTGACGTTGAAAATTGTAATTTTCTATGTTTTTCAACTTCAACTCCACTAAACTCATATTTTTTTCGCAAATTATGCTTTGACATAAAAACAAGAATTGTAGAGAATTGTCTTACCTCCATACCGATATTTTTTTTTTTTTTAAATATTGACATATAGAGGGGTAAATTTGTTGTTTACTAACTGCATATACTTGAAATTTTCAGGCAAACATAAATATTCACTTTATTATCCTTAACTTTGTTTAGGGAAGGTTATTCATTTTTTGGAAAAAATTCATAGCATCATAATCTGCATATATTGCACTAGTGCACAGACTATTTTTTGGTAATTTTCGGATCAAATCACTATTTTTTATTATTTTTTGAAATGGACAAAGACAAAAAAAAGTGATGTTTCAGTACATTTTATTATCCTTTGATTTTCTTTTCAATGTGATCGTCAATAAGAAAAATGAAAGTACCCTTTTGAAGTAGACAGGGAGAGGAAGTGCACTATGATTTTTTTGAATTTTTTGGTGTCCTCATTTGAAAGTTATTGAATTTTCATTCAGTGCAATTTTTCGAACAATGAAATTCCACAGTGACACAGTTTAGTAAAAAATTAATAAAAAATTGAATTTTTTAATGAAACTCCATAAATCTCATATCATCAAAAACTAGATTTAGAGACGAATCTAATGGTACTTGGTCCGACATATAAAATTTTGTTTTTGTAGGTGTTATGTCCCTCCAAAGTTGTAGGTTTCTCAAAACTGCAGAGTTTTCTGAGTTTTTCGCTGACCAGAAACTCTCGGCCGAGAAATTTTTAAAACTCTCGACCGAGAAATTTAAACCAATTTAACGCGTGGGAAAAATCTCAGCCGAAAGTTTTAAAAACTCTCGGCCGAGATTTTGCGGACAAGAGTTTTCACAATAAAACTCTCGGCCAAGAGTTAGAAAAACTCTCGGCCGGGAGTTTTTGAATGTTAAAAACTCTCGGCCAAGATTTTTTCTAACTCTCGGCCGAGAGTTTGCGGCCGAGAATTTTGTGACCACAACTCTCGGCCGAGAGTTTTCAAAACTCTCGTCCGAGAGAATACCGAAATATTTAAAATCTCTCGGACGAAAGTTTTGAAAACTCTCGGCCGAGAAATTTAGTTGAATTTTTTTCTCGGCAGAGAAATTAAAAATTTCTCCCAAATTCTACCATCTGCCAAAAAGTGTTTCCCAACTTCGCGTTTTCGCCCAGGGTTCTCAGTTCTTTATAGATATGTTTTTCATGATTTTTCTTTGAATACTTCTCTAGTTCTTTACCTTCATATTTTATCCCCTGCACAATTGCTCATGAGGTCCATGTTGTTATGTTTATTGGTTGTTTCTATGGAAATGTTTACCGGAGGTTCTGCAAGGTAAATCCAAATGCAAAAAAACTATTTCAAATATTGATATTTTTTCAAGACATTGTTTTGTGATACATGAATTTCATAAATCTAGATTTATATTTCGTTATCTATATCAATATGTAATAACATACCCATGGATTGTTCATATTTCTCAAACTATGCAATTGTTCCTTTCTTGATTCATGTTCTTTTATACTGTTATGTTGTGATTACAATTTTTAGTTGTGCTTTCGAGTTATTCTCCTACGTAGTACATGCTTTATTTGATTATATTAAAAGTCTTACCAATATGATAACATTGATTTTTGTATGTGGACATTTTTGTTTAGGATGGTCCATTACAAAATCAAGATGAGGAGTTGGATCATGCAATTTCAGTTTCTCTTTCTGAAGAGCCAACCAAACCAGATGGTATATGTTAGCAATTTCATGTTTGTACAATTACTTTTAGTTTAATTATGTGATTTAGCTCGATTCTTTTCATATATTCAACTAAAATTTTGTTGATTAAGAAGACTTTTTAATTTCCATGTTTTAGTGAAATTGTTTATGGTTTGATACTATCATATAGCATTTATCAAGTTACATGCACCTTCATTAGAAAAAGCAAGAGAATTTTGCTAGCCATGAATATCTTTATTTGTCATTGTTGAATTAACAAAGTCTTTTAGCTAGGAAAATAGTTTGAAAGTTATGGAATAACTTGTCATATAAATTGAGCGGAAGTTATATCCAAAATGTTAACTTGTAAACGACTTAGTTGGTTTTAGGCTTTCCATTTAAAATCGATTCCAGTTTGAAATTTGAACGAGTTGTTCCATAGACTTGAATATTAAGATATTTTGGTGTAAGGATTGAAAATTAGACCATAAGGCCTCTCAATTATTCATTTATTTTATCTGAATATAACATTTACTATTAACTTAGAACCACTTGGCACAAATATATCATGGATCAAGATCGTACATTGTAGAGTGTCGTAGGGTAAAAATAAGAGAAAGGACATTGAATTATTTTAGTTTTCCTGGTTCTTACTTCCACCCCTTGTAGTACCTCCACAAATTTCAAATGGAAGTTCCAAAATATCTGGTATATATTATCATCATGGCATTATGGTATCCATGTCTCCATGTTTATGGGAAATGCCTTGGTTGTTGGGAATCATGATTTATTTTGGTATGGTTTTGTTATTGAGTTCCATTTTGGTCTTAAATATTGTGCTCCATATTTATAAGATCGAAATTAAATTTGTGAATTACCCATCTCTTTTCATGATTACCTAACTCTAAAAACTTATAGCAGGCGCTGGTACAAAATATCATGTAGAGGAATAGTGTTAAATTTTACAAAACAAATGGCTTATCCCTCCTGTGCATATTCATAATTACATATTTACTGAAAGAAAGAATAATTAGCTGTGGAAAATAGGAAATTATTGTTACTCATTAATTACCTTGGTTTAACAGTGCATATGAGAACATAATGATATAAATCCTTAGAATGACTAAATACTTAAAAATCATCCTTATATTGTAATAGGTATTGTGAACAAGATTTGAAGTACAGGGTGGTATCTGCAAACCTAGGCATTTCAATGAGGTGACCTGTAGTGTATCTGACTATGTCGTATGGAAACCATCAATCAATATTTTTTTTATGGCATGCCCGGTGGTGTTGTTTATAGATATATTTATATGGAGTTCTAGAAAAATTCTATGAAATTATTCACTTTGTATAGATTGTGGTGGGATAATAAGAATTTTTTTTTTAATATCCAAAGGTGATAAAAAAAAATTACATTCTATTGACAAGTAATCAAAAGATGAGTGCTTGTTATGAATGAATGTTGGTAAAATGTAGTCTTAGAAATTAGAATAAACAATATACTTGTTAGCACTAGAAATTTGAACCATGCATGTTTATTTTAGAAATTATTCATTTTCCATATGTGCCAGTATTTCCATTATATAATTATTAGTTGGGATGTGGAAAGGTTGTTTTTATAGCCTACATACGCTAATATGTGCACATTATGGACTTAAAATTTCAATATAGTGTGTCAAACCTTAACACGAGTTCATACCATATTTCACTACAAATATCACTCCAAATTTTATTTCTCATATTATGTTATTTTCTAATTTCCTTAGTGATGTAAACCTACTTCATCAAAGTGAATATATGTTAGGAACTTCATTAGTTAGATTCTGTACATTTCAGCAATTCAAAATTTGTGGTTGACATTAATTGTGTTCCTTCCATTCTTAGATTACCATTATCAACATGGTGGATTTTTTTAGTGTTCTTTTTTCCAGTGAGCTTGAAGGAAGAACTACATAAAAAGTCCCCAATGCAAGGATTTTAGGAATACATAACCTCTATAGAGAAACAAATAAAAAAAGTGACATTTATATTTTTGGAGTGGTGATCTTGGAGCTGGTGATGGGAATAAAACCAATAGATCGAGAAATTGGAGAGGATGAAGATCTTGTGAAATGGGTTTGTAGTAAAATAGAGAAAAAAATGGATTTATTGAAGTGTTGTATCTTGAGCTTGTGGACTTCTCCAAGATGGAAATGACCATGGTTTTGAAAGTAGGACTCCATTACATAAGCACCTTTCCCATCAACTGCCAACAATGAAGAGAGGCGTACATTTGTTGTAGGAAGCCAATATTGATCACAAGGCGAAGGTAACTGCCAATGATGAAAAATAGGCTCTTGAATAGCACGTGGAACCCACAATTTGCATTTTATAGGCATGAGGGTAATTATATTTGGCCTAGAATTTTCTTCTTTACATGGCGTCCATATTTACTTCCACTTTGTAGATTCTAAGTTTGTTTAGGTTTTTTCATGTATAACCTTTTAAATATAACCTAATACTAATACCAAAAATAGAAACTTGCCTCTGTAACTCTTTGGCCATCATTCCCCGTGACAATCCAATGGTTAGAGGGTGCATCTATCTATCCATTCATGGGCCATTGGTTTTTTTTTTTTTGATAAATTTACCCTCCAAGTTAATAACTGTGGTGGGTTGGTTAAGACATAAATTTTTCTCCCTATTAAACACCATGAGGAAAGAAAAAATAAATACCATTTTAATCATCATCTATTATTGATCTACTCTTGATCTACTCTCCTTGGGCAAAAGTATTTAAATGTAAACCAGAACGTTGAAGCATTCAATGTAATATAGGTGGTAATCAAGATGATTTTCGTGGTTTCTGCATGAGATTTTCATTATCCTGCTGTCATAAATGGTTATTTCATAGAATTTTAATTACAGCCTCTATCCGTCTTAAAATCATATTTTAACATGGAAATGTTCATTTATAAAATTTTAGTGTTTTTGAACACTCCTTGGATTAAATCCCAAACAGTATGTATTTAACCATTATTCATATTAAATCATGACATGACAGGACAACAAAATTTTAATAGGAAAATCGTTCCTTCCTAAAATTATAAACGTATTTAATTATTAATATTTTTGGTAAATATTAAGTATTTAATCATTAATATTTATGGGAAATATTAGGTATCATAGAGGAAATTAATCAATTGAGTTATTTTATTTTTATTATGTATATTCAATATCATATTTATTCTTATTGTGTTTTTATTATGTATATTGAACATATTATTTCTAGAAAATGTTGATCTTCCTAGATCTTATATTCGTTTGGTGTATCTTTGCACCTTTAGGGGAAATTTCTAGCTTAAAGTATAATTATTTAAAGTGTTATATCTCAATGGAAGAGCACTTGATTTACAAGCACGAGGTTCGTGGTTCGATTCATCATGCCCCGATATTCATAGGGAATGGCTGCAATCAGTTTTTGGTGATAGATGCTCTTTTGACCATCACTAATGAGCTTGTGGAGACATTTTTCGACCCCCACCAAAATATGAAATGGTGACAGTCAATGAACGCCACCATCTATACACATCAATAGTGACGACCATTAAAGGTCCATCACTATAAATCGTTGTTGTTGATATGAAATGGTGAGGGTCACCTTTTGTCATTATAGTCATTATTCTTGAAAGACCTTGATGTCACGAATGAGCTTCTCATGACATTTCTTGACCCTCACCAAATATGAAATGGTGACAATCACTATCCGTCATTATAATCAATATTCGTGACGGGCCTTGAATGTCACCACAACACATACTTTCGGCCACACCACCTTTGGTGACATTCTGTTTTTTGGTGATAGAGGCTATTGTCCATCACCAGTGCTCATATGAAATGGTGACGGTCACTATCCTTCATTATATATCATTATTTTTGATGGACCTTGAAACTCAGTACAACACCTATACTTTTAGCGACACCACCTTCAGTGACATTCAATTTTTGGTGATGAAGGCTCTTTTGACCATCACCAATGAGCTTATGGTAACATTTTTTTCCCCTCACAAATGTCCTTTTTTATTGTAGTTAATTTATCAATTTCGTAGCTGATGAGTTCTTGTTTCCATGACTACATCAGGTTCCAATAATATTGTTCCTTCTTTGTGAAGTTCTGGCAATATTGTTTCAACTGGGAGTTTGTCACCTATAACCTTATTTAAGCATGAAGCATGAAAAAATAGGTGCACTTGGGAAGATGCAGGAAAATCCCATTTATATGCCACATTACCAATATTTTGCAACACTTTGTATGGGCCATAATACTTTGGTGATAATTTATTATCCTTTTTTTTTTCTAAGTTAGGCTAATTCTATTATATCATGTGAAACAAAATGTTACAAGTTTCATCCTGAGGAATGAACAAGTTCAGACCATAGGGAAGAGTCCATAGATTTCTATGAGATACTGGACTGCCCCTAATGGGGAAACCAATACTTAGATGTCCAAAAAATACCGCTGCCCATAGCGGGAAACCAGCAGGAATAGTATGCAGAATTGTACAACAAAACCAAAGATAAGAATTTTTAAACATGTGCAAAACCCACAGAGATGAAAAGAAAATCTTACGGATGATCTACATGTTTTCAACTAGAGGTTGGCATCTTTTCGAGGATCCTGCATACATATCCCTCCTCCTCCAACCTCATGCTCGACACATGTGCTTCTGGCGGCTGGCGTGTTGAAGCAGTGAGGCCCGAGATCACCGCATTTTTGAAAGGGTGAGGGACATCAAGGTGTAGAGAGAATCCACCATAATTTAGGTCCAAACTACTACCCACGTCTAGATTTGGGCTGCCACCTCCATTTCCTTCACAACCACATGAGTCGCTGATACCACTGGTAGTGCTTTGCACTGGAAGGGATTTCAGTTTGTGAGGGGTGAAAGTAGGCTAAGGGGAGATGGTGGAATTATGAGCGCATTTTTTGCTGTGAGGCATGGAAAAAAATGGAGCCGGAGCTGGGAGCTGTAGGGAAATTTAAACGTTCACATTGACAGGGGGAGAACTGGAAAATTCATTCTATTCTATGGAAAGGTTGAGGTTGCAGCCTTAGGGGGGCGAGAGGGGAGGGCAAGGAGTGCAGGGAGGGTGAGAAGGTTTGCCACGCCCACCAGCTCTTCGACATCTCTGCCTGTGACGCCGAGGCATAATTTTCTAGGGGCGAGTCTCCTAACCAAAGGGAGATGGAAGCAGGCTTCTTGGGAGGGAGACGACGAGAGAGCACTCCAGTCCTGGAAGAGCGAGAGAAATGGACTTGAACCCGAGGAGAAAGAACATAGAAACACATAGAGAGCAAGCAGGCAGGGTGGAATGCACAGATGAGAGCCAAGGTGGTGGTATAAAGGGCCATTGTTAGCAACATTAATGCTATGCCAACCTGGTACATCGATGGCAGGGTGGCGAGGATGAAGTTATGGCACCGTCAAGCAATGTTTTACTATTGAGCCCCTTCCAATGTCTGAGCACGTGGAGCCACCGAGTGTCCTTCCTCATGGTGACCCTATGGCACCTCTTCCCTCTAGTTATCACCCACATCCGAGGATTTATTATCCTTCATAGCTTGCTTGAGGGGCATTTCTTTTTATGGTTTTTGCTAGAAAAATACCTAGTCGCCCACATCAAAACTTCCTTTGCCGCGATGTTGATCTTCCTATTGTCTCATTCACTTATGTGCCAAGGTGAGGTAATCATTTACGAGTTGGAGAACTTTTTTTTTATGCTTGATGTGATCTTCCATTGCATGAACCTTATAATTTTGTCTTAAATATGATTTTATGGATGGTCGATTATATCCATAAAGTGCCATAAATGGGGTCATTTTTTCAGTAGTATGGAAGGAACTGTTATACCACAATTCAGCCAGAGGTAACCACTTGACTCATTATTTTTGTTCATCAGATACAAAGTAATGAAGATGTCCTTCCAAACATTTGTTCACTATCTCAGTTTTCCAATAATATTGACGATGATGTGATGAGTTGTGAGCTAATTGAGTACCCAAACAACAAAATAATTTTATCCAAAAATTTCCTCTAAAAATGGGATCTATATCACTTACAATAATCTTTGGGTTTCCATATAGATTTTGAATTATTTTCATAAATGTAGTAGCAACTTTAATGGCCTTAAATGGATGAGATAATCCACAAATGTTTGCATACTTTGTAGTTCTATCAACTACCACCAAGATGACATTATTTCCTTTGGGCTTGGGTGAAACTATGATAAAATCCATTAAAACATCCTCCCAATGTTGACTTGGAGTGGATAAAGGTTGTAATAGACCTGGGGTCTTAATTTTCTCAACCTTATTTTGTTGGCAAAGCAAACATTCTTCCACAAACATTTGAATGTTATATTTAAGGCAATCCCAAAAAAATTCCTGTGGTAAGTTTTTAAAAATTCTAAGTGCCCTCCTAAGGGAGAGGTGTGGAATTCAAAAACAATATTTTGTTTCTGTATGGAGTTATTAAAATTATATATGCTACCTGTGTATCATATTGAATCATTTTTCCAGCGAAAGGTTTCAGATGTACATGGATCTTGCTGCAAATTTTGAATGAGTGTCCACTCCTCTTCATAATTCTTTCATTCATCCCTTGCTTCAGTTATCCACTTAGGCTGAATAATAGAAATGGAACAAAGAAATTATTCCACATCCTCATCCTTTCTTGAGAGTGCATCTGCAACAACATTTTGCTTCCCTGTTTTGTAAATTATTTCAAAGTCACAACCCAACATATTTGTGACCCATTTTTTCTGCTCTTTTGAAGGTAATATTTGTTCCAAAAATTATTTAATACTATCATTATCTGTTTTTACCTTGAAGTTTCTTCCCATTAGGTAAGGTCGCCATTTCTTTAGAGAATGTAGTATTACCAAAATTTCCTTATCATAAATAGGTTTCATTAGATACCTTCCTTTGATTGGACGGATTTCAAAATAAATGGGTCTTTCTTCTTGCATTAAAACCACACGAATTCCATTTCCTGAGGCATCATATTCCACAATAATTTTTTTTTAAAGTCTGACGTAGCTAAGATCGGTCATTGACACATTGCCTCTTTAATATTTTCAAAGGCCTTAGTTTCATCTAGAGTCCAAGAAAACTCATATTTCAACAATAATGATGTTAAAGGTGCAGATATTCTCCCATTATTCTTAAAAAACATGCGATAATACCCTGTTAACCCCAAAATTCCTAGAAGATGATTTAGGGTTTATGGATTTTCCATTCCTTAATGAATTTAATTTTGTTAGGATCTATTGTAACATCCCATGAGATAGAATATGACCCAAATATTCCACCTTATATACTCCAAAGAAACATTTGGAGGCTTTTGCACGTAATTTTTTCTCCTCCAATATCTTGAGCACCATGTCAACATGTTGATCATGATCCTTCCAAGACTTGATGTATATTAGTATATCATCAAAAAATACTAACAAAAAATTTCCAATGAAGGGTTTGAAAACGGAATTCATTAGACCTTGAAATGTGGAAGTTGCATTGGTAATGCCAAAAGGCATGACAAAAAATTAATAATGAACCTCATGAGTTCTGAATGTGTTTTTTTTTAATGTCTTCAATATTCATTCTAATTTGATATCCATAATGAAGATCCATTTTGGTGAAGTAAATTTCTCCATGTAATTCATCAATGACGGGGATGCGAAATTTATGTTTAATAGTGATATTGTTGAGCACCATATAATACAGACACATATTCCATGATCCATCCTTCTTGTGCACTAATAATACTCAAGTAATGAAATAACTTTGACTAGGTTGAATTATACCAGCCTTGAGTATTTATGCAAGCATACATTCAATATCACTCATTTGAGAATAACGATATCTATAAGGCCTAATGTTTAGAGGAACACTTCCTGGAATAAAATGAATAGCATGATCATGATCATGAATAGGTGGCAGTCCTTTGGGAGTCTCAAACACCTTGGAATGATTGTCCAAGGATTTTTGGAGATCTGGAAAAATAGATGATTTTGATGTTTGAACATGTAGTGAGAATAATTTTGCATTTACACCTCATTTTTATTTATTAAGAAGGATTTTCATGAAATTATAGCTGATTATATTTTTTGGATTCCCCACAATACACAATATTCAACTTCCTTTCATTCCAAAACAAAATTCACGAGAAGTTCTTGAAAACTAAAGGCTGTCGTCTAGGAAGATTGTAACCATTGTACTCCTAGTACAACATCAGCACCACCCATTGGGATGGAGAGAATTGGAATATTAAATACATATTCCCCCATGGTTAGTTTTATATTATGGAAATTTCTATAGAAATTTATAGTTCCTCCATTTGCAACCATCACTTGACAATTTGGTGCTGGGTATAGGAAGAAATTCAATTCCTTGGATACCTTACAATGAATAAAATTATGGGTACTACACGAATCAATCAACACTACTACATTGTTCTTCTTGATATGTCCTTATATCTTGAGAGTTTGAGGAGTGGTAATTCCGGCCAATGTATTGCAAGATATGGTTGGATTCATTTCTTACTCCTCTAGGGTTGGTTCCTGGTGTATATCATCTTCTTTTGAAGTTTCTTATTCCTTTTCTTCCTCCTATTAACAATTATGTAAAATAATTTCTTCTCATCACACTTATGACCTTGAGTTTATTTTATATTACAACAGTAGCAAAGCCCTTTTGCTATTTTTTCTTCGAATTGTTGTGGCATGAACCTTGTAGGTTGTGGAAGTCTAGGAGTAGCAACACCTCCATCTTTGTAGTTGTGAGTGGTAGGCTTCCTTTTCACCATAATTTTTCTTTCAATTTTTCTTGCCAAACTGAATGCCTTCTCCAATGAATCTGATTCCCAAAGGTGAACCTCATGTCGGATGTTATCCTTTAAAGCCCTATGAAGACACAAATTCAATGTTCCTCTCGAATAGCATCTACCCTTATATTCAATTTTTGGAAGTATTCAATGTGCTCCACCATTGAACCCTTTTATTTGAGATTTATCAATTGGTTAAAGAAGGTGTTTCTCTTTGTATCCTCATAATGTGCTATCATTTCTTCTGTAAAAATTAACCATGTAATTTGTTTTATGAGAGAAAATCCATCAACACCATATAAATATATTTTTTTCTAAATATAAATTTTGCAATGCATACCTTTTGTCTGTTACAATTTTGTTTCTATTTCATGTTTCATGAATAAATGTGTAAAGTAGGACCATAAAAACTCTTAAAACAATGAATAAATCAATGCCCCGTGTGAACGAAGATAAATCTGGGACATCTTAATAAAACACCCTTATGTGTGAAATGGATTGAGACATTTGACTGGGTCAACCATGACTAGATCAACAACACTGTCTAGAGGGGATGAACCTCATGCATGCACAACACAGTCTTAGTTGGAGGTGGCACATGTGAAAGGAGCTAAATCATTGAGATGGTTTAGGGTTTTGTAAGACTTTCATCTTATAAAAGGAAGAGGAGGACAACAGAAGAAGGTTGTTGAACATATTATATTTCTAAATATATTGTCTATTTAGACATATATCATTCTCTTGTTTTTTAGCTGAGCACTGGGTTTTCCTGATTGGGAATCCCACCTCTTCCTTGAGAGGCTTCTTGGAGGATTCTTGCTGATCTTGTCCACTATTATCCATTTGTACAAGCTTCATATTCCAACTACAACGTATATCCTATTGAGGGTTTGGTTGTCCTTGTAAGCTGTAGCAAGTGGAGGCTAGATATACTCAGATCTAGGCCAATATAGTGCCTTTTTTCAGTGGGAATGTATTATATCCCCTTGAAAAGAGTGTTTTGGGTTATTGGAGCTTCAGATCCATACCTTGGCATCAGGACAAACTGTTCTTCAAGTCTACAATGCATTCCATATTCCAGAACTGTGTTACCTGCAAGTGTAAAGTTGCAGGGTATTTGGCATAACCTTGGAGGAGTGATCTCTAGTGATGGGAATATTCCCTTCATTGTGGTGATCCATGGATTTATGATCTATTCCATGTCATATTAAGATCTGATATAAATTCTCTAGTATTTTCTTCAGAAATTCTGAATCATTTTGTAGATCTGCTACATAAGATCTTATATCTACTCCATGTGCTTCATGTTATGTTGAAAACCCCAAGGGGTATGTAAAGTAGAGACTCTATAGTGTATCGATCCGTCACAGATATGAATGTTCATGCATTATTTAGCTCTATATATAAGTTTTAATCTTCAGCTGCTGTATGCTCAATAAAATTATGTTTTCAAGCCTTTTCAGTGAATATATGTGATTACAACACCTCTTTATGGGGGATTTATTTTGTATAAGTCTTATATTTCCTATTATACATTATATGGGCCTCATTGTAAATCTGATTTGCTGATGTATATGTAATTTTTGAGCCTCCGTATTGGCCTCCTGCACTTACTATGTTGAACTGCGTTATTTCTGAATTAGTATTGTTTAATATTGCTACTTGTTCCCTTTTGGGATATTACAATGGTATAAGAGAAATCATATTGACACAACCGGTGCTTTCTTTCTTAAGAAGCCAATATGTCTTTAGGAGAATCTGAGACTCTTACTGACAGAGAGAAGAGGAAGATAGAAGAAATTTGATTACACAAATGATGATAAAGACAAGGGTAAAGCCCCTGAATCTGGAAGTGATGAAGATGGGAAGGAGTTTGCAAAAACCCTTCTGAAAGCCATGCAAGATCTTTCTAGAGAGATCAAAGAGATTATATTGGACAGAATCAACGAATATCCTAAGATATTTCATCTTGGAGAAAGCTTTGGCATGTCTCATCACTAGAATGATCAACCAGTGAACCAGCCACAAGTTCCACAACGCTCTACCATGCCTACTTTTTTGGGTGTGGAAAATGAGGGGCCTGAAGAGAAAGCATCACTTGAAGACTATTTTGAAGAAAATGAGTCTCAGAATCAAATATTCAAGGATCAAATGATTTTTCAAGAGTTTTTTCACCTCAAGGAAAAAAGAAGACCAAGGCATCAGCATAGAGATGGTGGATTCACTCAGAATCATGATCGACATCACTCTAGGGTAGATTCTTTTTACCCAAGTTTGATGGGTCATCCGCTTGTTCTGCCAAAGCATGGGTAGAAAAACTTGACATCTAATTTCAGTTGAACAAGGTCCCTGAGATGGAAGCTATCAAGATTGCAGCGCTGCACTTTGAAGGTGAAGCACACAACTGGTGGTTCCATGGCTTGTCTACATTGGGTCATGAAAATGTGACTTCTTATTCTGAGTTCACTACAAGGTTGGTGGAAAGGTTTCACAGAAAGGATCCAGAGGCACCTTTCATGAGCCTTGCAAAGTTGAAGCAGTCAGGTATACAAAGTCTTATATTTATGAATTTTTGAGATTACTTGTTATGGTTCTTGATTTGTCTGTAGCAAGAAAGGTGTACATGTTCATCGATGGTCTGGATGAACCTCTTCATCAGTTGGTAAATTCTACCAAGCCCACTACCTTACATGATGCCATTGAGAGGGCTAGAGACCTTCAAGATGCCTTGCGAAAAGAAAAGGCAAAATTTCAGCACAAGCCCTCTTTTCCTTCTAAAGGAAAGGAAGAGAAAGCTTCTCCTTCAAAGGAGAGCTCATATAAAAAGCCTCTTGATGATGAAATCCGAAGAGATCTAAGAAAGAATAAACTATGCTTCACTTGTCAGGAACCATGGGTACCTGGACATAGATGTGCTGCTGGTAAAGCACATTATATAGAGGTCTTCTTAGATATTGAAGAAGATGAAGATGATGAACCAAGAAGGGGTCACATCATTGACAATGCTGAAGGAGATCCAGCACCATCAGGATATGGAAATGGAGCCTTTGCTCCTATTGGAGGAACTCTTGCATCTTCGATAGGAGTACCTAAGAACTTGACCCTAAGAGTTCAATGTTCAATCATGAATAAGAGGGTTTCTATATTGATTGACAGTGGGGCTACCCACAATTTCATCGATGCCCATCTTTTGCAAAGGAGGGTAATACCCACTGATACTTCTGAGGGATTCTCTGTTTTGGTCCTAAGCGAGAGAGCAATGAAATGCATGCATTATTTCCCATCACTTTTAGTCACCATGGGATCCTACACCTTTTGGATCACTTCTTTGTAGTTGACATACTAGAAACCAATGTTATATTGTGTGTTCAATGGTTGATTACATTGGGGAAATTTACCACTGATTAGGAGGCTTTGCAAATGGAATGGGTGGACAAGAAGAGTGGTGAACCTCACATGATCAAAGGCATGCATACTTACCCCTCACATAACACTTCCACATAGAAAAAAAAGATGGATTTTCATAGTGGAAGCAAGGACCTCAATATCCCATCTATTATGCTCATGAGATTTCTGCATGGGACACTCTTATCTAGTGGCAAGCCACCTGGGAGGCCACCTGATTCAGTTTTGGTGGGAGATATCTCACTACATGATGCTCCAAGATCAAATCCAGGAGGGATGGGAGAATTATAAGACACAAATATAGCACTAGGAGGCTTGGGCAAGCACAAGAAGGAGGGAGATTTTCTTTTTTCATCATCATCACCCACCTTCATTTCTGATTCTGCATTGTTGGAGGAGAATAAGGGAAGGTATGTCCTTCCAACATATGCCTTTGGAAAACGAGATGTCAAAGAGGAGATCAACAACATGACATACATTCCTATTGCTGCATCATCAATGCTGTCATTATTGAGTAGTGTAGATCTATATTGGAAATCCCAACTGTTTGTGGATTATTCCAAAGATCTTCACACTTCTATGATGCTTGATGACCAACTGCATGAAGAGGGCTCTCTAGTCCATGCGGGAGTCATATATCATCATGATAGGGTATTCTTACCTAGAGCCTCCAAGCTCAAGGAGAGGATGCTACAAAGGGCCTACAAAGAGTTCTGTTTCAGCCCTACCTACTATATGAAGATCTACAACACTATCATGGGATGCTCTGAATGGGAAGGCTTTGGAGGAGAGATACATAAGAATTTTCAAGAATGCATGAACTATGTGGAGTTGGGGTAGCCATGTGACTCTATATAATAGTTATTTCAGCCATCTGTTCATTCTTGGGCAAGAGGAGAAAGATCCATGCACAACTCCATTTGTATGAGAGGCATTGTCGGTGAAGAATCTGATCATGTAAATAAAGTTTTATTTTCTTATTTTTCATATTCTTTCACCATGTTTATGCAGGCCATGACTCCAAGGAGGATTGATATATCATGTAAATCTCATGGCAAACATTGGGCCACTAAAACTTATGAATTTGGCCACTCCCTTGTTGTGCAAAGGGAGATTTTATTTCATGATGGGTGCTTCCCAAAGGCACCAAACATATCTCACACTTTCAGCCGGTGAGATGACATGTGCGGAAAGTAAGTGGTGGGGAAACCACTTACGACACCTTCATTTGATGCAAGAAGGAGATGCACTACGCTGGTACCATATCTGGGACTATGACCCACCTCCTCATGCTCAAATTTGTGTTTGCTTATATGTAGTTTTGCTTCCATACCTTGATGATATAGTTTTACTTTTTATGGGTATGTATGAAGGGAGGATGGGAAGCTTGTATGTACCACATGGGATGGGGACTCTCTTTGTATCTCATGCTACATGTTTTAGGGAGAGTATGGTTCAGCCATGTTTGTTTCATTTGAGTTTTTGACTCCTTGTGGGATGAACTATGTACATCTCATAATTACTTTGGAGGAAAATTCATGGAGGGTTGGATTGGTGAACACTTATCTTATGTAGAAATATTAACTCATGATGGTGTCACCAATGAAGGAGGAGAAGTGTTGTAGCAATCACCCTATCAGTTGCTTGAGGACAAGCAACATTTTGGAGGGGAGGACTGTAATATTCCCAATTAGCCCAAGATAATGGGAACATACAATTTTGTTTCATTTTCCTGTTGCATGAATAAATGTGTAAAGGAGGACAATAAAATCTCCTAAAAGAGTGAATAAATCAATGCCCCATGTGAACAAAGATAAATCTAGGCAATCTTAATAAAACACCCTTATGTGTGAAAGGGCTTGAGACATTTTACTGGGTCAACCATGACCAGATCAACAACATTGTCTAGAGGGGATGAACCTCATGCATGCACAACACAATCTTAGTTGGAGGTGGCACATGTGAATGGAGCTAAATCATTGATATGGTTTAGGGTTTTGTAAGAATTTCATCTTATAAAAGGAAGAGGAGGACAATAGAAGAAGGTTGTTGAACATATTATATTTCTTAATATATTGCCTGTTTATACATATAACATTCTCTTGTTGTTTAGCTGAGAATAGTGTTGTTTAGAACTGAGTTTTATCGATTGGGAATCCCACCTCCTTCTTTGAGAGGCCTCTTGGAGGAGTCTTGCTGATCTTGTCCACTATCAGGGATTTGCCCAAGCATCATCTTCCAACTACAACCCAGATCCTGTTGATGGTTTGGTTGTCCTTGTAAGCTATAGCAAGTGGATGCTATATCTACTCAGATCTAGGGTAATGTAGTGCCTATTTTCAGTGGGAAAGTCTTCTATCCCCTTGAAAGGAGTGTATTGTGTCATTGGAGCTTCAAATCCATACTTTGGCATCAGGAAAAACTATTCTTCAAGTCTATAGCACAGTCCATCTTCCAGAACTATGTTATCTGGAAGTGTAAAGTTGCAGGGTCTTTGGCATAACTTTGGAAGAGTGATCTCTGGTGATGGGAATCTGCCCTTCACTGTGGTGACCGATGGATTTATGGTCTATTCTATGTCATATTTAGATCTGATATGAATACTCCTGTATTTGGTTCAGAAATTATGAATCATTTTGCAGATATGCTGCATAAGATCTCAGATATACTCCATGTGCTTCATGTTTTGTTGAAAACCCCAAGGGGTATGTAAAGTAGAGACTCTATAGTGTATGGATCTGTCATAGATCTGTCTGTTCATGCATTATTTATCTCTATATATAAGTTGTAATATTCAGCTATTGTATGCTCAATAAAATAATGTTGTCAAGCCTTTGTAGTGAATATATGTGATTGCAACACCTCTTTACGATGGATTTATTATGTATAAGTCCTTCTATTTCCTATTATACATTGTATGGGCCTTATTTTAAATCTTATTTGCTGATGTATATGTAATTTTTGAGCCTCCATATTGGCCTCCTACACTTACTCTACTGAACTACATTATTTCTGAAGCAGTATTGTTTAATATTGTTGCTTGTTCCCTTTTGGGACATTATAATTTTTCACATTATGGAGATCCAAATATTGCTCCATATGTAGTATCCATGTTACCAGATCCTTTCCCTCAAATCTCCTCATATTAATCTTTGAAATATGGTGGGTCCTCAATCTAATATTAGAGTCTATGAAATCACGATTAACATTTTTTTTTTCTCATCGTGAGTTTCCTCTACTACCTTTTCTCCATTAGGATTCATTTCTTATAGTAAATTTTCCAAACCTTCATTCAAACCTTGCATGTATTTCTTAAAATCTTCCATGTTGCCTTCTATACCATAGAGCTTAGCTTCCATACCATCCATCTTAGCTTCCAGGACATCCTTCTTAGATTCCAATCCATCCATCTTAGATTCCACGCATTTCTTCAATACATCCATGACTTTATTAAAACCATACATCTTAGCTTCCATTTAATTTTTTGTTACTCTTTGCGAGAGGGAAATTTGTTGCACTTGGTATCATAATTTGGATATATCATGTTGCACTTATTCCTCTTCATGAGTCATAATAGAGTCTTCCAAGGTCTTAATGGCTGTGGAATTATTTTTTGTACGGAATTTTAAAACCCAATACTGGTATTTATGCATCATTATGCCCTTAGAATCACCTCAAACTTATTTTTGAAATAAGACATGCAATTTTAAAAACAAATACAAACCTTTTTCTTTCTTTTGAGGAGTACGATATTGAAACGAATGTATCTATATAATTTCAGATTCCAAATGTTTTATATTCACTCCTATAGTAGCCCTATGAGTCTTCTTTCCAATGCCATAGGTCTGACCTAATTTGGATTCATCAAGGTAACTTTATGGCTGATCTCCCACAATGACCTAATTATGGAATATTTTAGTAAAGCGAAATTTTATGGCACGTCGCGTACCCCTGTTTCAACCTTCAACTTTAAAATTGATATAAACGAAATTGTAGTTTGTGCACTTTATTCCACTTTTTACAGAATTCCAATCTGATGCCTAAAGAAACATTTATGATGATTTTCCCTTAGTCACATGTTTGAGATGAAATTATAGAGTCTACAGAAACCCTAAATTCCACAGATTATAGCTCAGAAAATGTAGTGAAACAAACTCTGAAATGTTTACATGAAGTTGCTCAGGATTTCGGCTCAAATGGATTTTTTTCTTAGCTTTTGAACCTTCATAGAAAATACGTTATAGAGAAAATTACAAGATGAATTGTTTGAAGCAGTGAAACCCTAGAATCCAAAGCTCTGATAACATATTTTATGAAACCAGTTGAAAAAATAGAAGAGAGAGATCAAATAATTATAAATAATAATTTTCGAGGCAGAAAACTCCTTTACATTATATAAATGAACAATTCTTGGATGATTCAAATGAAAAAACCTCCTTTCTATATATAGGAGTCCAAGCGGTCACAATATAATCCTAGCCGATATAACAATAACAATGCTAGGGCACAACAATAAAAATAGTGGGCTTCTATGTGGAATAATAATAAGAATTTGGGGAATACATGGGAAGAATAAAAAAAATTAGGGGGCTACACTAACAATAACAATAATGGGATACACAAGTATATAGGGACCTAGCAAAGACACTTTCTGACACAACTCGAAAGTATCCCACTTATGACAAAGAGATGTGTTCCATTTTGCAGGCTTGTCAAAAATGGAAGCATTGCATTTTGGAGAAGGAAATAATCATCCACACAGATAACCGACCCCTGTAGTTCATACAGACACAAGGGAAGTTGCATAATGTTCACCACTAGAAGTGGTCCACATATGTGCAACAGTTTCACTTGAACATCAAGTATAAGAAGGGAAACACCAATAATGTTCTAGACTACCTCAGCCGACCACTGATTTTGGCACTAACCAGCATGTTCAAATCTTGTGGGCACGAGACTTTCGACTTGTAGCTTCTCTACAAAATTAATCTATAATTCAGCCACAAATACAAGACGCTCTTGGAGGGTAAGAAAGTTCCAAATTTTCAACTTCAAGATGCACTGATATATCACCTGGGACACCTTTTTGTTCCTTCAAGTGAGCATGCCAAGATGGTTTGGGAATCACACTAGATTCGGGTCACTAGGAATTTTGAGGTTGAGAAAATAGTGGTAGTACTACAAAATTATTTATATTGGTCAGACCTTCGAGACAATGTCAGGAAGTACATGAGATCCTACATTTCCTATGCCATTTCCAAACTAACCATGAAGAAAAAAGACCTATATACACTGTTGTATACCCCTATTCTACCTTGAGAATCCATCTGCATGGATTAAATGTCGGGCCTTCCTTCTACTAAGCATGGCAAAAAAACTATGTTTTTGTGGTCACCGACAGATTGTCGAAGATGTCCATTATGGTGGCCCGCAGGAAGAATATCACAATAAAATCCACTACTAGACTCTTCTTTTGACGAGTGTGGGTACACTTTGGGATCCAAAAATCTATCATCTCAGATTGGGAGATCGTGTTCCATAGTAAATTTTGGTCTAGCCTCTAGTCGATGTTGGAGACCAAGCTGAACAAGTCCACAAATTTCCATCCCCAAACTGATGGATAGACAAATGTCATAAACAAGATGATCGTATACATTTTTTCATGTATAACTCAAAGCATTTATTCATATGGGATGAAAGACTCACATATGTAAAACACAGCTATAACCAAGCTCTCCATAGCTCGACTGACCAAAACCCCTTTCAAGTGGGCTTGGGATTCCAACCACTATATCCTATTGACATAGCCATGCCATTTGCAGCTACTAGTCTGAAGATGACAAGGCGAATAACTTCATTGAGCGCATTCAACACATCCTTCAAGAGGTTCATGACATATTGGACATAGCCAATGATATGTACAAGCAATGACATGATCAACATCCGGTGCCAAAATAATTCCATATGGGCAACAAAGTGTGGTTGCATTTGCAGAGGGACAGCCTCGCTGGACCCCACTGTAAGATTTTCCCACTCCAATATAGGCCATACACGATCAACAAGGATGTAGGGGACAATTCCTTCAAGCTCATTATTCCACCATTCATTGGTCTACACCCAGTGCTCAATGTGGACAGTCTTTGACCCTACTTTCGCCCTCTACTAAACACATACGACATGGTATAACAACTCACAACAATATACTTAAACTCATATTGCATGGAACAATCCATAACTAATTTTATCATGTACAAACACATCAATAACACCCGCCAAAAGAGGATCCAACACTACAAGGAAAAGACCCTCTAGCAGATGTTTTTGAGGAACCCCTTATTAAAATACCTCGGACATCCGTTTCTAGCGAAGGTTACTAGAGGAGGTTGGCGGACGGAGGTGTTTGCGGATGTATTTTGTACAATGCGCTTATCACTGTAAAATGCACTGCTGCGTTCAACACGAGAAAGCACTGGTGCACAAAAAAAATTGGCACACCAGACACCGTGCACTCTGTCCACACCCACCCGGTGCGTTTCATTTTTTTAGCACACTAAGCCTTTATAACACATCTGCACCGGTGCCTCTTAAAAAGTGTGTGAAAAAAGAAACCGCCCAGTCCGGAATGCGAAAACACACTGGTGCTCCAATAAAACCCACGCACCGGAACAAAGTTAAATAAAAAAAACATTACGGCAAAAAAAAAACACAAAACATTGGCACACTAGACATGGTGTGCTCCGTACAGACCCGCCCAGTGCATTTTATTACTGTAGTGCCCTGACGCTTTACACAAAATCTGCACCGGTGCCTCATAAAAAGTGTACAAAAATAGAAACGGCCCGGCGTGGAATAGAGAAAATGCACCGGTGTGCCCATAAGCCCCATGTATTGGAACGGGATTAAATAAAAATAAAAATTATGGCCAAAAAAGTACAGAAAACATTGGCACACCAGACACTGTGCGCTCCATACACACTCGTCTGGTACATTTTATTGTTGTAGCGTCTCGGTGCATTACAGAGCATCCGCACCGGTGCCCCATATAGAGCACATGAAAATAGGAATCGCCTGATGCGGAATGACGAAAACACAAAAATACGTCCATAGAACCCTGCGCACCGAAAGAGGGTTGAATAAAAAAAAATTAGAGCCAAAAAACCGCACAAAACATTGGCACACCGAACACCATGCATTCCATACACACCCTTCCAATGCGTTGTATCACTGTAGCACACTCGTACTTTACAGACCATCCACACCGATGCCTCATAAAAAGCGCATGAAAATGGAAACCGCCTAGTGCGGAATGAATCAAACACACTAGTATGGATATAAAATCTCGTGCACGGAAGATGGTTAAATAAAAAAAAAATACGGCCGAAAAACCACATTTTTCACTTTTGTCAGTGCTACATAGCTATCAAGCACTAGTGGAATTTATCATTGACTGAGCCGCCCCAACATCAGTGCTCGCATTACACTCATTGCATACACTGCTTCTATGCATTTCCCACCAATTTCCAGCTTGAATTTTGCAAAACGGTGGAAAATTTTTATTTTGCAAATTCTACAGCCAATATGCCTCCTTAACGAGAAAATGTATAGGTAATTTTCTTTTTTTTCGATAATTAATCCTTCTAGAGGATTAAAATTTCAAATAACCTTAAATTAACCATTTAAAAGGAAAAAAAAAATTGTCACGCGGTGCGGTTGAGTCATTCGGCTTGCATCGGTTTGTGGTGCTACCTGTAAATTTATAGGCCGCGCTGTAGCTAGTGCTAACGGAATTCGTACTAGTTCTGGGGCGGTAACGATAGGCGCACTGTCTTATTTAAAAAAAAAAAAAAATTGAGGTGCAATCATTTACCAAGCTGCACCATTGACAATGTGGAATAGCGGCAACACGGTGTGTTGACTAAATTATCCACCCCAAGGCTGGTAATTTTATCAATGCACCATATTGCTGCTATTCCACATTATCAATGGTGCGGCCTGGTAAACTGGTGCTAATGGTATCCGCACTAGTTCCGGGGTAGCATCGAAGGCACACTGTGTTATTTAATTTTTTTTTTAAAGTGTGGTGTGGTCAGTTATCCGGCCGCAACATTGACCTAGTGTAATAGCTGCGATGTGGTGCATTGATGAAAATAGTAGCCATAGTTCAGCTGTTTTTGTCATCACATGAATTTCCGTATTTCACCTGCATCAACGGTGTAGCCTTGTAAAAGGCTGCATCATTCACTATGTCACGATGGTAGGAGGTTGGTCCGTTGACCTAACTATACACCCTGGGGCATACAGTTTCGTCAATGCACCACCCTCCTGACACCGTACATAGTCAAAAGTGCACTATAAATTCTTTTGGAGCACTGTCATCGAGGCGCTTAATATTATTCGGTGCACCGTGGCCGGTGCGCTCCATAGAGAGACGCATCGATACCGGTGTGTGACTGTGTTTTCGGCGCACTAACTATTTTTTTATTTTTGTTTTTAAAATAAAATTTATATATGTATATTTATAAATGCATGTCATATTTAATAAAAGAATTGTGTTTAATATGTCAATTATTCAAAGACGTAAAAGGAGAGAAGAGGGGGAACAACAACAACCACAGACAGAGTAGTATAACATGGTTCACCTATGGGAGGCATGAGAGAGCGAGAGAGATATGTAGCCTCACCCTATTACAGCAGCTACGCAAGGGATCCTAAGGAAGGTATGCCTCCTCAAGTTCTATGAGGAGGCCACTTCCCTAAAGCGCCATAGTTTGTCTTTGAGACATCTTTTCCGAAGGTGGAATTCCCAACAACAGGCTTTTCGTGTTGGTATCAACCAGTGGTACACACCCACTAAGCAGGATATATACTTAATTACAGAGCTATCAAGGAGAGGGGCAGATTTTCCCTTGTTCCCAGAGGTTCTATCTAGCTGTGTAGCAGGAAGTCAGTTATTTTACTCGTAGAGATAAATTGGAGAAAATGTACTATCTCCTGTAGATTTTTGGGTTGCTGGTGGTAAGTTACATATTGGTTCATTTGGTAGGGAGGAGGTGTAGTGTCTCTTACTTATCATTTCAACCATTTCGTACAACACTAGTGATGGGGAACACATTAGTTTCCCGCTTCTATATTATATTGATTCTTTAGTACAAGAGCCATGACTTGTCAAGTGGTCTGCCATTATTTGCGGCTGTTCTGTACAACCTTATATAGATGTCATGCTCATGCACAAGGGAGGGTGAACCTCCCTTTTTCTTCAGAGATTTTTAATTTATTTTTTGAGAGGTTTCCAGAGATGAGGCCTACTTTTCTTCGGAAGCCTCGTAGGATGACGTTTGAGGCACGTATGCACATGTTGGGATAGATGTTGACCAAGAGAGGTGACACTGAGTTTTTCGTGAGGATATCGTAGGATGCACTGGAGTTTCTAGCCAGTGTTGATGAGCATCACTTCATTATGGTCCCCTGTCCTTATGAGGGTTTGAATTGGCGAGGTGATAGAGGTAATATTACTATTTATATATTTAAAGTTATTCTAACATGTTCTTTAACTTGTTTTTATTAAATTGTGTAATGAAATTGTCTAATTATTGTTTTGTACTTGTATATATTCTGCAGACATTGGATCTTCTGATGGAAAGGAGGTGGTGGCACCAGTACCAAATGGTCCAGGTGTGGATATTGATGATGATCTGGGCATGCCGGATGCCAAGGATCATCAGGAGGTCAGTGCTAGGTGCAGTCGACATGATGCTAGATACCGGATGGAGTTGGGCGACCAACTCAGTGCATTGATTATTGATGTGGGCATCAAGCCCACTCATTACAGAGACATATAGATCGAAGATAGGCTATTACATATGTGGAGAGGCATGCCGCGTGACATGTACAACCTGATGCGGCATGTCGTAGGAGTTACAACAGCTTTTACACGACTAACAAGGACTGTTGAACATTATAGGCGTGGTCGTGACATAGAAGGTGATGGACAGTCCACGAGCAATGACTCTTCATCTCATGATCATTCACCTCACTCCGCGTCAGATGGGATGAGCCTCCACTAGCATCTAGCAGCAGTCATCATGGAGATGAGGCTAGACCATCGGCTACGTCTAGTCAGTAGCCTGCAGCATCCATTAGTACTCATGATCATGAGTACGTTGGGACCATCAACTGTCGAGGTTGCACCATTGACTGAGAAGGCCTCCACTAGTACTGATATTGATATTGTACTACCACTAGCTGATCCATGACATTTATATTACAGTTGTATATTTTTAACATTATTCAGTTATATATATATATATATGGTCCATTTATTTTACATTCATGTTGCAGTTGTACTTAATTTACATGTTGGTGATCATCATGATGTGTATATTGTTAGGTCATGTTAGATATGTTCATTTAATGTGTATGTGATGATAGCATGAGTTATTTGACATGAGATGTATATTTTATGTTTTTGTTGTGATGAATATGTTAATATATAATGTTAATTGTGTTTTGTTAGATGATCATGATCACGATGATGTTAGCGATTTTGAATGTGTTTTTTAGTCAAATGTGATGTTTGTACTATGGTTATCATGAACATGATGTTTATTAATTAATTTAATACTAAATGATCATGATATTTTAAAATTGTAATATCTGTAATTCTAATTGTATGTAAAATTCTAAAATTGTAATTGCAATGGTATATATGTAAATTTGTAAAATTGTAATGGTAATTGTAATTTTTTAATTTGTAAAATTGTAATTGTACATATGTAAAATTCTAAAATTATAGTTGTAATTCTAATTGTACGTGAAATTGTAAAATTGTAATTGTAATTGTAATTCTAATTGTATGTAAAATATTTGTTAAATTTTAATTCTATTACTATGAATTGATTGTAATTGTACGTAAAATTCTAAAATTGTAATTGTAATTGTATGTGAAATTGTAAAATTGTAATTGTAATTGTAATTCTAATTCTAATTTTAAATGTAATTGTATGTAAAATATTTGTAAAATTTTAACTGTATTAATGTGAAATGAATTTATTAAAATTTTTAAATCTGTAAATTTGTAAATTTTAAATAATTATAAAATAATAAATCTAGAATAATATGATTTATTGTAACATAATAAAATTTAGAAAATAATGCAAATAAATTCATGTACTTTAGAATTATCATTATATTATTATGATCTTAGATACAAAAAAAGAACTAATTTATACAATACGCCATTTTTTTTGAGGTCAACGTAATTGCAAGTAATTATCAAGTGAATTATTGATTTTAACATTAACACAGTGAAAATTACCAATTAATTCAAAATACATATTATAATGTTTTGAAAAACCCATCTTAAAAAGTATAAATATTGATGAAATAACACATGTACCATATCACTCTCAGTTCTCATGATCACCCTCATTATCTTCCAGCTCGCATGGCATGATAACACCATTGTTCTAAAAAATATGTTTTGATCTGGGGTCATGTGTCAGTACGAACCACCAATCCCTATCCAACACATCTGGGTAAAAAAACACCTAGTTGCAGTGTCTAGGGAAAACATAAGGCTCCTTAGCTTCATCCTACATCTTTCTAGAGTTGATACATATCAGCCTACTATTGCGATCTTCCTTTACATTATTCCAATCAAAGGTGTCCTACCAATTGGACCTAAAAATAACAAATTAGAAATAAGAGAAATCCACTTCAATGATCTCTTGTATCTTTTTGACGTAACCTAATGTCCCTCATACTAGGTTTTGATTACGGTGGCTAGATCGACTAGATTGATCAAACTCGACTTCCAGTCCACAGACTTGTGTGACGTTTCGAGCATTGGCATTTTCTGTGCGAAAATGGTGTCCATATGCCCACATAGATGGGAAAAAATGAAACTATTATAAAAAAAATAAAAAAATCATAGTGTCATGTGTCTTATAATAACCCAACAGTTAAAATATGAAATGTAGACGTCTTAATATAAGTTTCAAATTTACATATAGATTAAAAATATTATTACCGAGTTGTTGTACCCAATCCCTACGTTTAATGCATCCTCTTCAACACGTGGGTAACGATCGGTAGGACCGTATTTCTCTCTGACTTGGTTAGCAACCCAACTGTTGGGGCATATTTTTGGCATATTTTATTTTAAATGATCGGGATAAGGCATACGTCTACCATTCAACCATATGAATTCTTTCCTGTCATTATCCCATTTCATCCTCTTTTGTTTGTACAATGTGACCCATGGTTGTGTCACTTCAAAATTGTAAATAACGAATTTATTGATTGCTTCAATTTCTGCATTCATTAATGAAATCAAACCAACATTATATAGTACTTAGAGATCAAAATATTCATTATATCCAAGTTCAACATGAATATTAGTAACTTTTTGTAAAATTGAAAAATTATAAGTCGCTTACTCTTTATCAAGCGCCTTTTTCCACTCGTTTCGAGCAACTCCCCTTCTCTGTTGTCTTCATCCCTTTCATCGTCCCAAATCACCACACCTGTTCTATTTTCGATCTTCTTGATGTACTCACTGTCATAATAGAAATACTCATACGATATGTACCCCTCTACCATATACCTATCAGGTTTTTCCCTTTGTCGAACAAAACGTTTCAATTTCTTTAGGTACCTCTCTAAGAAGAACATTCGATGAAAAGAAACCACCCCAAATAATTCAACCTCATCTACTAGGTGGATTAGAATATGAACCTGTAAGTCCAAGAAACTCGTTGGAAATTCCTTCTCAAATATACAAACAATCTCAACTATCTCTTGATGCCACCATGGAATGTTAGTGACATGAATCTCCTTTAACGTGATCCAACATATAAATGCAGATAATTTAGATATGGCACATCCTAGGTCTTGAGGGAATTAATGTTTCACACACCCATGCATGAAAAAAGGATAATGACACTGAAAATTTATAAACACGTGCAATAATATGAAAAATTAGTTATGTTTTATGATCCCCGCATGCGATAAAATTTATTAATATAATAAATAATAAAATCATACTTTTGACATTATACGTACTCTTAGAAGATTCAAATGGTCATGTGATTTCAACCCCGAAAAATGGTCATCCATGGTGAAGCAGCGTCGTAGTGAAGACTTGTATGAAGTTGGTACCCCCACATCCATTATAACTTCTTTTGCCAAAGATATATCATTTTTTTTTTAAATCCATGGGACATCACCTTTTTTGAAAAACCATGAATTAGAGGGACCGATGCCTGCCTCTGATCCTATACTTTCTAATCGTCTTGGCCAATGTTTCTTTTTAGTTTTTCAAGTAATAAGATATTTCCTAAAAACCAATGGATCACTTTATTTCGATGATATGTGCCTCCATAAAGAAGATGAAACATTTTTAAATATATGCATGGGATATAATAAGTGGGTAATCTTAAGATGGTCCCAAAATCGGAGGTCATAAAAGATAGATTTCCTTTTCATCCCAATGGGAAATTTCTCAACATAGGTGTCGAAGAAATCTGGATCATCTAACATAGGCTCCCCATTTGAATCGAACATTTCTATGAACTCCTTCTCCTTCTCTCTCTCATATTCTCTAATAAATTCAGCTAGTTTCATTATTGGAGACATTTGGGTTATCTCTCGTTTACCATTGAAAGTGGATGTTGCTCTTCTGTAAGGGTGTTCTTCTGGTAGGAATACCCTGGAGCAATCATACACTAGCTTTCATAGGTACTTGGACCATCTAGCTTTCAGAGAAGGTCCACAACATTTACATCCAAAATACCATTTTGTTACAAGACTTGTGAGATTATATTTGTATACATTAATTAATATGCATGACACGTTAAAGAATATCATGAAGATCAAAACAAATATTAAAACGAATTAAATAACTAATATGTGAAATAATATTGTTACGTATATAAACAAATCAATAAATTAAACATATAATTTACTAGAGAAAACTCCTAAGCCTGGATAATCATGTTTCATGTAAGCACATATTCCATACAACGTAAAAATCCTCTCTGCTGTGATGGGTCTTGATACATCATATAAATTTATTCCATCCCATAATTCCTTCAATTCATCTACTAGTGGTTGTAAGTAGACATCCATATTCTTCACTTGTCTTCTACCAGGGACTATGAGAGCCAACATAAGATGTTCATTCTTCACGGAAAACCGTGGGTGGATATTATTATTGATTAATACTATAAGCCAAACATAACAGTTGGTGTTCTGGAGGTAATATGGGTTGATGCCATCCATAGATATGCTGAGTCATAGACTTCGTACTTGATCCTTGAATTTTTTGGGCCATGTATCCTCTCTATGCTTTATGGATATTGAATCAGTTGGGATTCGAATAACTCCCAACTCACTTCTATGTGAGGCATGCCATCCCTACAACATAGCTAATTATTTGTAATAAAAGAGCCTTTGAATCCTTGGGATTATAGGCATGTGCCTCAATATCTTAAAAGGAGGACCAGTACATGATTTACCCCTTTTTTTAATTTATCATACGTGTCATGCCCACATTTCAGACACATCTCTTTGCCTGCTTATTCTCCTTTATATAGAATACAATCATTTTTACATGCATGATATGATATGTACTCAACACCCAACATTTTCAACAATTTGTTTGCCTCTTCGCAGCTACCGAGCAAGACATTATCACTTGAAAGGACCTTATCTTTGAATAAACCTTACTTGGTGATCATGGAAAAATATATTAATAAATGTACATTAATTTCCATATAATTATCAACATTCATAAAATTTACCATTTTTAAAGTTCATTACAGTGTACTGATTATATTTCAAATTCATATAAGGGAGTACTTTATGGTAACTTACCTCAAAAGTTCTGAGAAACATGCATTCGATAAGCCAAAATTTTCTTTCAAGTTGTACAGTAACATCATTGTCTCCAAATGGGGAGAATTTGACTGAATTCCAGGTCCAAAGAGAGGGGTGGTGGAAGCAAATTTAAGGCTTTTGAAAAATGTGTCGGCGATATGAGTATCATCCCCTAGCTGATCATCATTTTCGAATGCATCTAACAACATTGTCTCCATTGTAGTCGTATCCATTAAGTAGTCATCCATACCAACCTCTATTTGATTGCCTCCATCGCCAGCTTGTGAAGAGCTACTATTGTTGTAGTCATTCCTAATTGGTGAATCTGGACATAGCGGAAATTGTATCGGTGGTTGATTCAACCATTCTTGGTATCTTTCCTCTCTGATATTTTCTCTTAATTTAGTCTTCTCTCAATTTGACATTATCATGGGGTGCAATGGAAGATGGTAGGTAGATCGCTCATCATCACTAGAATCCTAATAATTAAAATATATATATATTTGAACATGATTAGTACAAAATATATGATATCAATTAGTAACCACGTTGACAATATTGCATGATTATAAATTGGCTTGACATTGAAATAATTACATATTAATAAATATGTATACCAAACAATTATAATTATAATTACCATTATTATCTTGGGATTGTGGCTAGAAGATGCAATATTGTTACAATTGGCAGGGTGAAGCAGCTATCCATTTTCATCTACCAAATGCGCCTTGCGATATGCAGCTCCTGATAAGAAATTATGACGTTTTGGAGCAGTTTGAATATTTTGTGCATCTAAAATCGATGCTGAATCTGCATGAACCTGCAAATTTGTATACATTATAAGTTTAATTAAGTTGTGCATGATTGACTGCATGGATAAAAAACATAAATTCAATTAGATAGTGAAAATATAAAACAAATCTGAAGTAAAGTTTACATCTCGAGATGGATATGGAGTCCTCTGTGATGAACTTTGAGAAATATTATGGAACGAGTTGGATTTTGAAGAATTGTCCATTCCATATAATATCTGATATTTTCTCCTTGAATTTGAGAAAAAAAACAATAAATTTTGGTGCACAAACCTAAATGTAATTTCGATGCATAATGTACAGATAACCGCACCGATGTATTTTTGGTAATGCGCACAGGTGCCATTTTATAACCCGACGCACCGGTGTGGTTCTATTAACTGACGCACCGGTGACGAAGAGCTGCAAATAAAAAAAGCGCAACCTTATTTTCTTTAAGTGAAAAAAATGGTAAATTCAAAAATGGGTGGAAAAATATTTTTGAAAATCTATTTTCATAAAGCATTTCTTTAAATACTAAACACTTTTCATTATTTCACTATTTTGCAAAAGACTTTGGTGAGAGATTTGCAGGATACATACCTGGAGCAAACAGAGCACGAGAGCACTGTGGAGCAGGGAAATACATTCGAACATAAGTATTCAGAAAATTATAATTCCAAACCTCTGGTGAGTCAAACCTTGTACCATAGAATTTCAAATGATGTGAGTAAAGTTTGTTTTTTTTTTTTACTTTTTCTACAGTTTTTTTATGCAGTAAAAGAAAAAATCAAAATTTACCATTTTTTTAACCTTTTCTGAAGCTTTTTTTATGCAGTAAAAGAAAAAAAATCAAAATTTATTGTTTTTTTTATTTTTTCTACAATTTTCTTTACTTTTTTCTACAGTTTTTAGAAACAAAATTAAAAAAAAATCCATTTTTAGAAGCAAAAACCCTAGATACTTTTTTTTTCTGCCCTTTCTTCTCCCTCTTTCTATAATTTCATAATTACGGCTTTTTAATTTAGATTTATGTGGTTTGTATAATCATAAGACATCCAACCCACAGGATGACTTTCATAATTGGATCCCAATCCATGTCGGCCCTTGGGTGAATTAAGAAAAAAAATAGATTTTTTTTCCTCGATGCGCCTCACGTAACATAGCGCATCGGTGCGCTCTGTTATACCAGTGCACCGCTAAAGTACAGTGATAAAAAAAAAACTAAATATCTTTTCATCATTCCGCTATATATAAAATATGGCACCGATGCACTATTTCATTATGGCGAATTGCGAATGTGCTGTTTCGCAAAAAAAATCGATTTTAGAAAGAAACCGTACATTATTTTTGTTTATGCCCTTTCTTCTCCCTCTTTCTGTGATTTAAAAATTAGGGATTTTAAATTTATATTTATAGTGTTTGTATTGCTAAATATAACCATAAGACATCCAACCCACCAGACGACTTGCATAGTCGGATTCCAATCCATGTCGGCCCTTGCGTAAATTTTTTTTTTTTTCTCTGTGTGCCCGGTGTACCTAAGTGCACTGGTACGATCTATTATCCCAACGCACCACACAAGTATTTTGATAAAAATTTAAAAAATATATATATTTTTTCTTTGTGCGCCATTTGTAAAATATGCAGCTAGTGCACTATTTCATTAAGGCGCACCGCAAACATTCTATTTAAATAAAAGATAAAAAGCTTTCAAAAAATAAAAACCTTACATTATTTTTCTTTCTACCCTTTATTCTCCCTCTTTTAGTGATTTTATAATTAGTGCTTTTCAATTTAGATTTATAGGGTTTGTATTGCTAAATATAGACCTAAGACATCCAAACGACGAGACGATTTGCATAGACGGATCACAACCCATGTCGGCCCTTGTGTGAATTAAAAAAAAACAGATTTTTTTTTTCATCATTACAACGAGAGTAACCTAGCACACCGATGCTCTGTATTGTACAAGCGCATCGCGTAAGTAATGTGATAAAAATTTAAAAAACACAATTTTTTTATCGGTGCTCCATATGTAAAATACGGCACCGGTTTATGCTTCAAAAACTAACACTGGAAATTTTTTATTATTTTATCATGGTTAATTGGTGTGGTGATTGACATGTAACAAAACGGCTCTCCTTGTTAACATAGAGCACCATATTGTCTATTATATTGTTTATGATGTGCATTTCTAAGACACCCACACACCAGCGTCGGTGCATTAACCATGAATGGTGCACTGGCTACTTGACATTTTTTTTTACTTGAAAAGTTTACAATTTATTCATAAATATATTAATGAATGATATGGTAAAGGTTTGATATTGATAAATAAATTACTGAAAAGAGATCAAGTAACAAAAATACAGATAACATATCAAGAAAAGAAAAAAAGGCAAGTTCTTTGTAAATTATTTACAAAAAATATTATTTTTGAACTATATGTAAGTTTAACTAATATGTATTATTTACTGTGTATCATGCAGAGGCAAAAAATGGCAAAGCTCGATAAGATTATTTCTTATCTAGAACCAGAAGAGCGTACAAGATTGATGGAAAAATTTCAAAAGGATGAATCAGGTCAATGAAAAAATATTACCGATCCAATATGAGTTTATTTTTTTAGTTTTCATTAATAATATAGTTAAAATTATTAGATAGCATGTGTCAAAAAGTCTATTAATTCAGATTTATTTAATGTTCTATAGGGACCAACAACTCAGAAAAGGAATGTTGTTCTAACAAAAAAAAAATAGAACATGAAAATGAAAATGAATTGCTCCTTAGCTCATCTAGAGTGGTGTTGGAGGTTAACGAAAGGGAGGAAATATTTTACAAAATTTTGAGGGATCAAGTGAAATGAATGTATAGAAATTCTTTCCAGTTACAATATAAAAACCAATCCAATGATTCCAAGAACCAAATTTTACCTATACTACAAGAAGAGTTTCCAGAGAATTGGTCAATGCTACATGTCAAAATTTTAATAGAAAAAATGTATAGCAACAAAAAATAAGGAATGAAAAACTAACATTCCTTTAAATGTTTGTCTAGAATTATTTATAAATATCACGTTTTTTATATTTAATTTCCATATATTAATATAAAAAATAAATATTTTATTGTCATGTTACATTTTCAGGAAGATTATGAAAATCTCAAAAGATGAACGAGATGATATCAGAAATATGCCAATAGGAATGTCCAAAAAGATGTACAAGGAGATGGTCAAAGAAATGGAGAAAGTTGCATCGTGGGAGGAGCCAGCTCAATAACAACGTGATTCAAATGTAATATGTAATTATTGAAATTTTCGATCATTAGGTACAGTAAATAAACAATTTAACATTAAATATTAATTCTCAAGTATTTTCTTGTGGAAAAGAAATGAAAATGGAACCCATTCAACAAATAAAACAGGACGACAAGGAAGAAAATGATTGATATCTAAGTTTGTGAGTAATTGTTACTTCCTTATACCAACTTAACTAGATTTCTTTTTTGTATGTTTTAATTTGTTTTACAAAAATCATCATTTAATGTCTTCAAATAGGTGCTAACATACAAAGAAGAACCATCAAAGGAATTGATTGAAACTGGGTTAAATATGGGTTGTGAGTATATGTTGGCATATCCGAACTTAATTGTGGAATTTGTAAGCATCTATCGATCATGTTTTACTTAGCTTCGTCTATAATTAATAGAAAAACTAAATCATTTATATAAAATATATGATTTGTTATGGGCTATAAGACTTGTAAGAAACAAATTATGGAACTGCACCAATAGATGAAATCTTGAAAGATGGCATGTTACATGGTCTTGAAATAATGTGTATAGTTTATAAGTCAATTGTTTCAATGGTACGTCATTTCTTTTCAATTTACATTGATATATATTATTTAAGATTGCAATTTTCATTATTCTCACCAATGTATATATACTCATTACAGTTTATTTAAATGTTTGTAGATAGAGGGTGAAGAAGAAGAAAACAATCAACACCATGAACAAAAGATTCTTGAAAATAACCCAAGTCATGGAAGTAGCTCCAGCAGTGACAATAGTTCAAGCAAAGAATGATGATCACTATGTTTGGATATCAAAGCAAGGCATTGTATTTTTTGAAATATGTTTGTGAAACCAAACATTTTCTTTAATGTAATGGACATAGTTTCCCAATTGAAAGACAAAGGGATACCAATAATTGTCCCATTTTGTATGACAAAGAATTTCTTATATATATATATATATATATATATATTTTAATTTATTCTATTGCATTCTCCATTGTTGCTCTCAAATGCACTAACAAAAATTTAATTCATATGAATATTTTTATAAGATATATATGTGTTGAATTTTGATGAATAATGAATTTTAAAAAACCAAAATAATTATGATATGATATAACAAATTAATCCAAACATAACATTCAAATGCATTAATAAAATTTTAATTCAAATGAATATTGTTATAAGATGTGTTTACTTTTGATGAATAATGAATTTAAAACAATCATAATAATTGCACTGTCACACGTTGATGTTTCTATAAAATACAAAATGAAAATCGTTGCGTGTCATTTACTATACATTGGTTCGTTTGTATTCTTAAGTGCATCGGTGCATTTTTATGACCTATGGGCACCGCAAAAAAACCAAAACCAATAAAAAAATCGTAGTGTTTGTGCGGTACGGAGCACAGGTGCATTTATGTGTCTATATGCACAGGTGTTATTTTACGACCTATGGGCACTGCATGAATACCGATACCAGTTATAAATCTCGATGTGTTTGTGTGATACTATGCACCAAGGCATTTATGTGTATATACACACCGATGCATTTGTACGACATATAAGAGCCGCATGAATACCGATACCAATTATAAATCACGGTGCATTTGTGTGATACTACGCACCAGGGCATTTAAGTGTCTATACACACCAATGCATTTGTACGACGTATGGGCACTGCACAAATACTGATACCAATTATAAATCTCAGTGCATTTGTGTGATACTGCGCACCGGTGTGTTTCTATAATTCTATGCACTAGTGCGTTGATATGACCTGTGGGCACCGCTCAAATCCAACAATACACCCAATGTTATATTATACCTTAACAGCCCAGTGCATTCTCTTTCGACAGCCCTGGGACACCAGCTACAGGTACACACTGGTGCATTACATCCTAAGTAGTGCACTGATGAAAAAAAAATGTGTACTAACCTCCGGGTGCCCATTTCTTTTTAGTTGTGTTGAATTTCCGTTAAAAGCTCCGCCAAAACCTCCGTAACCATAAACGGATGTTGTAGATTTTTTTTTTTTGACAATTTTGGAAAATTTTATAACACTAAAAACCCCCTTTGTAACCTCCACTAGAGGGTCTTTTCCTTGTAGTGCAACTATATCAAGTTTTCAAAGCAAGCCAAATCCTCCACCAGGGCAAGTGGTTCACAATGGACTACGTTCAAGAGAATTTTCCTAACCTAATGGAGGCTCTCCGTGCAATGGGGACCATTTCTTCCTAAGGGGGGAAGAATTATCCTGGTGGATATTGGTGGCCACCCAACTATTCCACCTAGACCTCTAATCAGTTTGATCGGTTTCCTTTTTATAGCTTCATTTACTATTTTTATCAGTTTTTCGGGTCCTGAACTTTCGAAGTAGTTTGTACCCCCTAAACTATGTTTTTTTAGGTGTTTTATTAAGCCCATAGCGAAAAAACCTATGGTAATTGGATTCATATTTCCGATGATATATCATATGCACCAAACACGCATAATATGACAAAGTTACAACCTTGGGAAGTTGGTTTCCCAACTAACCCCAATGACACCTAGAAAATCTTTGCGTTTCATCTCCTCGGCTTAGTGTTTTTTTTGTTTAGGTTTTTCCCATGCTATTCGATAATAAAAAGGTCTTTGAGCCTCATTGTAACATATTTTAGCGAACTGTAGCCACCATATCTCTTCTTAGATATAAGCTACCAACACCCTAGCTAGTTTATTTTCATTCTACCTGTAAGCATATTTTAGTTATTTGATATTAATGAAATGAAGTGTTATTTCTTATCCATCTCTACATCAGGGATACTTTTAAGGATGGAAAATTAGCTTGAAGTTTAAAAAATTGGCGAATCTCACTAATCCCTAATATGCAAACTATTAAATGTTTATAGATGTATTTGTAAAATTATTTAAATTTATAATGATATTATATATATTTTCTATATAATGTTGGTGATTTTTAAGGTAAAATAATTTTCTATTGTAAAATTTTGGCGAATCATTTTTATAAAAAAATGGAAATTAGCGAATTTTTTTTTTGGAAAAACCATCGAAAATTAGCCCACCTGCGAATATTAGCCCCTAAAATTTTCCATGCTCTACATTATATGTATTTTGGTATTTTATTGTGTTCTTTCATAAGTTCGAATCAGTGACAATGAAGAAGATCTTCATCCTCAAAAGAAGTCAAGATAATCCATATATGAAATTAATTTTGTCAATAAAAAATAATATATTCTTATTTCTTCCCTTGCTAATTCCTCTCCTCCAGATCCGTGGGATATATGGCTGGTTGATATTTGCGTCACTCATCATTTCTATAGGTATAATGAGGTTCTTTGTATTTGTGGAGAGGGAGTAAAATATGAAAATTATTGTTGGATACAACTCCACTAATCCCGTTAAAGGCTTTGGGTTCACCAAATTCCATTTTGAGTGTGAGGAATCTGTTGTTCTCCATGATGTGATATATGTGCTAGGATTGAAGAAGAATTTGGTATCAATATCCACTTTGGAAGAAAAAGGGATGAGGTTTTCCTTCATTGGGGGAAAGGTTCCTACTTGGCATGTTGGATCACCTATGAGATATGCATTCACATGGGGATCGAGATTTGAAGGACTCTACAGGGTTTCTAGAAGACATATTCTACCATTGGTTCATGAGACAAATCCGCTAAGTGAGTTATGACACCGAATATTGGCCCATTTACGTTGTGATGTTCTTCCAAAATTGAATAAATTTGTTTCTGGTATTCCTGATGTTCAGTCCCAACATGATGGAGTATGTCTGAGTTTTATAAGTGGAAATAAGGCTAGGGGACCATTCCCCTCTAGTGAGAACAAGAAAAACTACATCCTCCATATCATTCATCCTGATTTATGTGGCATAATGCCCATATATTCTGTTGGTGGAAATATATATTACATCACCTTCATTGATGAATTCTCAATAAATACATGGATATGTTATTTGGATCACAAGGATGAAGCATTTTAAATGTTTAATGAGTTCAAAGATTTGGTTGAAAATAAAACATGGAATAAAATCAAGATATTCAGGTCTAACAATGGTGGAGAGTACATTTCAAATGAGTTCATTGATTTCTACAAGAGGGAACGTATCAAGAAGGAGATGATTGTGCAATATAATCCCAAACAAAATGGACCAACTAAAAGAAAGAGAAAGTCTATTATAGAAGAAAACCCTACCATGCTCCATAATTAAAAGTTGCCAAAGTTCCTTTGGGGAGAAGTAATGAATTTTGTCGTATATGTTCAAAATATGGTGCCTCATCAAGAATTGTAAAAGAAGACCCCCAAATAAGTGTTCATAGGCTTCAAGCCCAATGTTAGAAATATTCATAACCTTGGTTTCCCCATATATTTAATTGTGTTGAACGAAAAAAAGAAGAAGCTATAAGCCACGGGAAGAAAACATATGTTGGATTGATATTGTGAAAATTCTAAATATTTTAAAATACATATTCCTAGTCAAAGGAATATTGAGATTATCGGGGATGTAGCATTTGATGAAGGTGATACACTTTGAAAAGCAAGGGGAATTACTCTGCATCCTCCTCAGAAGAAGAGGAAAGATGATGTCGATATTGTAGATGGTCCTTTTGTACGTTCATCCCAAAAAAATATTGTTGATGATTACATGGATCCCATGGACTCCTTAGATCCTCCTCCATGTGATTCTCCTACTAGGAAGAGGCCACTTTGGCTACATGACACATTATAAGATTATGAGAGATGAGTTCCCATTTGAGGATCATTTAGAGAAAATAAGAAGCCATGTAGATACCAGGGATGTGTTGTATCCATGATAACTATGATTCAAGTTGATCATCCCATATTTAAAGAAGTCGTGAAAATTCAGGCTTGGAAAGATTCCATGGCAAAAGAATATGAATAAATTATGAAAAATGATGTATGGGATGTTGTGTTGAGACTAAAATGGAAAGTTATGGTGACATCAAAGTGACTATTCAAGATTAAACATGGATGTTATTGTAGCATTGAGAAATATAAAGCAATGTTTGTGGATCAAGGATTCTCCCAGAAAGAGGGAGAATATTATGACCATATATTTACACTTTTTTTTTATATAGAACAATCGTGCGATAATTTATCTTGCTAGAAGCTAAGGATGGTTCCAACATCACTTGGAAATGCATATAACATTCCTCCATGTCATGTTACAACAACAACTGTATGTTGATAAACCATAGGGATTTGAGGTAGACTATCGAAAGAAACATGTTTGCAGGTTGAATAAGGAATTTTATGGTTTTAGGCAAGCCCAAAGAGCATGGTACACATGAATAAATAGTTATGTGGTGAAGTTTGGATCCATAAGAATAAATTTTGATCCCAACCTCTACTTCAAGGTAGTCCAAGTTATTTTGTTGATTTTCGTTTTATGTGTTGATGATCTATTATACATAGATAGTGAGCCCCTGATGATCAAACCTAAGAGGGATCTAGCCTGTAAATTCGAGACTAAGGACCTTGGGCTCATGCACTATTTTCTAGGCCTTGAGGGTGGTAAAGGCTCGGTGAAATTTTCCTTTCATAAGGAAAATATGTCATGAAGTTGGGAGAGATATTTGGAATGACATAATGCAACTCTTTTCCCACACAGATGGAAATTAGTTTCAAAAAATTAGGTTGACAAGTTAAAGGAATTGATTTGGTGAATCCATATGAGTATATACAGTTGATTTTGGCTATGATGTTCTTAGTGAAATCTCATTTAGATAGATGATATATAGTGAATATATTGATTCAATTCACGATAAAGCCTCTCAATGTGCATTAGATTTTTTTCGAAGGCATTTTGAGATATTTGCATGGGACAATCATCCTTGGTCTAAGATATTATGCCGAAGATGTTCAAATCCATGGATATAATAATGTTGAATGGGCAGGAAACATTATTGATATGAAGAGTACATTTAGATGTTGTTTTAGCCTTGGATCTCCCATGATATCTCGGATCAGAAGGAAGAATAATTTTGTAATATTAAGTATCACCAAGGTAGAGTAAATTACCGCTAGCATGGCTAGCTACAATTTGTTTGGTTAAGGAAGCTCTTTGGAGAGATTTTTGAGCAAGTCCTTGACACTAGAGTGATATAGTGTGACAAAAAAAGTGGGATCCATTTGGTAGAGAATCCTATATTTCATGACATTTCCAAGAACATTGATATTCAATAGATCATTACATTCGAGGCATGGTGTAGAGAGGGGGTGTTAGACTCCATCATATATCGACAGATGAGTATATTAAATATATTATCATGAATTATTTATCGAAAGGGAAGTTCATGATATTCATATATCATCTTGGATTGAAGGATGTGACCCCTCCTGATAAGGAGCACCCTTGATCAAGAACATTGAGTCATATTTTTCTCCTTGTTTGAGGTCTCAGGGTGAGGAATTGAGATGGAGGGCTTATGCAGTTTAGGGATATTTCAACAATAGGGTTGTATATGTTTCTACCCTATATATTTCCCATAGGGCTGGAGCTTTTTCTCCCCTATCTTGGTATTTTCAGAGTATACCCTAGTTGATATCATACCCAAAAGTTGGGATTTTTGGGATTACCACTTCCCGATTGGTCAACAAGTTGAGAGTGTACTTGGGATTGTATGACCCAACATGATTATGATTCAAGTGTTCTACCACATCACTCTTGAGGGTAATTCTTGGGAATATTAGTGGGAAATAGGATGGGTTGATATTTTCTCCACTATATCACCTATTGCTCAATATGGGGTTGTAGATGTTTAGCTCCCCCATGAGATTTCGGTTTGATATGTGCTCTGTGATGTAGTTTCAGTTTTATATGTGGTACTTGATATTGTTTTCATATTAATATTTCTTATCTGACGTACATAGGGTGGTATCTAATTCTCCATGATTATTATTCTTTATATTCTAGAATTTTTCAGCAAATAGATTAAGCAGAGATGGGACATGATATGATGATAGGATACACATGACATGATGAATTTGGAATTTCTCCCTATATTAGAGGGAGTGTTAAGTTTGGTAGCTCAACAATAAATTCCAAGAATGTGACTAGATTCATCTTTTCGAGAGGACCAATTTTGACTATTTAAGTACTCATTTTGGATAAGGGAAAATGTAAATATGAATAAAATACCACATATGCACATTTGATTATGTCAGCCCTAAAGATAATTGGACACCCTTGGAAGCCTACAAATTCAAGTGACCTCAAAACCATTTTATACATCATCATCACATATCATTTCTTCTTCTTTTTGGAAGTTTGTTCTATTTGAAATCGAAGGTTGAACAAGATGTGTGAAGGATGAATAGGAACTATGAAGGTTGAACATGAAGTGAAAAGGTTGAAGATGAACTATGAAGGTTGAATGGGAAGTGTGAAGGTTGAAAAATAATTTTGAAGGTTGGATAGGAAATGTGAATGTTGAACAAGAAGTGCGCGGGTATATTTGATTGCATTAAATTCACTATTGGCACATATTTTGGATATTGGTTGGTATATCTATTGAAAAATAAATAATTTGAATTTGATTATTATTTATGAACTTGGTCTCATTCTACTCCATATTGAACATTTTATGACAATATAATGGTAGAATAAATTATAATGGTTTTCCCCATAGTGGATTTTTCCCTAGTATTTGACCAAATTGGTGTCTCTTATTGATGTGTTGATTGTATCCTATTGTCATTGCATTTATTGTTATATATTCAATTAAAATTGATAATTGGAAGTATTAATTGGAATTGAAATATTGATAATTGAATAATTAAATTGGGATAAAGTAATTGAAATAACATAGAGATGTGTGAAAATTAAAAAGTGTGGCAAAGAATCAATGTGTTTTTTAGCAGAATAAGCTTATGCTCCAAAATTGAGTAATAGCTCAAGTTAAACTGTGTGGAAGAAATTTGGGGCCGAGGAAGCTACATGGAAGATGGTTGATCATATGAAGGCATGATAGTCAGTTTCTAGTTATAGTTGAATTTTTCAAGGGAATTGGAATCCCTTGGGATATGATATGTACATGTGTTCAGATGCATGGAAATATGTTGGGTACAATAGGGAAATGCAACTAGTATATTTTATATTTATTTATCCACTGAAAGTTGTGTGTTTATGACAGTATAATGGAAGGAATTGCAAGGAAAAATAAACTGACATGAAATCTTGAAGAAGGATCAGGTTCATCTTTCCTTTCAAAGCACTAGGAACCATTGGGGATGAGTCATGGTGTCTGTTGAAAGTTTGATGATTTCATCTTTTTCTAATTTTTTTGTTCTTTATTTGTGGTTTTTATTATTTTTGGTGCATGGCCATGCTACTTTGATTATGGTGTGTATTGTTGTTTGGTTTTCCATGCTTTCTTTATATTTCCTTCTTGTTCTTACAATTTATTTTTTGAGGGTCTTGGGAAACGGTTGGTAAGAGGATAGTTAATGGAGCTTGGGGAGAACTTACTGAAACCAAACAGGTAATGTAGGGCTTGGATGAAGCCCGAAACTTAAATAAACACAGGTTGAAGGAAGGGATGTGACAGTTAGTTGGATTGGTTAGTTCCATTGGAATAAATGGACAGTGGAAATATAGTCATCAGGAAGGAAAAAAGAAAGGTAAATTAAATAGGCTTGAGGTATTATAAGCCTTGGCTAAGTGAGGAACTATTGTTCTCAATTTTATGCATGCTTTGCACAGATAAAGGAATTTCTATTAACGTTGATCTTATGAACATTGTTAATTTTGTTATGATCATGATTATGTTAATGATTATATATATATATATATATATATATATATATTTGAATTAATTTCATTGTCTGACAAGGTTTTCAGGGATCATTCTTATGGAAGAATGATTTCTTTATGTAGGTCAAGGACATCAAAATGTTCTTTGTTTCAGGAGGAATGAAGTGGGAAGAGTAGACTTGGAATATTTATGAGGTTAGTATCACGTGGATATGATTTGATATTATGTGCTTATAACTGTGCCTATGTTTATGTTGTGGGAGACAATGTTGAAGGATACATCATTGTAATAAAAGTATTGTGATCTACGACATGGTAGGACAAACAATGCTAGTAGAAAGAAGCACAAACCTGAGACTTGGGTTTTGAATGCATGCAATAAGGCATGGGAAAGATACTATAGGAAAGAATACATATAAGAGACGATGTAGTCTCTAGATGTGTAGTATTGCTAGTGTGTACATGTGGTGTTGTTTACATGTCACACATGTTGTCTTGTGTACATGTGGTACTATGTCATGTGTATTTTGTAGTCATTGTATTATGAATTTTTTATTCATTCTGGTGCGCTATGTTTATTTATATGTGTTGTGTTTTACAATTTGTATGTGTATGTGTTGTGAATGGGATTTGTTATCAGGATGCCTAGAGGTTACGGGTTGGAGCCCTATAATAAAATGGGCTCCCTAGAGGTTTTGGGTTGAGATAATGGTTCGTAGACACCTATAACAACCTGGGTCCACTGGAGTTTGTGGGTTTCAGCCCTATAACAACTTAGGCTCCTTGGAGGTTGTGTTTTCAAATAGTATTCCATAGATCATTACAAAACTTGGGAAGAGACCAATAGTGAGTTTCTAACATTGAGGGTAGAGGCGGTATAGTCCATGGATTCCCTTGTTGCTAATAATACATATCACACAGAAGGAAATGGGTGTTTTTAGGGTTTGTCAACTGATCCCATTTGTATATGGGAATGAAAAAGAATAAACAAAAAAGGAAAGAAAAAATTATAGATAAGCATCAGTATTTATTTCATTTTTAATTATGCACATAATATATGATTTTGATTTATGATTGTTGATTTTTGAGCTAAACAGGTGTGATATGTTTATACATGATGATTTTATCAAAGATATAATTTGAATTTATGTGATAAGAAGTAAATAGAACTGCAAGTGTACGTTATTTATGAGCTACCAATGAGGTATGATTGGAATTTAGTACAGTTCATTTTGAGTTGAAATTATGTGCTTGGTATAGGAATGCATGTAAATTATCGACTTCGGTGGTTGGACCTAATTGCAAGAATGTTAGCAATAGTAGTAAAAGGAATTGCAACATGTAATTATGTTGGTGAAGCACATCAGGAGGAGGGCCATTGTGGGACACTACTACCCAATAGTGTCAATTTATTTCCATAATAACGCTATGAATGTTATGATGGTTTAGAGGTAGGAGTATGACTTGGTTTTTGAACCTTAAAATGCAAGGAAACCATTCCAGGGGATAGATTGATCAATTGATTGGGGAGTAGATAAGGGGATCCCAAGGAACATGTAAGGTGAGTGGCTACACGGAAGGAGGTGACCATATTTTCCATGGTAGTAGGAATAAAAAGGGAAGGTCAGAAAGTAATTTTCGTTTGGTCATTAGAATTTCTAGATGGAATTAGAAGCACATTGCGAGTGTGCCCTGGAACAATGAGCTAGTAACTGTTAAATAAGAGAACAAGTAGCGCAAGGCTTGTGGCATTGGACATTGCAGGAAAACCATGATCTTAACAGTCAATTCATAAATTCCTAGGAAGGAGGTGAATCCTAGTGCTGCTTTTAGGGTGGTGGTGTGAGCCTATAGATTCCCTTATTGCCGATGAACTAGGCATTATATCCTTTTATTGTTGATTAAATAAAATGTGAATATGTATATATGTGTATGTCATTGTAAATACTCCATTGAGATATGTTTATAAATCTCCATAAACATTATGTTTGTTTTCAGGTTGACGAAAATGTGCAGAATTATGTATGTGTATATCATTGTACATATCGAACTGATTTGGGTTTGTAAATATCCTTAAGTAGTCTATTTGTAATTTTTTAGCGATTTTCATTGTAAATATTGCATCAAAATAGGTTTATAAATCTCCATAGGTAGTATTTTTTATTGTTTATAAGCGTTATAGAGAACTGAGGATAGTGTTCCTCCAAGTGGCAGGGGCGTGTAACAACCCTTGGTTGATTTTCCATGTAAATAAAATAAGACCAAGGTCATGGGACATGTATTCCAAGTTGAATTAAGGGAAAACATTATAGTGGGGATCACTTGTGATTAATTAATGGTTATGTATATGGGAAAAGGAATTGAAAAAGGAAAAGAGGAAATAAACTACATTTAATAAATGATATATATGAAAATAGGATAAAAGGGAGATAATGGGAAACGAATATGCATGCAAGGTAAATTAGAGAGAAAATGAAGGAAAATGAAAATAACATAAAAGTGAAGGCAAGAGGCTAGACATAAATGATAAAAAGGAACTTAGGAGATAGTTGATGAATTTTTCTCAACTTTGGATCTATTTCAGAAAAGGATAGAGGAAAAGCAAGGGAACAAGCAAGAAATGGAAAGAAAGGGAGTGTAAGAGGAAGTTTTGAAAGTGGAATGTAAGGATACAAATGAGTTATGGATTGTAGGTAAAAGTGTGCATGTGGGATTTAGCATGCTCATATTTGGATTCATGGGACATGCATGTGGTTCTTTTGTTGTTTTGTTATCATTGGCATGAGATTTTCCTAGATTGATAATGGTTTCAGTATTTCCTTGACATTTCCTAGATAACCATTATGTATTGGTTTCTCCCTTTGATTAATATTTGGATGATCGATAGACTTGGATCGTGATTCAGGTGGTCTTGGGAAAATTCCCAAGGGTCATGGGTGAATATGGGATTTCTCCCAGAACTCTTGACGGATGGGTGGAGAGAGAAAAATTCCTCTATTGATGGTGAAGATATTTAGAGGAATCCAAGCTTGTTTTATGTTAGCAATTTTTGGACCGATTTAGGTGAAATCACTATTGTTGAGGATTGATATGGTTTAGCCTTTGGAATACCTAGTTGGTTATATTTTGGTTTAATCCATATTATTGCACATTCGTGTCTGAAATATGGAACGAGGGTGATTGGTTCAAAGATATATTTTGTTAAATCAAATCTATGGTTGGGTAGTACGTGGAAGTCCCTGATTTGGTTTGATTTTTCATATGTTAATATAAGTTATTTTCTTATTCTGATTGATAAACACTGGTATTGCTTATTATGTTGATCTTATGGCTAGTTTTTCATGGATTATATGTTGTTTATATACTATTTATATGTATGGTTATATGATGTTATCTTGTTATTGTTTTTATTCATGATTTGATAAGTAATTGAATTCTTGAGGAATGCATAAGATAACAAGTGTTTTTTCAACTATCTTGAGAGTGAATTGGACCTTATTGATGACTCTCTGAATAATTTTAGAATTTCATTGTCAGATACACATTCATGACTTGTAACTACTATTTTTATTACATGTTTTATGAAATTTCCATTATGTGGCTTTCACCATTTGAACAAGACATAGCCAAAGCATTGATAATTTACACTTTTTATCACTTAAGATTTAACTATGAAAAGTTTTGGGAAATTATGGGGAGTGTCCTCTAGGCCATCCTTGAAAATGTGGTATAGATTTCATCACCACAATCACATAACTAGAATATTATAGTCATAACCACATGCAAGAAGTCTTGTGGGTGTGGTTGCAACCTTCTAACTACATGCGGTAGATGTCAATGGTGCAATTGGGAGGTAAAGATTGTGAAAATAAGTTACAACTTAGGGATTTATCACCAGGGGTCATTATTACACTTCTGAGTGATGTGGTGTCCCTGATGGGTGGAAGTAAGAGTTTCGGTTAGTAGAGACCATTAGTTTGACTTTTCCCCTTGTGTAAATGGTCTACCGAGTAGATCTAATCTTGAAAATGGCCTCTACAGTATTTCCCAACTTTATACCATCTTCCCCTAGCTCAATATTTCTTATATATCCCTTAGAATACTTTCATATGCAATCTTCTGGCAATGTAGAGCATCATGTAGCAGTCCTGCAACACTTCATAGAATCCATCAATGTTTGTCCAGAACTGCCTCTTAAGCCTATTTTTCACTTTTTTTATCACATTATAACATCCATAAAGCTTTTGAATACAAATTCAAGGGAGAATAGACGCTTGCAAAGCATCCTTTCATCACCATAGTTTTATATCTACAATTAGGATTTACTATTTTAATCATGACTTAAATATCAAAGAAACAATTTGCACTAATTTATATTGAGAATTTGATTATTTTTGAAAATATATTAGCATTTAATTTGAATCAAATATTGTAGCTTTTATTCCTTGTATTTACTTTCAAAAACTAGTTTAATTTTAGAATTCTTGCCATTTAATTTCTGCAAAAATAGAATTAGGGTTTTATTTTCTAGAATTTTTTTTTCGTGAAAGTAGATTAGTGTTCCATTGATGCAGTAGGACAAGTAAAATTTCAATTGATTATTTCTTCCAAAATTGATTTAAGTATTTTTATTTTTCATTGGATTTATGCAAAATTGTCTCTGCACATCCAAATTCACTTCATTGCATCTGATCAATGAAGAGAAGACACATTGCATGTTGCAGGCATAATGTCGATAACTCTTATGTTTGTACGAACCCCATGTTCATAATTAAAGTTGATAGCCTTGGAAATTGCAACATTATTATTGCAATATTGGGGCTCATCAAGATTCCATTCAAGATTATGAATGATTGGATCACATATAAAATTCGAAGGATCGGGTGATGCAAGGGTGTCAGGAATGGTGAATGATACTTAGGGGGAAAGGTGACCCGTCTGACCTAGGTGGAAAAGGTGCTCCTTCCAAAAGGTGTTTTATAAAGGTAGTTTGACTTGGGGAAGTGGATTAACTATATGTTTTGACTCCAATTGATATAACCATATTTTCTATTACGTTATAATTAGAAAACACAATTTCAACTTACCTCAGTTTCTCTCTAGAATGCATCCCATTTCACCTTTTCTTTTACTTTTGTAGGATTTAATCCATGTTCAAAAGATGAAATTACATGATTGAGTAATTTTTCATAATTTTTTTTCAAAAATATATAATTATGAGAAAATAATTATTTCATAATTTAGATAATTGAGAAAAAAATGATAATTGAGAAAAAAAGTTTTATGGTTTCCCATTTCCAAAGTGATCAACTTGAGCTACTTGTGTATGAGTGCGCTAGGTGTCCATTATTGTAGAAGTCTCTTGAATTATCAAACCCATAGGTTTCTATATACAATCTCCTGGAGGATATAATGAGCATATATAATTTCACCCTATCAAGAGGAAGGGAGTTAGACCTAGTATCAATATTATAGTGTAGGAGCTTTGCTCCATTGGGACAAGGAGACCATGTTGCAAGTTGAAGAGAAGGCTTCAATTTGTATGGTATAATTACTTTGTACTTATTGCTTATGATTAGTAGAATCTGATGGTTCCTTCCCATATATTCTATGTGTCTATTATTTACATTTATGCATGATGTTTTTATGTTTCTCAACCCTCTATGAAAGGGTTGTGTTAATTTTTTTTAGTGTATGTGTGTAGGCCCTTAGATCATGATAGTTGGGAGAAATATATTTGAGTAGAAGTGGGATTGTTAGAATCAATCCTGAAACCCTTCACTGACCTACTATAAATTGAGTATTTTCTCAACCTATTTATATAATAATATAATCTATGAATGACATTGGTACATCGATTGCATGAGAATATTATTTGTTTGTCTTATTGATCACTCCACAAACTAATTGTCAGTAAATTCTAAAGAGAGTACTAGGTTTAAGTTAACATAATAAAATTAGTTTAAATTCTCATGTGACACCAATTCTCATGTAAACTTTGTGAAACTTAGTTCCCCGAGGCTAAATTCCACTAGAATGAAATTTATTCTCAAAAACGTTCTTGACCTTTTTGACAAATAGGTGTGCTAAGAGAAGATGCTCCTACACTGAAAGCCTAGTCAATTAGGGTTATATCTGATGGAGTAAATATGGTATTAGGGATAGAGACACCACCCCTTAGAAATTCGAAGGAAAAAATAATGTCCCTTGGAAAATACATGCCGCTATCTATTGAGTACCCCAAGTAGATGTGAACCGATAGGAAAAAAAAATTCCCCCAATTGAGCTAGAGAATAAGATAAAATGGGTATTATTATTCCATCCAAATGAAAATATAGAATCTATATCAATGAACTACCTTCTGATATGTTGAACTAACATCAGGTCCTGCAGATGTAGATGCAAACTTGAAGTTTGAACCTTTGACCTATGATGCAGGTATGCTACTCATAATTGAACTAGAGCCTCTACAGAAGATGAATTGAGGGGAAATGTTCAATGATATTGAGGCACCCGAAGTGGATGTACTGAATGAAGGGAGAAAGTATCTTGGAATATCCTTCTAGAAAGAAAAGGTAGTTGTAGCAAACATAATTTTCACATGACTTGTGGTTGTAGAGGACGATATATAAGTAGTAATAGGGAGACCATATATGAAAAGAGTTTCACACATAATAGGTTTTTCCATGGAAATGTGTTGGTGGTCAAAAGTGACCTCATCAAACCCCATGCCCAGGGTTTTAAGAGAAGTCAAGGAAATCTTGAATTCCGGTTTGGATGATGTGATAAAAAAGAAGTTGACCCCTTGTTGTGAGGTGATTCCAGGAACTTACAGATTACCCATGATTCACAAAGAGGGTGTTCCCCTTAGATCGATAGTTAATACCATAGGATCCCCCACCTATGAATTTGAAAAATATGTTGCTAAGATTCTTAAGCTCCTTGTTGGAAAAACTTACTCATACATAAACGAATCTATTCATTTCATTAAACTTATTAAAGATCAGAGGGTAGAGGAGAATGATATTTTGGTAAGTTTTGATGTAGTTTCGTTATTTACCAGGCTTAAATTAGATGAGGTAGTTTAGGTTATTAAAGAAGTTACTGATCCAGAAACAACTAATCTTGTATATATTTACTTACAATCCACTTTTTTAAGCTTCCAAGGAGGATACTATGAGAAGTTATCTGGTGTCGCAATGGGATCATCACTCACATGTATTATCACCAACTTATATATGGAGAAATTGGAGAAGAAGGCCCTTGCCTCCTCACCCTTAAAACCAGCTTGCTGGAAGATATTTGTAGACGACATCAACATAAAGTGGACTCATGGGAATGAAAATCTTGAGAGAATTTTCAATAACATTAACTACATTTACTCAAAAATTAAGTTTGTTGTGGACGTTGAAGAAAACATGAGAATTCCTTTTTTATATTTCCTTGTTACCAGGAAGGAGATGGAACATTAGGGCATCGGGTTTTTAGAAAGAAAGCTCATACTGACAACTATCTTCATGCAAAGTCTCACCATCATCTGGCTGAAAAGTTCGGTGTCCTTAATACTATTGTTGTGAGAGCCCTAAGGATATCGGATGCATATCACCTTAAGGAGGGAATCTATAACTTACTATCTATATCTAGGGGTATAGGATATAAATAGAAATATAATTAGAAAATCCATAAAAAGAGTTAAGGGCTCGGTACTTTACGAGAATAACTAGGGACCTTAGGAAAATTATGGTAGGGTTTTCCTACCATAAATCCGAGGTGTTACTCATAAAATTCGTAGGGTTATGGTGAGGAAGGACATATTTGAAGAATTTTCAGCAATAGGAACAATAAGACAAATAATGCAGTCATTTAAAGATAATATAAGTCACGAACAACTTAATGGAGTTTACAAGGTTCATTGTTCATGTGGGAAAAGCTATATTGGGGAAACCAGATGTTCACTACAAATAGGACTAAAGGAACATGGATTTGATATTAATAATGAGATATCTCACACCTCGGCCCTTGCAGAACACTCCTCAAAAACTAAACATCATATGCATCTATAGGATTCCATAATGATCATTAAAGAGGAATACTATCGAAGAAGGAAAATTAGAGAGGCACTTGAGATTATAAAACATCCTCATAATCTCAATAGGGATGGAGGATGTGACATCACTGACAGTTGGCGGGCTCTAATGTGAAAAATTTGATCCTCCAGTTCGTTACCCTCCCAGGTATAGTATCTCAAGTTTGTTTCTCTCCCCTCATTATATCATTTTTTAAAATCCTTTAAATTCTAGAATTACGGCGTTTCTAGATCTAGTAGTAATACTATTTTCATTAAAATGATTAAATTATTTACTTTAAATAATTATCCATATTAATTAATTTTTATTTGCAATTAATAAAAATTAATTAATTAATAATTATTATTAGTATATAACGTTTTAAATAATTAATTATAAAGATAATTGGCATCTATTTATATATTATATGTTTCTTAATAATTAGTAATTATAGATTGAATTGAGGTTCCTTTGATCCATCGGAATTTTCAGAAAACTTTTGGTTAAAATCACTTAAGAATGAAATTTGTCGACACGTTTCAAACCAACAATTGTGGTTCATCTTCAGGACAAGATGAGATATCAGATCTAAAAATTAAGCTTAAATAAATGTAGAGAAGTCCCAAACTAGTTGTTTGGAATAATGGCTAGTTTGACTTAGTCATAAAAAATGAGACAAATTTTAAAGTTAACATTTTTAAATTTCATTTTGTTAAAGATTTAAATATTACAAATACTTTTAATATAAAATAAGAAATTTTAATATATATATGTGTGTGTGTGTGTGTGTGTGTGTGTGTGTGTGTAGATAATAAATAATTATAATACATTTTTAATACTAAATTTTTGAAAAAAAGGCGGGGGGGGGGGGGAGGCGTGACCTAAACTAAATGAAACTAGCAAATTGGAATAACAACTAGTTTGACTTAGTCAGAATAAATCAGCTAAATTTTATATTTAATATTTTGAAATTTTATTTTGTTAAAGATTTAAATATAATAAATAATTGTTTTAAAAATTATTAATATTTATTTATTATTTTGGGTAGATAAATATTACTATTAATTAGTGAATAATTATTTTATTTTTTATTAATTTTATTAACTCTTTTAATCTTAAATTTATTATTAATCAAATTAGTAAATACAAAATCTCTTTTTAATTAATAATGAAATTAAAATAACTAGGGTTATTGCAATTAATGTGATGATATATTAAAATATTCTTAACTACTAATAAGTACTAAAAAATTGAGATTAATTAATAGATTAAATTAAACAATTAAAAATAAATATTTATTTATATAAACACACAAATTTATTGATTAAATCTAGTAATTATTTTTAATTATTATTAAGTATTATTAATGATTTATTAATTAATAATTATACTTTATTATTTCCTAATCAACTCCATATAGAATTTGATTTATTTAAGCAATTATTTAGTAATAATTCTAATTATTTATAATCAATATTATGAATAAATAAATATTTTTACTTAGTAAATTATTATTATTTGTCTGAAACAATTATATAACATTGTTACTTAGAAATAATTTATTAAGTTAAAATGAATTGTTTTATTTATTAGAGATAAAATATTAATTGTTTTATCTATTATTTCTTGTCCACTCTTTTTGTTTTCTCTTTACACGATTAATCCATGACCTGTCCTTATTTCAATCCTTCATTCAAGAACCTTTCCTAAAGATGGATCCCCATTGGGATTCGAAACGTCGATGAATTTTCTATAACATTGTGGATAATATCAAGAGAAATTAAATAATTGATAACCACATGAGCTTGAAAACCAAAATCATTTCCATGCACGAAGGATATCCTTGGGAAGAGATTTCTTACCTAAAGAAAATAAGAATGAAGATTGAGACAACGGTCGCAGACCTACATTTTGTTAAATAATGCCATGACAACAAAATTATTCCTCCTTTCACTCGTATTAAACCTGTTCTTCACCTTCGCATATACAACCCATATTTTTTAAATCTTAGTTTTAACGTAATTCATGGGGAAATGAGAATGATAGGTGATATTTTGGATAAAATTGGGTGCTTTTCTCTATCTATTCATTTAAAATTAGCTAATTCAATTGATTCTCAATTATGGAAAATTTTAGATGCAAGAGTCGCTCTCAAGGCTCAGAATGAGGGTTAGCTGGCTGACAATAGACAAGCTAGAAATCTTGAAAAAATCAGGAGAAATGCTCTAAGTGAGTGAGTTTTCTAGTGCAGACGAAAAATATTAATCTAATGGGTATATGTAACCATCCAAAGAATATACGTAGTCCACATTAATGGTGGGAGTTTATGGTTGCTATGAAGTTCCAATTCTCATAATTAACTCTCTAGGAGTGATAAGAATCGATAGCTCATAACAGTCTAGAGAAATGGATGCTTCTGGATGCTCTAGCAGTACAATTTCAATTTTAGATCACCTGAAGAAGGTTCCAGGTAGTGTAGAATGTGTTTCGGGTAGTACCTCTAAGAGAAGGAAATCTTGATTTATAGAAACCTCTCGTTGTTCTAGAAATTCGATTTTGGATTGCAATTTGGAGGTTACTACGGGTGCGACAACATGTATGGCTATTGATCTGAGGAGTAATTCAATTAATTACAATGATAAGGTGCTGCTTATGCTCAAAGGGTGTGCTTCCTCAACAAGGTTTCTATCATTTTCGAAGATTATGAGCAGTCATGATAATTGGAAGGGAAATTTGAATTTAGTTGCTACATCAGTGCTATATAGTAAAGGAATTAGCGATTTAGATACATTTGGCATATCTATGAATGTTTTTAATCTATCCAAAGAGGCAAGTAGGGCGTTAATAATACCTGTATCTCAACCGAGCTCAACACCAACCATGCATGGATCCAGTGTGTCAGATCATTAAGAATTAGCTAGAGGATTATGTATTATCCCTAATCGACCCTTAGAAGATGAGTAAATGAGGTGATGTAATGTTGATAACATCAATAGAATTATCGATGATAGGAGTGGAAGATATTATTCACTTGGTGGTAGCTCAGTCTTGGAAGATTATTCGAGTTTAATGATAATGATATCAACCAAATTTATAGGGATAATATTCTTTTTCGTAGTGATAGACACCATATTGATGCATGCTTGAATGAAGAGAAATATTTGGGCCATATCCACAATGGACCGCGAAATAGGAATGTTGCAAGAGATTTTTTATTCTTTCAACATTTAGCTAGCGTCATAGGAAAGAAGCAAGAGAGATGCCAAGGCTGTAGGGACAAAAAATTTATAGATGATCGCTTAAATGATGATGCAAATAAGGATTTGTGCCATAACCACATTGGACCCAAAAATAAGATGGTTGTTAACTTTTCTTTTGTGGAGTTAAGTCAAGAAACTATTTGTATCCTTAGCAGGGGTTTAGGATTTGTTGTTTCCCCTAAAGACATTCCAAAAGAGATCATTATTTGTAGCATTGAGGAAGAGATTCAAAGTTTAGCCTTGTATGAAAAAGAAGCATTAAGACAAGAATTATCCCTTATATTGAGCAAAGTGAGAGCCCCTAGGAGAAATCTAAGAAAATATGAGCTTACTGCTCTTAGAACCCTTCGCAATAATGAAAAAAATTTGGTCCTAAAAGTGGACAAGGGAGGCGTTGTTGTTGTTTCAGATAAGGATGATTATATACGAAAAATGAATGGGCATCTATATTGTAGTATCTATAAGAAATATAATTCCAACCCCATGCCCTGGGTTTTAACAGAAGTCAAGAAGGAAATCTTGAATCTCAATCAAGATGATAATATAAAAAATAATTTGACCCCTTCGTATGAGCTCATTCCAAGAATTTACGGATTGCAAAAGATTCACAAAGAGGGTGCTCCCCTTGGACTGATAGTTAACACCATAGGATCCCCCACCTATGAATTGGAAAAATATGTTGCCAAGATTCTTAAGCCCCTTGTTGGAAACACTGATGCATATATAAAGGAATCTAATGCTTTGATTAAAATTTTTAAAGATGAGAGGGTGGAGGAGGAAATAAATTTTGGTAATTTTTAATGTAGTGTAGTTATTTACCAAGATTCCATTAGATAAGGTGGTTCAGGTTATTAAATAATTTATTGATCTAGAAAAAGCTAAGCTTGTAGATATTTATTTACGATCAATGTTTTTCAGCTTCCAAGGAGGATACTATGAGCATGTATCTCGTGTCGCAATGGGATCATCACTCTCAACTATTGTCTCCAACTTATATATCGATCACTTTGAGACGGAGGCCCTTGCCTCCTCTTCATTAAAACAAACTTGGGAGAAGATATTTGTAGATGACACCAACATAAAGTGGACTCATGGGAAGGAAAATCTTGGGAGATTTTTTAGTCACCTTAACTCCATTTCCTCAGAAATTAAGTTTAATATGGAGGTTGAAGAAAACACAAGAATTCCTTTTTTAGATGTCCTTGTTACCAGGAAGGATGATGGAACATTAGGGAATCCAGTTTTTAGAAAGAAAACTCATACTAACATCTATCTTCATGCTGACTCTTACCATCATCCGCCTCAAAAGTTTGGTGTTATTAATACTCTTGTTGTGAGAGCCCTAAGGATATTTGATGCAGAGCACCTAAAGGAAGAAATCCATCACTTGTCGTCTATATTTAGGGGTATAGTATATCGAGAGAAAGATATCAGAAAATCCATAAAAAGAGCTGAGGGTTGGGTCCTTTCCACGAACCACCTGGGACGTTAGGAAAATTATTGTAGAATTTTTATACCATACATCTGGGGTGTTACTGATAAAATTTCTAGGGTTCTGGGGAGGAAGGATATATTCACGCAATTCTTAGCAAAAGGAAAAATAAGACAAATAATTTTGTGAGTTAAAGATAATACAAGTCGCGAACAACTTAAACGAGTTTACAAGATCGGACTTTCGTGTGGGAAACATTATATTGGGGAAATCAGTTATTAGCTACAAAGAATATTAAAATAACAAGAAGTCATTATTAAGAATGCGAGATCTTCCAACTCATCCCTTGCAGAACACTCCTAAAAAACTAAACATCATATGCGTCTAGAGGATGACAGAATCATCACCAGAGAGGAACACTATAGTAGAAGGAAAATTAGACAGGCACTTGAGATTATAAAACATCTTGATAATCTCAATAGGGATGGAGGATGTGGAATCAATGACAGTTAGTGGCCTATAATGCAACACATTTTTTCCTCGAGTTCATTATCCTCCCAACTATAGCATCTCAAGTTTGTTTCGCTCCCCTCATTATATATATATTTTTAAATCCTTTAAATTCTAGGGTTAAGGCATTTTTAGATCTAGGAGTAATAATGTTTTTTTTAACTGATTAAATTATTTACTCTTAATAATTATCGCTATTAATTAAATTTTATTTACAATTAATCAAAAAAATTAATTAATAATTATTAGTAGTACCTATGCTTTATATAATTAAATATAAAAATAATTAGTATCTATTGATATATTATAGTTTCGTAATAACAAATAATTATTTGATCAAAAATTAATTTTCTTATCCTAATAAAATAAAAATGAAAATAAATAATTGTTTTAAAAATTATTAATATTTTTATTTTTTGGGTAGATAAATATTAATATTAATTAGTGAATAATTGTTTTATTTTTTATTAATTTTATTAACTCCATTAATATTAATTTTAATAATAATTAAGTTTAGTAAATTACAAATCTTATTTTAATTAATAATTAAATTAAAATAGATAGGGTTATTGCAATTAATGTGATGATATACTACAATATTCTTAACTACTAATAACTATTAAAACTGTGAAATTAATTAATAGATTAAATTAAATTAAATAAGTATTTATTTATATAAACACACAAATTTATTTATTAATTCAAATAATTATTATTACTAATAATTATTATTAATTATTATTAGTTATTTATTAATTAATAATAATAATTTATTAATTCCTAATCAACTCAATATACAATTTGATTTATTTAAGAAATTCTAATTATTAATAATTAAATATTATTACTTAGTAAACTATTAATTGTCTCAAACAATTATATAACATAATTAAATAAAATTATTACCTAGAAATCATTTTTTAAATTTAAAATGAATTGTTTTATTTAAGAAAAATAAAATATTAATTGTTTTATTTATTAGTTCGTGTTGGATATTTTTATTTTCTCTTTTCATTATTAATCCATGACCTATCATTCTTTCAATCCTTAATTCAAGAACCTGTAGTGAAGATGGATCCTTGTTGGTATTCAAAACGTCCACAATTTTTCTATAACAATGTGGATAATACAGAGAGCTATTCAATAATTGATAAAAATAGGAGCTTGAAAACCATAATCATTTCCCTGCATGGAGGGGATTCTTGGGAAGAGATTTGTTATCTATAGAAAACAAGAATGTAGATTGAAAGAAGGTTCGCAGACCTACATTTTCTTAAAGAATTTTGTGACAACAAAATTATTCCTCCTTTCACTAGTATTAAACCTATTTTCCACCTTCGCAGATGCAACATATATTTTTTAAAACATAGTTTTAACCTAATTCGTGGGGAAATCAGAAGGATACATGCCATTTGGGATAAAATTTGGTTCTCTACTCTATCTATGCATTTAAAATTGGATAATTCAATTGATTCTGAATTATGGAAAAATATAGATGCAAGAGTCACTCTTAAGCCTTACAAAGAGGGTCAGGTGGCTCGCGATAGAAAATTTATAAAGCTTCAAAAAATTAGGATAAATGATCTGAGTGAGATTCGGTTGTCTGGCGCAGATGAAGGCCATTCATCCGATGGGTATACATTTTCATCGGAAGGGTATATGCATTCCACATCGATGGTGGCAGCTGCTAGTTGCTCTAAGGTACAAGCGCTCATAATTAACTCTTAAACAATGATAAGCATTGATAGCTCATCGCATTCCAATGTAATGGATGATTATCTATTCTCTAGCAGTACAATTTCAACTTTGGATCGCGTGAACAGAGTTCTAGGTAGTGTAGAATTTATTTTGGATAGTACCTCTAGAAGAAGGAAATCCAGATTTATGGAAACCTCTGGTTGTTCTAGATATTCAATTTTGGATTGAAATGTGGTGGTTCCTATGGGTACGTCAGCAGGTATGGATGTTGATCGAAGAATGAAGTCGATTACTTATAGTGATAAATAATTTCTTATGCTTAGATAGTGTGCTTCCTAAACAAAGTTTCTATCATTTTCTGAGATTATAATAATTCATGATAATTGCAAGGGAAATTTGAATTTAGTTGGTACATCAGTGCTAGATGGTAAAGGAATTAGTGATTCAGATACATATACCATATCTGTGAATGTTTTTAATGTCTTCGAATAGGCCAGTAGGATGTTAATAATACCTCGATCTCAAGCCAGATCAACACCAACCATGCATCGATCAAGTGTTTCTGGTCATTCAAAATTAGCTTATGGAATATGTATTAACCCTAATCGGCCCTTAGAAGAGGAGTCAAGGATTTTTTGTAATGTTGATAACATCAATAGATGTCTGGATGATAAGAGTGGTAGATATTATTCACTTGGTGGTAGCTTTGTCTTGGGATATTTTTCGAGTTTAACAAGACCCGTAGGCAGCAAGCTTCATGGTAATGATATTAGTTGAATTTATAGGGATAATAGTCATTTTTATAGTGATAGACACCAAATTGATGCACACATGAATGAGGAGAAGGATTTGGGACATCTCCACAATGAACCCTGAAATAATAATGTTTCAAGATATTTTTCGTTCTCTCAACAATTAGCTAGCATCGTAGGAAACAAGAAAGATATTTTTCAAGGTTGTAGGGATAAAAACATTATATATGATCACATAAATTAGGATGAAAATACAAAAATTTTCCATAACCACATTGGACCCAAAAATAAGAAGGTTGTTAACTTATCTTTTGTGGAGTTAAATCAAGAAACTATTAGGATCCTTGGCAGGGGTTTAGGATTTTCTGTTTCCCCTAAAGAAATTCCAAAAGAGAGAAGTATTTGCAACATTGAGGAAGGGATTCAAATTTTAGCCTTGGATTAAAAAAAAGAATCAAGACAAGAGTGATCCCTTATATCAAGGAAACTAAGAGGCCCTAGGAGTAATGTAAGGAAAGACGAGCTTAATGCTCTTAGAACCCTTTGCAATAATGACATAATTGTGGTCATAAAAGTGGATAAGGCAGAGGATGTTATTGTTTTAAATGAGGATGATTATATAAGAAAAATGAATGACCATCTAGAATATAGCAGTTATAAGAAACTTAATTCCAACCCCATGCTAAGGGTTTTAAGAGAAGTCAAGAAGATAATATTGAATTATTGCCTAGATGATAAGATAAAAAAGAAGTTGACCCATTCCTTTGAGGTCATTCTAATAATTGATGGATTACCCAAGATTCACAAAGAGGGTGTTCCCCTGACACTAATCATTAATACCATAGGATCACCCAACTACGAATTGGCAAAATATGTTGCCCAAATTCATAAGCCCCTTGTTGGAAACATTGGCTCATACATAAAGGACTCTAATGATTTCATTAAACTTATTAAATATGAGAGAGTGGAGGAGAACAAAATTTTGGTAAGTTTTGATGAAGTGTCATCATTTAACAATATTCCATTAGATGAGGCGGTTCAGGTTATTAAAGACGTTACTAACCTGAAAACAACTAAGCTTGCAGGGATTTTTTTACGATCCACTTTTTTGAGCTTCCAATGAGGATACTCTTAGCAGGTATCTGGTGTCACAATGGGATCACCACTCTCACCTATTATTGTCAACTTATATATGGAGCACTTTGAGAAGAAGGCCCTTGCCTCCTCTCCTTTAAAACCAACTTGGTGGAAAATATTTATAGACGAAACCAACATAATGTGGACTCAAGGGAAGTAAAATATTGGAAGATTTTTTAATCACCTTAACTCCATTTCCTCTGAAATTAAGTTTACTATGGACGTTGAAGAAAACATGAGAATTCATTTTTTAGATGTCCTTGTTACCAGGAAGGATGATGGAATATTAGAGTGTCGTATTTTTAGAAAGAAAACTCATATTGATAACTATCTTCATGCTGACTCTTACCATCATCCCGCTCAAAAGTGTGGTGTCCTTAATAATATTGCCATGAGATCCATGAGGATATCTCACACTGAGAACCTTAAGGAGGAAATCAATTACTTGTCATTTGTATTTAGGGGTATAGGATATAAAGAGAAAGATATCAGAAAATCCATAAAAAGAGTCGAGGGTTCGGTCCTTTCCCAGAAGCACCAGGGACCTCAGGAAAATTGTGGTAGGGTTTTTCTACCATAAATCCGGGGTGTTACTGATAAAATCACTAGGGTTCTAGGGAGGAAGTACATATTCATGCAATATTTAGTAGCACGAATAGTAAGACAAAGAATGTGGTCAACTAAAGATAATATGTCATGAACAACTTAAAGGAGTTTACAAGATTGATTGTTCATGTGGGAAAATATATATTGGGGAAATTGGGCGTTCACTGCAAATAGGACTAAAAGAACACAAAGCCAATATTAAAAATGAGAGATCTCGAACCTCAGACCTTGCAGAACACTCCTAAAATACTAAACATCATATGAACTTAGAGGATTCTAGAATCATCGCCCGAGAGGAACACTATCGAAGAAGGAAAATTACAGAGGCACTTGAGATTATATAATATCCTCATAATATTAATAGGGATAGAGGATGTGAAATGAGAGACAATTGGTGGCCTCTAATGTGACAAATTTGTTCCGCCAGTTCGTTATCCTCCTAGGTATTGTATCTGAGGTTTTTTTCTCTCGCCTCATTATATTATTTTTAAAAATCCTTTAAATTATAGGTTTAAGGTGTTTGTAGATCTAGCAGTAATACTATTTTCTTTAAAATGATTCAATTATTTAGTTTTAATAATTATCCCATATTTGTTAATTTTTATTTATAATTAATAAAAAATAATTAATTTATAATTTGTATTAGTATCTAATGTTTTAAATAATTAATTAGTTTATAACATATCAATATATTATAGATTTCTTAATAGCTAATCATTATTTGATTAAAAATTAATTTTCTTATCATAATAAAATAAAAATGAAAATAAATAATTATTTTAAAAATTATTAACATTTATTTATTCTTTTGGGTAGATAAATATTAATATTAATTAGTGAATAATTATTTTATTTTTTATTAATTTTATTAACTCTATTAACCTTAATTGTATTAATAATTAAATTAGTAAATAAAAAATCTTACTTTAATTAATAATGAAATTAAAATAACTAGGGTTATTGCAATTAATGTGATGATATATTAAAATATTCTTAACCACTAATAAGTACTAAAACTCTGAAATTAATTAATATATTAAATTAAATAATTAAAAATAAATATTTTTTTTATATAAACGTACAAATTTATTTATTAATTATAATAATAATTATTAATTATTGTTAAGTATTATTAATTTTTTTTTTCCACCGAAAAAATTACTAACTTTTTATTTATAGAAATGAAAAGTTACACATAGCATATGCATTGAAGCATTTTCAGAAATTGCCCATTGGGCTCATGTGCTCTAGCACACAATGCATGGTAGCGAGGCTACATTGCATTCAAAAAAAATAAAAGAAAAAGAAAGAGTAAAAGCGTAGAGAGAGGCAAGAAAAACTAAAAGCCACTAGATCGTGGGAAATAGTCCCACAAATCAGGTTTTTCTCCCTTTCTTCTTCTCAACCTTGCGCCAGTCGCCTTAAGATGGCACAGAAGTGTTAAATACAATCTGATTTTCTGCATTTCGGGTTCCTATATCCTTGTTTGAATCTAAAGTCTCTGATGTATGGTGTCATTTGATCCCTCCACTTCTCATATCAACGACATTCATTTTGGTTTGTTTCATCTGAAGGTGTGGATCCATGAGCATGGTCGTATCCTCTGTTTGTACCTCTGGTTCCTATGTAGGCTTCTTGCTTTCTGTTGGAACTAGTTCCTCTTCTTCTTCTGACTCATCCTCCTCTGAGTCGGGAGGGGGAAACTGCCAACCTTTCCTCTGCTTCCTTATCAGATTCTTTTTGCTGTCTGCTTTCTTAGCTTCTGGGAAAGTACTCCGTAGGTGTCTTGTCATCCTAAAATTATTGTATCTAAATGTATTATTTTTATAATCTAGTGATTGCAACCAACTTTGCTGCTTATAAATCAGCATAATGTTTGCTGGTAATCCTTTTCTTAAATCTACTTCTATGCAGATCCAGGTGAAGATGAAGATTCTTTGTTCTAATATTTTCATGTATGTTTTAATATACTGTCGAAGACTATTCCCAATGCTCTCGAGTACCATATCATTCCAAAAATGTAAAGGAATATTGTGTAATCTCACCCATACTGGTAATCTAGAAACTGTCATAGTATTGGGGTTAAATTCTGGAAACCATGGAGTGATAAAAAGCCCTGTGGACTCCCAAAACCAAGGCCCCTCTCTTATGATAATATCTCTTTCCTCAGAGGTTTTAAATTTCACAATAAAAAACCCCTTGGAACAGAGGTGAATTTCACAATCAAGAGACCATTGGGTGAAAATCCAATGGAAAAGGTCTGTGGGATTAGGCTAGAAACAGTTGAAGCATCATATTAATGCTTGAGCTTCGTATGTCTTTATGTTCTCCTCTGTTGTTGAACTGATGATTTTTAGTGTTGGGGTTTGATCCTGCTGTACTACTATGTAGGGCCTCAGAGCATTTCTAGCTTGTTCTGGATGTGAACCTACCACTTCTTTTCCCTGTAGGATGTTTTTGTAGGAAGACCCTCCATTTGTTTGTTGTTGGCTGATGGGCGTTTTCCCTTTGTCTCCCCCTACCAATCTTGGCATGCTCTGGTTTACAACACCTCCTCACAGGCGCAAATTTAGGGCAATAGTCATATCTACCTTTATGGTGTAATCCTTCATGAGCCTGTAATCCTGAAGAGATCTGTGCCCATTGACTAGATGTTGGATCAGTACTGGGTACCCCATCAGTCCCCATATTTTATGCTTAAGTTGCTGAATAGTGGTGTCTTCGTTTACCCAAACTAAACGAGACTTACCCACCGGGGATCTGATAAAAAAATGAAAGGAAATAGAGCTCAGCTAGAACGAGAGATTACCTATTGGTTGGGGTTCAGAGAACGATTTGGTTGGTGAAGATAGGGAAAAATGCACTCCTTGATGTTGTCGATCCCTCCTTGACTCTGCCTCTCCTCTCTTCTAATTCAATAGGAAGTTCTGCAGATCAAGCTTGGACGCCTCTTCTCTCGTCATTTGCAGTGGTAAAAGTGTATAGCTTAATCAAATCTCCCACATAAAAAATAAAAAAATGGTAATCAACGCATGATATTCGTTTGTAAAAATCTGCGATGGCTTCTCTAACCCTGAAGGGATGGATATTTCGTCTCCATCTGCTGCTGTCGTAGAGAAAATGGTGGAGAGCTCGATTTGCCAGTGCCTCAATGGCAAGGGCGACCCATTTAATCTGATCAGAGATTTTCCAGCTAAAAATTCAGCGTGCAATGGAGCTGGCCGAGTTCCAAACTCTGATCTTCTTAGAAACCCCTACTTCGGCAATAAATAAGAAACACCTACTCTGAACGGCACAACGAAGGCCATCGAAAGCCGTGCAGAATCAGGCTTCGGGTTTAAGGAACCACCAAAATTTTGCCACACGCAGGGAATACGAAGCGAAGCCATTGCCGTCCAGTTTTTCCAACTCGATTCATCCACGCCCTTTGTAAAAACCACCCGCGCAACAATTAGATCCAAAATATTCGTATGGCATAGAAGTCGCTTGTGGCCATTAGGGAGTCCATACTCATCAATAGGAGGCTAAAACCCTGCACCAAAAACAAAGAATGCATTGCAGAAACCCTTTGCCATTCTCAAGCCCCCAGAAGTCTCCCAACTATGTAAGCGTTATTGTGTAAGTCTAGATGTTATTGATAATAAAGTATTATTAATTATTTATTAATTAATAATAATAATCTATTAATTCCTAATGAAATCAATATATAATTTTATTTATTTAAGAAATTAGTTCGTAATAATTCTAATTATTAATAATAAATATTATTAAAAATTAAATATTATTACTTAGTAAATTATTATTAATGTTCTCAAACAATTATATAAAATAATTAAAAAAAATTATTACTTAGAAATACATTATTAATTTAAAATGAATTATTTTATTTATTAGAGATAAAATATTAATTGTTTTATTTATTAGTTCTTGTCGGCTCTTTTTATTTTCTATTTTCACTATTAATACATGACCTATCCTTCTTTCAATCCTTCATTCAAGAACCTGTCTTGAATATGGATTGCCATTCGTAGTCGAAACATTCACAAATTTTCTATAACGCTATGGATAATCCGGAGAGCTCTTCAATAATTGATAACCACAGGAGCTTCAAAACCATAATCTCTTATATGTTTTATGTACTGTTTCTGAATACTTAAATTCAGTCCAGATACCCCCCTCCCCCCCCCCCCACCGCTCACTTTCTACTAGCTTATAATATATCTATTATTTACCAATAGAAAGAAAGACATAAGATATTCCTTCTTGTTGTGCACATGAAAGCAAGCATATCCTTAAGATGGCTCTATGGATCAACCTAGATGTAACTAAGCGCTACCCACGCATGGGGAATTCTAAAATGTATACTTAGATCTAAATGCATATCTACTAAAATATTCAAGAAAAAATGAAACAAACCGTGAGTATATCTCAATTAGGAAGATGTATATCTAAACCTAATCGAGAGGAGAGTAATTAAATAATTGGATATTTTAACTTGCTTCAGTTATGATAAATATCTGTCTAATGAAATAGTTATATAAGCTGATATTATAGTTACAAGAAATTTTCTGTTAATATATCTAATAATAATTAATGATTAACTATTAAACAAAGAAATTTTTTCTCATAATTTTAATAGTTATTAAATCGATATTTTGGATGAAAATTTTCTGAGTAAATAGTTACTCAAAAATATGGTTTAATTGCTTGAGAAAATAAAAATTAATAACATATATATGAAGCTAATAAGTTATATATATAATCATATAGGAATTCATCATGTCAAAAAGGAATGCACAATATCATAAAATTTTACATAGATATGCCATTACATAAATGAAATTTGCATTTAAATAAAAGTATTCAAATTACAAACTAATGAAACCTTGTCTCTTGCTCCATTCCTTGGACCGATCTCTAACAATATTTCACAACTCATAAACTCTTTCAATAAATGAAAGAGATGGAATAATGCAAAGTCTAAATTTTAAAAATAAATCCCCATTAACCCATATTTAATTTTTTTCATCTTTCCTACATCTATAACCCCCTATACGAAAGTTCTTTAGAGCCTTTAGTAGCAAGGAAGAGGAACCCCTTCCTCATTCTCAACATTGGTATTAATTACAAAAATGAAAACTAAAAATGCAGAATTGTTGAAGTTTTTTTTTCCAATCAAGCATCTTCTTCCTTGTTCGTCCCTTCTCATTTCTCCCAATATATTTTTCTTAATCCCCTTCAACATATCTCCCCCTAGAAACCAATCAAAATCAGAAATTAAAACAAATTTATTTAACAAAATAAAAATAAAAAAACTATTCTCTTAACAAATTTCAAAATTAAAAAAAAATATATCCAAGATATGATTGCCTCAAATGGATCTGATTAGCTTTTTAACAATTTTGGAGGATGAATTAGTGACAAGAATTTTGTCAAGCCAATGAAATTTTCCCAAATCAAAATTATGAAAATCAATTTTGTTACAAATTCATCCCTTAATCTTCTGATGATTTTGATGGGCTATTAAATGACTGAATTTTCTAAACGTAACATTCCCAACTTATCCTTCTCGGTCTTTGCTTTCCAACGAGCTATTTTGGGTCTCATTTGGCCAAATAGAACTCAAAATTTTCCCATTCGAAAATGCAGTGTCAAGCCTGCCAGAATTTTGAAAAATATCTATCTAGGCTATTATTTGAGAATTTTTAATTAAAAATTCTAATTTGAAATTAAATTAATAAATTCAGATTAATTATATATATTTACATTTAAAAGCTATTACTTACAACTATTAAATTAATTGATTGTATACAAATAGAATAAAATTAATAAATTTAATTACAAATTAATTAAATTTTATGTATTAATTAAATTATTTGATTATGAATTGAAATTAATTAAGAAGAATATATATTAAAAAAATTGAGCTATGCGATTTGAGGGGAAGAAACCACTATTGGATTGGAGGGATATAGCATAGTACTCACAAGGTACACTGAATTCACACTTGCTTTAACACGGTGAGGGAATCTGAGATCGCATCTGTTAGAGAAGAGGGGAATGATTAACCCTCTTTTCATTGAGGGGAATAAATCAAGGAATCTCCACTTAATATTGTGCTCATAAACATAGGGCTAAATTTGGGTAATCGCCATATGTAATAATCAGACTAGAGATCATCATCCCATTCTATTGGGGTAAGACTAAGAAGTGGTTTTTTCTTCATATGAACCATGTTGAATGGGGGGATTTATAATGGATATAAAGGAGGGAGTTATAAGGAGAAGGGACTGGGAGATATAAGGAGGTCTTAGTGTTTCAGAAGGAGGATCTCAGGGATGATTTAACAAAAGGTGACGAGAAGTGAAGGGTCTGAGATGGGGAGGGCCTGAAATAAGAAAGATGTAGGAGAGGAGGGTGATGTGGGGTGGTCCCTCCCTCAATAATCTACAACCATTATTTATTTGTATTACAAAAAAATTAAACTATAGCCAATTTTAATGAGTATAGGGATCTTGGATCTCATAAGTTTTTTAAATTTGAAATTACAAAGGCATTCCGAAATTGGGATTCAAGGTTTTCTTTAAACATATTTTATATAATATTATTATAATTTTTTTTTATGACATATATATAAGGTCTCGACTGCATTGGTTCTTTAGGAAAGTTAGTAAAATAGAATAATTAATAAAAATTAATTAAAAAATAGTAAAAAATAGTATTCATATAAACTTAATTAATTTAAAAAAATCAAAGGTTAAACTAATATACATTTTATACATTTTTTATCCCATGCAGTAAAAATCGCCAAATTTTGGATAAACACCATTTGTAAACCATGAGTCCAAATAAGATGAAATAAGAACCAATGGAAAGTGAGAAAAAAATCGAACAAACTGATGCAATTGGATTAGAAATCGAAATAAAATGAAAACCTCACAAAAATGTCGCACAATTAACCACAATAAAATATTAAATGTTATTTAGCCAAAATTTATGTAAAAGGTCCCCATTTTCTTATAAATATAATAATTGAAATATGGGGAGTGGGGGGGGGGGGTTGATTTTAGCACAAAAATGGCGACACATGAGGAAGAATAAGTTATCTTTGGTTAAAAGATGATGAGGTTAACTTTAGCCAAAGGTTAAAATTGAGAAATTATATTAATCCGTCAAATAGTAAAACAATTCTCATTGGAACCAGATTAGTAAATCAACAATATAGGGTTAAAAATATAATTACTCAAATTCTACTGAGTCGAAAACCATGAATCCAAATTTTGGGGAATTTTTAGAAACTAGCATTACCTCATATGACTGATAAAAGAATGCACATATAGATAGTTTTATATAAATCATATAACCATCGACCTGAATGGTCTTTGACATTACTTCGTTCCCAACGATCCTAGTGATTACCTCGACAAAGTTGTCCTTTAATTCCACACACTCATGCCCCTGATCCCAATGAGCGTCCATAGTCCATAATGGTTTACTTGTATTCCCCATGCTTCCCCTTTTAATCACCCTTTTGATAAGAAAATATGTGAGCTACGTTTATGATGTACCTGAGCGAAAGGTGTGGGATGGTAAACAAGACTTACGCAAGTGGATATAATAATTCCATAGTGTTGACTCCATATCCTTTCCCTCTAACTATTAGTTCAGATGCTTTGATAAAGTGTAAGGATGGAAGAGATCCATTGAGTTAAACTTAGGTCAGTTCTTTCCTTGAAAATATAAAATATATCACTTAGAAATGATACATTTTCCTCCTTGGAAAATATTTAAGGAAAGAGGGCTTTATAATTCCTTAAAAATATCCACTTAAGGTAAATAAAACATATTAAAATAGAAAAAGTAAACAATTCCCATGTTCACAAAACTATGTTGGGTAACAAAATTCCTTTTAAATAAATCTTTTTGATATCACCAAAAACAAACCGTAACTAATAGCAAAAGGAAAATCAATCCAAATTAAAGTGAAAGAAGAAATCAATATAATAATTACAAAAGAAAAATAAGGAGAATAAAAATGAAATAAAATTCCAAATTAAAAATACAACCCCAACAAGACTAACTATAAAATGACTCAACAAAAGAGAAAAATAATAAAATCATGACTGTCCTTCTTATGTTGATATTTTACTAAATTCTATCTTGCAGAGTTATAAACAATTTGGCTTGGAAAATTAAATAAAAGTCACGAGGTAAAATAAAGCCAAATGAGAAGTTTCTATCTTTTGAAAAGTTTCTCATTTCAAAACAAAGCCTACATGAGAGAATCTTAACAATTTGTAATAAAATAAATGCTTATGAAATGAATTGAAGGTTCAGTGACTCCCTAATTTAGCCTCCATGATGAACATCGTAACTGCTCCTCCAAAAATCAAAAGTAATAAAAAAAGGAGTATGAGTGTTAAATATGAGCTGGTAGTGTGAAAAAAATATTGAATAGCTGAAAAATAGAGCTTTATATCAGTGAGACGAAAAACAAAGTTGAAACAAAAATGCAAAGAAATAGAAAAGGATGAAAATGGGCATATGAAGCTTACCATTTGAAAATTTTTATTTAATTTTACATGGAAGATATTGATTTTCTCTGATAAGAGATAATGATCCACGTTGATATTGGTTCCCACCCACATATTCCATTTGGAACCCCACAATCATTTCTTTCATTTCTTCAGTTACAACACAACTTACTATTTTTAGCATTTTTTCGGGTCCTAAACTTCCAGAGCCGTTTTGAGGCCCTAAACTACATTTTTTGGGAAAATCGGGAGAAATATGGGAGTTGCTTCAATGTTTCTGAAATCAAAAGTTTTATTCCTTGGATGGAACTTTCTACTGAGGTATTTATCACGTCAAATAGAGATCTTATGTGGAAGTTACGCTCTCGGGAAGTTGATGTACCAATTTACACAAACGGGGCCCTTAGTTTTGGTGCTTCATCTCCTATGGTTAGTTTTTTTGATAATTAGGGTTTTCCATTATTTCTAAAAAATAAATAGGCCTTCAAGCCTCATTGTAACACAGTTCATAAGCCTATAGCTACCACATATCTTCTCAGACATAAGCATACCAGGGCCCTAGCTAATTTATTTCCATTATGTTTGTAAGTATATTGTTGTTATATGAGATGAATGAAATGAAGTTTTAGTTCCGTTGCATCTCTGTGTTTATGTTTATTTCTATATATTATTGAATTTTTGCATAAATCTGGATTAGTGGTATTAGAGTGGTCTTCTCTTTCTTTCTTTTTCTTTGCATGTCCCCAACGAGGTCAGGGTATAAGGAGTTAGGGCTCAACCTGGTTAACCCCTTCCAATATCAACCTCGCAAACCCTAAAGACCTCCCATGGAGGAAGAAAAGAGAGATGAGGGACTAGGAGATCATATAAAAACATTACTTGGGGAGCCCCTTGAAAAACAAAGGAACGTGATGATGGATAAATTTACCCTGATCCTTCAACTTATGCCCACCGGTGACGCATATACATCCAACAACCACACTGAAGACGCCACTCCTTTCAAGGTACAAGTCAATTTGGACATTCCTATATTTGAAGGCCAGCTAGATGTATACATTGTAGATAGATGTTTTAATTTTGTGGAAGGGTATTTATCAGTCCATGGTTTCTCTAAAAAAGAAAAGATTATTTTAAGACTCCACAAAGTCATCCCCATGTCAAGGACTAGTGGGAAACCTCCTGTGAGAAAAAGGACAAGAGGGAACCCTCTTTGTTCTGAACCAAACACACTTGGAATTAATTCTAAGATGGCATCGAGGAACAATATTACCCCATGGGGAGCTATGAGGACAAGTACATCCAATGGACCACGTTGTGACAACAAAGCAATCAAGATTTACACGAACTAATGAATTTGTTCCATACCGTGCACACAAAGTTTGGTGTTAAAGATTTAGAGCGACATTTGGTGCTCAAGTATCACAATTATTTGTATAGATACATTCAAGAGGAAATAGATTTCCTCGAAATTACCTCTCCTCGCATGGAATATCACTATGCTGCCAAGATCGAGTAGAAATTTAAGAAGAAGAAGTGTGACTTTGGATCCACGAATCTGAAGCCATGGAAAGGCGCCCCTGAACTATAGAACAAAGGGAAAAGAAAAAGAGGGGAGAGTAATAAAAACACAAAAAATCCAAATAAGGACACATGTAAGTGGTGTGAATTTCATAACAACCCCACTCACATCACAAACAAAGGTCGGGCCAAATTTTCACTGGTGGCCGAACTCAAGGCGACTGAATCAGATGCATGTCCTGATCCCGAGTCAAAACCTAACAAGGGAAATGAGAAAGGGAAGCAGATCATTAATGAAGATACCAATTTCATTGTTGCCACCCCAAAGATCCAAAGGGAGGATGCTGAGGATCCAGAGGAGGGGGAGCGTCTCTTCCATTTGCATATATGGGTGAAGGGTTCTCCATCACAATTCATTGTTGATAGCAGAAGCAAAAAAAAACCTCATTTCAACAGAGGTCCTGAACCAGCTCAGCTTACTGACCATAGCACACCCGCAACCATATACCATTGGGTGGCTTCACCAAAGAATATATCTCTGCATCTGCCAGCAGTGCCAACTTCCATACAATATCAAGCCATTCACGGATGAGCTATTGTGTGATGTTGATCGTCTTGATGTGTCTGATGTATTATTGGGCCAACCATACTTGTGGAAGAAACAAGTTATGTATGAGTCTAGGCCTCATTCTTTTGCTATTTATTTGGGAAATAAATTACACAGGATACCCGAGGTAGTACCACCTCCTGCCATCTCTTTGACTCCTGCAAAACAACACATTAAGATTGTTTCCAAAACTAGAAAATTTATTTTCATTACAATTTGCCCACAGGGAAAGAAGATGATTGTGGCCACAACCTCGAAATAGGGATCCTCTGAATAGTAGTAGCCAATGGAAAAAGTCGAGGAGGAATACAAGGAAATTTTCTCTTCACCCACAGAGGTTCCTCTACACTGTTAGGTGAAGCATTCCATTGATTTGACCCCAGATGCGCCGCTACATGATGTTACCATACCTCATGCGATCACATAGGTAACATCCATACATGTACAATCCCAGGCTAATAAAGAAATAAAATTTATTGAATGCATCTAGCACATCTGTCAGTAGGTCCAGGAAATCTTCAACAAATCCAATACCAAGTACAAGCAACCCCATGACTAGCATCGGGTGTCACAGAAATTCTAGGCGGGTGACAAAGTGTGGCTACATTTGCAGAAGGAGCGCGTCATTGTACCCCACTGCAAGCTTCGCCCGCACCGATATGGGCCATACACCATCACTATTAGGTCCCTATATTGCTAGTTTAGTCCCTTATTGTTATTACTGTATCCCCCTTATTGTTATTGTTATACCCCTGTAACCCCAATATTTTTATTATTGTGCCCTTACATTGTTATTGTTAGGTCAACTAGGATTATATTGTAGGCCCATGGACCCCTATATATAGAAGGAGGTTTTGGTAATTTGTATCATCTAAGAATTGTTCATTTATGTAATGTATTGGAGGTTGCCCCCTCGAAGTGGCTGATTTCTAAGGCACTGATTTCTCTTTTATTCAATTTTTGGAGTTGGTTTCATAACATTTGGTATCAGAGCTTTGGATTCTAGGGTTTTTCTGCTCTGAACAGGTCATCGTGGAATTTTCGGAATAGCTTGTTTTGTACGAAGGTTCAGAAGTTGATATTTTTACAGCACAAAGTTCAAATCTTGAGTAACCTCCTGTAACAATTTCAAATCTTGCTTCACAATATTTTCAGAGATATGAACTGGGGAAGTTAGGGTTTGTTCAGGCCCTCGAATTTCAACTAAAACAGGTCATCGTGGAATTTTCTCTATAATTTTTCGTATATGATGTTTGAGAAGCTGAAACTTTTACACTACAAAGCCAAAATCTTGAGGAACCTCCTGTAAAAATTTCAGATCTTAGTTAGCAATATTTTTGGAGATATGATTTGTGGAAGTTAAGATTATTTCAGGCATTATTACTAGATTTTGGCTTCTGTGATCCATCAATAAATTAAGAAGAAATATTTCGGTAAAAATCACATTATCATGAAAAAATTCGACGCGTTTCGAACCAACCAGTGTGGTTCATCATCAGGACTAGGTGAGATATCAGATCAGTCGTTAAGTTTAAATAGATGTAGGAGAGGCAAAGAAAACTGTTAAAAACAACTAATTTGATTATAAAATCCAAAACGGTTAGTTCTAATAAAAAATAAAAAATGGCTAGTATGAATATTAAAATAAAAAGTTTAATTAAAAAATAAAAAATATAAATAAAATAAAAATAAAAATTTTTATATATCAATTTTATAGTTTAATTATTTAATTATTTATTTATTTTATTTTATTTTATTTTTTGATTATTAAAAATACAAATATTATTTTATTATAATTATATATTATTTTTAAAATAAAATAAAATAAAATAATTAATTAATTAATTAATTAATAATAATAATAATAATAAATAAAAATATAAAAATAATAATAATAATAGTTCCATTAATTTACAAATTTAATTCCAAATTGAAACGGCTAGTTTGAATATTCAAATTAATAGTTTAATTAAAAATTATTATTATAAATAAAATTTTTTATTTTTATTAATATCGTTAATCGATTTTTCAAAATACAAATATTATTTAATTATCATCATATATTATTATATTGAAATTCTATCTTAAAAAAAATAAAGAATAAAAAATAAATAAAAAATAAAAAGTAAAAAATAAAAAAATTTAAAAAAGGATATGTGAACATGCAGCTGACATTAGACATGGCAGGTCCCGCACCTCTGCCCTAGCTGAACATGTGGAAAAAACGAACCATCATATCTGCATCGAAGAGGCTAAGGTCTTAGCCAGGATTGGTCATTTTCATCATCGTAAGTTAAGAGAGGCCCTTGAAATTGAAAAAAGGCCCGTTAATCTCAATAGAGATGTTGGTTGGAATATAAGCAGGTGTTGGATCCCTGCCTTATATTCTTAACCATTTTTATTTTTTATATTTTATTTTTTATTTTTTTATTTTTTTTTAATTTAATTTAATTTAATTTTATTTTATTTTAAGATAGAATTTCAATATAATAATATATAATGATAATTAAATAATATTTTCATTTTGAAAAATCGATTAACGATATTAATAAAAATAAAATTTTCTATTTATAATAATAATTTTTAATTAAACTATTAATTTGAATATTCAAACTAGCCGTTTCAATTTGGAATTAAATTTGTAAATTAATGGAACTATTTTTATTATTATTTTTATATTTTTATTTATTATTATTATTATTATTAATTAATTAATTAATTATTTATTTTATTTTATTTTATTTTAAAAATAATATATAATTATAATAAAATAATATTTGTATTTTTAATAATCAAAAAATAAAATAAAATAAAAGAAATAAATAATTAAACTATAAAATTGATATATAAATTTTTTTTTTATATTTTTTATTTTTTAATTAAACTTTTTATTTTAATATTCAAACTACCCATTTTTTAATTTTTATTAGAACTAACCGTTTTGGATTTTACAGTCAAATTAGCTATTTTTAACAGTTTTCTTTGCCTCTCCTACATCTATTTAAACTTAACGACTGATTTGATATCTCACCTAGTCCTGAAGATGAACCACACTAGTTGGTTCGAAACGCATTGACTTTGTTCATGATAATGTGATTTTTACCAAAAGATTTATTCTTAAATTATTTCAGGCTCTCGAATTTCATCTCAAAGAGGTTACCGTGGGAAAAACGTCATAACTATCTCTCTGAGCGTCAGATTGGGATTTTTTGGGAAAAACGTCATAACTATATTTGAAGTGGCCACAATTACATTGAATTTTGTTTTTGGTATATCAATTTCAGAGCCGAAGGAGGAAACAGTGACATGTGGGAAGTCGTACAAGCTCGCTCTACTGAACCAGTCCATAATTAGATCATCGTGGGAGATTGGGCATAACTTAGTCTTGTAGAATCCAAATCATGTCAAACCTGTGACATTCAAAATAAGATTCATAGGGCTACTTCAGGGCCGAATTTCGGATATTTAGGATCCGAAATCACAAAGATAATTCAGTTTCAATATCGAGCTCCTCAAAAGCAAGAAAAAGGTGTCTTTTTTTTTCAAATTACACAAACCTCGTTTGACAAAAAAAAATAGTTTGAATTTAAGCCAAATGCATATTGAAGAATAGATATCAGTATTGGGCTCTAAAATTCCCCCTAAAAAGAATTCAACACCCATTAAGCCTTCATAAGGCTCTGCTATGACTCATGAAGATGAATAAACACAACATGATATATCAAAATTACAAGAGCAACAAAAAATGAAATGGAAGTTTTGAAGAAAGGCGTGGAAACTAAGATGGATGGTTCTAAGAAAGGTGTGGAAGCTAAGATGAATAGTTAGAAGCTAATATGGATGGCATGGAAGTGGGCATGGAAGCTAATATGGATGGCATGGAAGCTAAGATGGATGACATGGAAGCTAAGATTGATGAAAAAATGAAAGAAAACATCGAAAACATGAAGAATGATCTAAAAGTAGTCATCTAAGGTTTGGAAAAGTTGATAGAAGAAATGTTTCCTAATGGAAAAAATATAGTAGAGGAAACTCATGATCAGAAAAAAACAAATATTAATCATGATTTCATAAACTCTAATGTTTGATGGAAGAACCACGATATTCCAATGATGGATATGAAGAAGTTTGATGGCAAGGATCGTGTAACATGGATACTACAAATCGAGCAATATTTTGATCTCAATAATGTGCAAAATGTACAAAAGGTACACATTGCAACTTTACATTTAGAACAAAATACATTTATATGGTATCGATGGCTTTGGTCTCGCAAAAATATTGTCACTTGGTCAATTTTTATGGAGGAAATGATAGCACATTATGAGGATACAAAAAGCAACATCTTCTTTAGCCAATTGATATAACTCAAACAAAAGGGTTAAGTGGTGGAGCACATTGAGGACTTCCAAAAATTGAATATAAGGGTAACTGATATTCCATAGGAACACATGATTGATGTCCTTATAGGGAATTTTTAGGATTACATCCAACATGAAGTTCGCATTTGGGAACCTGATTCATTGGAAAAGGCATTCAAGTTAGAAATAAAAATTGAATGTAAAATTATGGAAAAAAGGAAGCCTACCACTCACATATATAAGTATGGAAATGTTTCTACTGCTAGACTTCCACAACCTACAAGGTTGACACCACAAAAATTGGAAGAAAAAAGAGCAAAAGGGCTTTGCTATAGTTCTAATAGCAAATACACTAAAGGTCATAAGTGTACTGAGAAGAAATTATTTTACATACACTGTGAAGAGGAAGAAGAAAATGAAAAAGAATCTTCAAAATAAGAGGCTATACAGTAGGAACCAACCCTAGAAGAGGAAGAAATGAGTCTGACCATATCATGTAATGCATTGGAAAGAGTTACCACTCCTAAAACTCTCAGGATAGAAGGACATATCAAGAAGAAAAATGTAATAGTGTTGATTTATTCGGGTAGTACCCATAATTTTATTCATTGTAAGGTAGCCAAGGAATTGAATTGTTTCCTATACCCAGCACCAGAATTTCAAGTGATGCTTGCAAACGGAGGAACTATAAATTTCTCTAGAAAATGCCATAATATCATGCTAACCATGGGGGAATATGTATTGAATAGTCCAATGTTTTCCATTCCTATGGGAGGTGTTGATGTTGTACTAGGAGTATAATGGTTACAATCTTTGGGGATAATAGCTTTCAATTTTCAAGAAATTTTCTTAAATTTTTTTTCAGAAGGAAAGGAAGTTGAATTACAAGGTATCGTAGGGAAGAAGGGAAAGATAATAATCTATAATGTCATGACAAAGCTTCTGAAGAAGAAACAACGAAGGGTAATTGCACAATTATGCTCACTATAAGTTCCAACATCAAAATCATCTATTTCTACAGATCTCCAAAATGTCTTGGACAATAATTCCAATGTGTTTGAAACTCCGGAAGGACTCCCACCTATTCATGATCATGATCATGCTATTCATTTGATTCCAGGAAGTGTTCCTCCAAACATCAAGCCTTATATATATCCTTATGTCCAAAAGAGTGAAATTGAACGTATGATTGCAGAAATGTTAGAGGCTAGTATAATTCAACCTATTCAAAGTTCTTTCTCTACTCCAGTAGTATTGGTGTACAAGAAGGATGGATCATAGTGAATGTGTTCGGATTATACAGAGCTCAATAATCTCACCATTAAAGATAATTTTCCCATTCTTATGATCGATGAATTATTGGATGAATTACATGGAGCAATTTATTTTACCAAGTTGGATCTTCATTCAAGATATCATCAAATTAGAATGAAGACTGAAGATATTCTGAAAACAACATTTCGAACTCATCATGGTCATTATGAATTTTTGGTCATGCCTTTTGGCCTTACCAATGCACCTTCTACATTTCAAGGGTTGATGAATTCCATTTTCAAACCCTTCCTTAGAAAATTTGTGCTAGTATTTTTTGATGATATACTAATCTACAGCAGGTCTTGGAAGGATATTTTTAAACATGTTGACAGTGTGCACAAACCATTGCAGGAGAAACAATTATATGCAAAAACATCCAAATTTTCCTTTGGAGTACAAGAGGTGGAATATCTAGGTCATATTGTATCTCACGAGGGTGTTAAGGTAGACCCTAACAAAATTAAAGCCATTAAAGAATGGAAAGTTCCCACAACCATAAAGCAGTTGCAAGGTTTTCTTGGGTTAACAGGGTATTATTGCAAGTAATTTGAGAATTATGGGAGAATAGCAGCACCTCTAACAACATTATTGAATAAATATGCATTTTCATGGACTCCTGAAGCAACTAAGGCCTTTGAATATATTAAAGAGGCAATGTGCCTGGCACCGATGTTAGCTACACCAAACTTCACAAAAACCTTTATTGTGGAATGTTATGCTTCATGAAATGGAATTGGTGTTGTTTTAATGCAAGAAGGAAGACCAATTTATTTTTAAAGTCATCCAATCAAGGGAATGTATTTAGAAAAAGCTATTTATGAGAAGGAAATGTTATCAATACTGCATGCACTAAAGAAATCATGACCTTACCTAATGGGAAGACACTTCAAGGTAAAAACTGATCATGATAGTCTTAAATAATTTTTGGCACAAAGAATATCCTTAGAAGAGCAGAAAAAATGGGTCACAAAGTTGTTGGGTTATGACTTTGAAACAATCTACAAAAAAAGGAAGCTAAATGTTGTTGCAAATGCACTCTTAAGAAAGAATGAAGAGGTGGAAGCATTGATCTGTGCCATTTTTATTATCCAACTAGAGTGGATAACTGAAGAAAGGGATGAATGGAAGAAGGACGAAGAAGTGTGGACACTCATTCAAAAGTCCCAGAAACATCCTAGTACATCTGATACATTTAGTTGGAAAAATGATTCCTTATGGTATAAAGATGGTTTATATCTTTGTAATAATTCCCAACTAAAAAAAAATATTATTTTGGAATTGCACACTTCTCCTTTAGAAGGACACTCAGGATTTTTAAAAACTTGCCACAGGGTGAATAAAGATTTTCTTTTGGATCGCCTTAAATCTGATATTCAAAAGTTTGCGGCAGAATGTTTGGTTTGCTAGAAAAATAAAGTTGAGACAATTAAGAACCTAGATCTTCTACAACCTTTATCCATTCCTAGTCAATGCTGGAGGGAGATTTCAATGGATTTTATCACAGGTTTACCTAAGTCCAAAGGAAAGTGTTTCATCATGGCGATAGTTGATAGAATTACCAAGTATGCATACTTTTCTGCATTATCTCATCCATTTAAAGAAAGTACAATTGCTAATACATTTATGGACACAATTCAAAAGCTACATGGAAAGCAAAAGGTTATTGTGAACGACAGAGATCCCATTTTTACTGGAAATTTTTGGACGAAGTGAGTTTCTTGTTTGGGTACTCAATTAGCTCATAGCTCATCTTAGCATCCTCAATCCGATGATCAAACTGAGATAGTGAATAAATGTTTTGAAGGATATCTTCGTTGTTTTGTATCTGATAAAAAAACACAATGGGTCAAGTGGTTACCTTTATGGCACTTTATGGATATCATCCACCGTCCATCACATAATCTTTAAGAGAAAATTCTAAGGTTCAAGAAGTAGAATATCACATCAAGCATCAAAAAGAAGTTCTCCAACTCTTAATGCATAACCTAAATTTGGCACAAAATCGAATGAAACAACAGGTACATCATCATTGTAGTGAGAGAAGTTTTGATGTAGGAGACTGGGTATTTTTACAGTTACAACCATACAAACAAATGTCCCTCAAGCAAGCTAAGAAGGATAATATATTATCGCCAAAGTACTATGGTCCTTAAAAGGAGTCACAAAATATTGGTACTATGGCATACAAATTGGAGCTTCCTGCTTCTTCATGAATGCATCCAGTTTTCCATGTTTCATGCTTAAAGAAGGTTATAGATGAAATTATTCTAGTTCAAACAATATTGCTAGAACTTGATGAGGAAGGAAAAATCATATTGGAACCTGAAATGGTCATAGAAACAAGAACTTGATAGCTACGAAATCGATCAATTTCATAGTATCTCATAAAGTGGAAGAATTTACCCACTAAATATTCTACATGGGAGGATGAGAATTTTATACAGAAGCACCTAGAGCTACTCAAGTATTGAGGAAAACACTTTTTTGAAGGAGAGGTACATGTTAGGTCCCTATATTACTAGTTTATTCCCTTATTTTTATTAGTGTATCCCCATTATTGTTATTGTTGTACCCCTGTAACCCCAATATCGTTATTATTGTGCCCTTACATTGTTATTATTAGGTCAGCTAGGATTATACTGCGGGCCCATGGACTCCTATATATAGAACGAGGTTTTGGTAATTTGTATAATCCAATAATTTTTCATTTATGTAATGTATTTGAGGTTGCCCCCTCGAAGTGGCTGATTTCTAAGGCGTTGATCTCTCTTTTCTTCTATTTTTGGAGCCGGTTTCATAACAATCACCAAGGCAAGCAGCTCACCGAGGACCAAGTTCAACAGAATTTTGCTCATCTCATGGAGGAACTCAACGTGATAGGGACCATTTCTTCCTGACGGGGGACGAATCATCTAGGTGGATATAGGTGGTCAGCCACCTATTCCATTTGGACCCCCACCATTGTTTCTTTCATTTTTTTTGAGTTTCAACACAACTTATTATTTTTAGTGGTTTTTCATGTCTTCAACTTCCAGAGCCATTTTGAGGCCCTAAATGAACTTTTTTTTAGAAAATTTGGAGCAAAATGGAAGCTCCTTCAGTGTTTCTCACATTAAAAGTTGTATTCCTCAGGTGGACCTTTATAACAAGGTATTGAGTGCATCAAACAAACATTGTATGCCAAAGTTACGTCCTCGGGAAGTTGATGTACCAATTTACCCAAATGGGGCCCATATTTTTGGAGCTTCATCGTTTGGGGCTATTTTTTTGGATGTTTAAGGTTTTCCACTATTTCTCAACAATAAATAGGCCTTCGAGACTCATTGTAACATAGTTCAGAATCCTGTATCCGCCACATCTCTTCTTAGAGATAAGCTTACCAGTGCACTAGCTAGTTTATTTCCATTATGTCTGTAAGCATATTTTTGTTATAGGATATGAATGAAATGAAGTTTTATTTCCATGGAATCTCCGTGTTTATGTTTATTTCTATATATTATTTCATTCCAACATAAATCTAGATTATATAATCCTTTCTTATAATTGGAATTAAAACCATGATGAAGTATTTCTCTTTGAAGTTTTCATTGGCCCAAAATCTTAACTTAATAAATCCAAACTAGAGCAAGCAATAATGCTAGGAAAATAAAATTAAAATTAAAGGAATCGAAAGTAAACAAAACCCATTGAAAATTAAAATTAAGATGTGATTCTCTATTGATCGTAGGAAAAAAAATTCTCTTTATTTTTTAAGATTTCAGATCAACTCCTAGGGTTACATAAAACATCAAAAATCAAGACCAAGTCACACCCTATGTAGCACTTATGTGTATCCTGATAGGAATTGAATATTTCCATGATAGGAGTGGAGTGATATATCAAAAATAATAAAACCACAGGAGATTTCCATTACCTTTGTTTTTTCTTAATTTGATTACCAATTTGCCACATCACCAAAGTAGTTTCTTAAGATTTCCTTGAAGAGAAAATTAGTATTTTAACTAAAATATGATCGGGATGATGAGATGGGAATCCAATAGTGATACAAAGAAATAAAAATTCATAGGTGGTGAAGGTTTCATTAGCTAGGAATATTTTTCGTGAAGAGTAAAAAGAAGCCCAACTATACATGTGAGGATATGTGTCAAATTAAGACAATAATAAGATCCATGTTTACACACCATGAAGAATAGATATCCCAAAAGTCACTTAGTTATTCCGAGGAATGAATACTTGGGTTTTTAGGGAATTACAATTTAAAATACATAGAAGCTCTCGAAGACAAGGATAACATGGAATTCAAATTTTAACAAAGTATAGAGATATAGAGATAATAAAATAAGACTCCGTGTGAAAATATTGATAAGTTGGATTGTCTAGTAATGGATGAATTTACTATAGGTCAATGTGATTACATTAATCTGATATCCCTAGGTTCTGAGGTATTGACAGAGCTAGAGTGAAATGGGAAATCCTCGAAGAGAAATGATGCAGGTCCATCTAACGTAGGGTTCAATGTTTACTAAAGGAGCTAGTTTCATAAATTCAGCTTTAATTATTTATTGTATTTTCCTATATTTTTAAGACAGAATGAGAATTATTATCAATAGGATAAACTTCAAGAGTATTTTGGAAGAGTTGAGATATTTTAGGGTTGTTTTTATATTATATAGGGATAAGAAATTAGCTGAGATATTTTATGGATCATGAGAGATATTGTGAGACTTGGTTTAGAATCTAGAACCTAATTTGGGTTCAAATCCACTTGTATAAAAATAGGTGAGCCCATGAGGCATGTAAGTATGAAGAATTGAACGAGAGTGAGGAATTAGAGGCCAATTAATAGGCCAATAAGTTCTCATGTAAATAGCTAATTTCTTTAATGAATTATTTCTAAGTATTTATATGCATATGTATTGTATATATTTTTAGTTCTACTATGTGTGTTAATTATTAAGTGCATACCATATGGTCTATTCATCAAGAAATCTTGTAATTTGTTTAAAACAAGTTTCCGATAAAGGAGTCTGAGATCAATAAATATGAGTGAGGTGAATATAATATTGTATCTAAAATCTCAAAACCATTATATAATTTAAATCATCTTACAAGACTCTGAGAGCATGAGGTCTGAGTGAAGATAATGACGTGGGGGTCATTTTCTTGATTAACCATTTTATTGGAAAAATGAAGAATTTGGGCATGATGAGAAAGAAAATGACCACATGGATGGTAGGTTAGAAATATCAGAACATATTTTAAAATTAATATGATAAAATGTGTTTATGAGGTTCCCAGGTATTAGGTTCTTGGATGATAAAACTCGGAATATATTTTATAATACTTCCGATATAATACAAACCCAAGACTCTTAGACGCCTAAAAGTTCAAAGTCACCAGGAAAAGATCTTGGAAAGGTCACTTTCTTAAAAATGAAATGAAAAGATGTGGACCAAGATTCAAATATTTACTAGTTAGAGGATCTGAATCATCTCAGGAGCAATAAATGTGACTAAAGTGGATGCAAGATGAACAAGTGTAGTGCAATGGCTAAACTAAACTTAGAAAATGTGTGATTTGGAATGAGCATAGGTAAAATTATGGAAAAAATTATTTTTATGACTTACTGCGAGAATTTTTTTTTGTGATTTTCCTTTCCTTATGGAAAACATAAACTAGAAGGATCCAAGAATTACATTTCAACTACATAAAAAAAAAATCGGAATATGATTATTGAATAATCTCACAAATTTTCAAAGAAAGGAAATATGAATAGAAGAAACAATAAAGAGTACAAAAAACATAATTTTACTTCCTATTATAGGAAATTTTCTCACATTCAGTCATTATACCTTCTAATGGAATCAATCAACATCATATTACCTCTTGTCAACATCACTGCACAAATTCCTAAGAGCACCTCTTTCATTTCTGATCATTTCTATCGTAAACCACCTCATCTGAGCCAGTTTTAGGACCAACGCTCCCTGGATTTTCTATGGACAACATTCACCTACACGTTGCTCCATTGTGGCCAGCGTTTATCACCTACAAGGTTTTCCCATTTGCACATTTGTTGGTTCTTGAAATTTGGGAGAAAGAGAGAATTTCTGGAAGATTCCTCTTCTGTAACCTTCCATAATTTTTTAAAACCATTTACCTCATATTAAACCTCCAGATACTATCTCATCCTTATTTCTATTTTCCACCCCTTATCCTTTGATCCCATCCTGCCTTCGAAGGTGGATCTTAAACCTTAGATTGGTAATTGGATAAGAACTCCCAACTTACCCCACTCCTCTATATATTTACTACCTTGAATATGCATGGGTTTGGATTTTGGACAGTGATTCTACCCTTATGTTGTTGAGGTGAGAGGTTAACATTCCATGCATTTAGGGTGATTGGAGGTGCATATCGCAACATATAAATGAAAAGAAAACTTGGAGGAGATCCCCTAAAAGATAAAAAACTATGTGTAGTGGAAATATCCTTCCATTTATATTAATGAAAAGACTTATAGGTTTTCCTATATATCATGTCGTTATTTTTTATATTTCAATACCATGTTGATCTATTGAATAGAGTACTTAGATAATACTACATATATATCATAGTTTCTTGGCTTGTGTTATCTCACTGTGTAGGTTTTAATTTGGTAATGGAAGCTGGAATTAGGGAATCCAAGCTGAAGAAAGAATGAAGCGTGTGATGTATTCTAGTCGGACTTCATTCCATCATCTATTTACTTTAAGGAAATAATTGGGTTCCTTGTTTCTTTATTGTTCTAGGTTGGCCATCTAACCTAGGGGAGATAATTTCATCCACAGTCATATATACCTTATAACAAATTGGAGACTCCATTAGGGAATGGTTTATTCCTTAGGTGTTTTCCCTTGTCCATTGTGTTTGATTACCTATTCATAGACCTTTGCTACTTTGATCCATTAAGAGAAGTGATTTCATTGAGCCCTTTTTGAAATTTTTTTGTCACAATATTCCATCAATGGAACAATGCTCCCCAAGTACCTCTGATAGAGCATTTCACCTCATCGAGGCCCACTCTGTACCATTGTTGCAAATCACTAGTGCATTTTCTTCACCAGCATTGGCCCCTATTATTGCACGAAAAAATCATCTTTTTCTAAGTGTCACTTTCCTCAACCTACTTACATATGACCTTCCCTTAGTATTTAGTGTGTTTTTGTCTCCATTAAGCCTCTATTTGGTTCTCATTTTATTTTTATTCCCTTTAGTAATAATTGGTTTTTATTTTTCTTTGTTTTTATCATTTGGTGTCTTGCAAACTAATTTCGTTTGGTCATTGGTCGCTTGGATGAATTGTTGTTCTAGTACTCATTCCGAAATGTGAATTTGAATCAGTGATTAAAAATTTGAATCAACCATTCAACATTTGAATCTTAGTTTTCTTCATTTCAAAAATTAAGTGTGTTGAAAAAAAAAGAAAAATTATTTGGTATTTAGGGTTTTGTATGTGTGTTGATATAGGACTATTCAAATTGAAAGGGAAATTACATCTTGCATCTTGTTTTTTTCATGTTGTATGTTGCATACTGATTTTTTCTTCCCTTCGTTAGCTATATTTTCATTGAAAGAGAAATATTTCCATGTTATCATGATATATTTGCATTTTAGGATATTTAGGTCACATTCGTGGTGAGCCCAAAACTAAAACTTACTCAAATATAAATAGTAAAATTTATTGAATCAACATAAGAAGAATTTGTAACACTAACGCAAACACATAGAGGTGAGGCTAGAGATAGGTTCTGATGTTGTTAAATGTAGGAGTTGTTGTTTATTGACAGCATTGCATCCCGGGGGTGATATTGCGTTCCATGTATGTGAGTGTTAAGATCGTTATCCACATACCTTTGGGAATATTGGATGACGGTGCATACATGTAAATTATAAGGAACAATCTCATGGAATGATTATGCATTAAAAAAAATACTATGAACTGCACTCCCACGTACCGTCCAATATATTTTTGGACTACCCTATAGGTTTCTATCCATCCATAGATAACCATGTCTGCCACCTTGTATACCATGATACACAAAACACAAAATTTAGGTAGATTTGATGTTGTATGTTAAGTACTTGGTTTTCCAAGTTGTATATTGCATTTCATAGTTTCTTGGTAATCCTTTCTGCCTAGATTACCCATTTTTTTCTCTTTTTGTGTTAATAACATTTTTTGTCCAACGTGAAACAGTAAAATCTACCACCTCATTGTTCATGTAAGATGAGAAATAAGCCTCCTCTTTCACCATAGGCTACTCGTGGACGTTGTCATAACCATAAGTAGATGCAAACTACCGAATTGAGAACATTGAGAACCACATATGGCTCTCCTCTTGATAATGATCTGCCAGAATCATCTATCTCTTTGATTTTTAAGCCCACGATTACATCTACTCTTGAGGGTGACACTGACACAATCAAGCTTGAAGTCTCTGAAAATTTGTTACCCAAGGTTGTGGAACCTAAATTTCATGAGTAACACACTTTGATTCATGAGGTTGTTGAACATGGGGAGCCTAGGCCATCAGTACCTATTACGGTGAACCTCTTCCACCCCGACTTGTGAGCATGGAAGAGATCCCGCATGAAGAGCCTAGTCCTCCTCTTCTTTTTCATTCAAAAGGAAATCATTTCTATCAAACCAACACTCCTCCTTTTCAAACTCTAAATAAATTCCTTTTCCTAATTATTTGGACTTACCCACATATCTCTAGCGAAATTTGTTATTGGGATCGTTAATCATGACTCGAATAGATCCAAATTCTTAGCCTGTGTCCACCACCATATTGGAGACATTAAATGTTTCTTCAACATCTATATTTGCAACATAACCGGAAACACATATGTATAGTATTTTTTCCATCCCACTAGGCTATCACTCTTTATCTGCTAGCTTTTCTAGTGCGACTTCTAGTTCTTGGACCTTTCCCATCTCATAAAATATAGTAATATCATTTTGTACTTCACTTATGACTTCCAGAATCCACACAGTATGCTCCTTCTTGTCCTCATACACTTACACCTGCGGTTGAGCATTAGGTTGGCCCTTATGTTAGTGGGAAAGTTTACCTTTAGAAAAATAACTCTCCTTATGTTGGGTACCCTCTATTTGGGTCAAAATTTCCTCCATCATCTCCTCCTCCTTTTCCATGGGGGGGAACTTGTTGTTCGTATACCCCAAATTGGTAATCGTCCTCATTATAGTCATCCCTATCCTAGAATGGATTCCAATGTTTGGAAACCTTCTTTCATGTTCAACCTCATTCATATTGGGACCGATTTTTGAATCCTAAACCTAAACCATATTCTAAAATTCATATCTATCCATTAGCACCGTAACAAGTTAAAATACATGTGAGATGACCTTTACAGGTTTTTTTGCATCACAATTTTTTCCAATAGTATCTAGTACTTCCCAATTCCAACTTACCTAGCCATTACAAGGAACCTCACACTCTCAACTACTTGGATAGGGTAATCCTCAAGTTTAAATAGGATAAATTATTTATAGTATGGGGCAATCCCAACAAAACCCACCTAGTCATGGGATGATTCAAATTCCTATCAGGAAATAAAATGGTCCATATCAAGGTTTCTCTCAAGTGCCTTTTCAAGGTCTTCAAATTCAAAACCAACCATTCCAGCAACTTTATCATCATCCTAGGGCTGGGAAACAACGTCACTTGTATAATGGTTATAATAATACTTATCATACTACTACCTAGGTTCCTTATTATCAGAAACCCCCTTATCCGGGAATGCAAGTGCCTAGTGCTCAAGATATTCCTTCATATCCAGGTCATCCTCCTCTGGAATTTGATTGACAATTTCCTTTTTTGGATACTCTTGAATTTCCGGACTCAATTCGGATCACAACTAACCCCATGGCTCATTCGCCAAAGTGGATAATTATTCCCACTAAATTTTCTTTCGATTTCCAAAAACTTAATGGGAATATAGGAAAAGACCCATCGACACACGTTATGACTTATCATGAATGGTTTTCTTCTATCTCCCTTAATGAAGATTTCAATTGACTTCATCTTTTCCAAGGCATGCTTACAGATACCACAACTAAATGGTATATTGAGTTACCTTGAGCTTCATTCCATGATTTCAACACTCTAGTTACCCATTTGATATGAAACTGGAATGAAACTATTAACTAATTTCAAATAATAAGATTTCTCTCACATTTCGGGCCACATTCACGATTGGAGACGTCATTGAATATTGGCCAATTCTTATGTTCCTGATGAATTGATTCTAGAATGGTTCACCAAACATATTTTCTCACCCATAAGAGAAGATGTGGCTAAAGGCGGAGTCATGACCGAAGAGAAATTTATTTATGTTGCACAATATTTGGACCTTGTTTTTACCCAATCAGGCACGTTCTATGATAAGAAACTAAACTCTATGAGACCTTCAAATATCATTCCTCTTCCACCTGGTAAAAAATATCATGCTTTTGATGGTGTGATTGGTTTTGCGAGTTTGCAGTCAATGAGTAAAACAACAAGTGTTTCTCTTACCACATCTTCTCAAAACCCTCAATCCTATCCTCCTGTGGCTTCTTCTTCTAAGAAAAATGTCATCTCATGTGATAAAGGTAATACTCCACAATAACCTGGAAGAAAGAATAAAGGAAAACATAAGAAGAAGAAACATTCTTCATTGTAGGATAAAAAAACAAATCAGTCTTCCGATAAGAAGAGAAAGGCTCATTACCCATGCTTAATTTGTAACAAGGACCACTTTCCCCGTGATTTTATGCACCACACTAAAGCGAATAAGTTCCACAAATATTCCAATTCTCTCACCATGCTGACTGACCCATTTCCTAATCAGGAGACCCACATGGTTTCCCGGGACCATTCTTCCTCTAACACACTTTTCATACATTCATCCTCAAAGCTGAAATATGATGTCATGGTGGTCACTAAGAATATATACTATGGTAATGTTAATAAATTGAACAATCATGCTACTGATTAACCTTCTAGTTTAACATAACCTATATCTGATCCTACTTCACCTCTGATTCCTGCAGAATTCACTATCAAACCTCTAAAGGGCATTATTCATAAGTCTTATTTCAACACTCATTCAAGAGTTTCCCAAAATGTTAATGTAGTTGAAGACTTGAATCACTATCCATTATCTATTTCAACCCTTGAGGTGTTGGAAAACTCCCTCCCCCCCCAAAAAATAAGGCATTGTTGTCAACTATCACACGTGCGGATCCATCGAATCCCAACGTAGTGGTTTTATCTCATGAAAACTATCCCCCTAAACTTCCAGGTCAATTATCATTTATAATCCAGGTCATCATCCATGGTAAGAATTTTCATTGTTCCATTTTGTATGAGGGATATTTGACCCGCATTATGTCCATGTCTTGCTGGAAGGTGAGCAGTTTTCCTCAACTTCTTTAATCGACCACCACATTTAAATATTTCAATGGAAGAACATATATAAATTGTCGGATTTTGAGCTCCCTTTAAGTAGTATTAGGTGGAAAAAACATATCTATAGAAGTGGAAGATATTAATGAACCTCTCAATTATAACCTTATACTATGAAGTCCATGGTTTTATGCAATGGTTGTCATCGTTTCGACTTACTTCCGTAGGATCAACTTTCCTCACAAGGCGGGATTTTAGTCATAGATCAACTCCCCTTTTTTTCCTCTAATTCTCATGTTACTGGAATTTTCCCTCTTATATATGGAACCCTACACTCTTATTATCATGTCGGAGTTGCATTGTTGAAGGATTTGTCACTTATGAGAAGGTTTTCAATCCCTCCTTCTCTCCTTCCGGACAACTCACCTTCGATTTCCTATATCAACATGATATCATCATTTACTATCCTGGATGATCCACGAATTGTACCTGATGAAAAAAAAATCCAAGATTTTGGTGATCGAATGCCTCTTAGACTTGTTGAGATATATTACAAATCCATTTATTCAGCTTGTGAATCTTACACCTTCTATTCGATCAATTGGGTAGATTGATCACTCCATTATGGCACACCTTCTAATCCTTTTTCTTGCATATTCTCTACCGATGAAAACATCATAGAAATCATGATGCCATATGACAGACCATGGGACTAGCATCACCATTGTTCCTCCTTACCATTTTCCATTGAGGATAGTCTCAGTGATGTATATTTTCCCAATTTTGTCGAAAATTTTATTAATTTCACCTCTATTCATGAAGTCGAATCTGAAATTAACCTTTCAAATATCGAAGAGACGATACCTCTCAATATCTCTATCAAACAAGGTATTGTAGAAAATCTGTATATTGGAGCAGGAATGAACCCAATCATAGTGATGCATGAGATTAAGATGTTTCCTAATGGTAAACCCTTTTATTGACCCTCCGTCTAGTCCATCCTAGGAAGGTTTCTAAGATTTATGCTGAAGTTGAAAAGCTTCTTTGGGCTGGTTTCATATACCACATTATTTTATTTGATTCAGTATTGAACATTGCCCATATCATGAAGGAACATGGCACAATCCGAGTATGTGTCAATTAACAGAATTTGAATCATGATTTTCCTAAGTACAACTATCTGACTCTATTTATTGACCATAGTGTTGGTGATTATGTTAGTTGTGAGATTTATTAATTCATGGATGGATTCTCAGGCTATAATAAAATCAACATTCTCCCAGTAGACCAACCCAAGATTTCATTTATTTGTCCCTGGGGTAATTTTTCTTATCAAAAGCTCCCATTCAACTTGAAGAGAGTTGGGGCCACATTTCAATGTGTGATGGATTACGCATTTCACAATATAAAACAAATCGTGCAACCCTTTTTGGATGATCCCCCTTCTCATTCTTAACATCGAGAAAATCACCTAATTGATATTCATGATATTTTTCCTCTATTGTAAACACTATAAATTTGAATCAACTCACAAAAATGTGTGTTTTGCATTGGTTCTAGTCAAATCCATCATTTTTTCTATTAAAAAAAAAAATTTGTATCGATCCTCTATAATTCCAGGTGATTGTAGACTTACCTGCACCTTCTTCTTTTTTTCAGTTAAAAATACTCCAAGGGAAAGCTAACTTCTCTTATAGGTTCATCCCTAATTACGCTGAGATGACCAACATATTCACTCTCTTACTGAAGAAGGGGCACCCTTCCATTAGGATGGAGGTGCTCAGAAAGTGTTTGATGCCCTAAAAGATGTAGTAGTTCTGAAATATCTTCTATATCCCCCTGATTATCAGCGTGACTATTTCATGTACCTTTTTGCTTCCATTTCTACTATAGAAATGGTATTGGTTGAAAAATATGATATTGGAACCAAAAATCCAGTTTATTATCTAAGTTGGAACTTTAATGATAATGAAATAAGATATAGTCACGTATAAAATTTGGCTTTCATGGTCATTTAATCCATCCAAAGGTTTCTCCATTACATCTTCTTTCGTAAAAATACGTTCATTACTGATTAGAAATTTATGACACATATACTGTCACATTAATTTCTTGGGGGAAATTACTCTAAGTGGATCATTATTTTCGAAGAGTTGAGCCTGGAATTCATCAAATAAAAGTTTAATAAATTTGTAGTTTTCACCAAGCTTATGTGCGACCTTCCTTCCCCGACTATGAATCTACATATGAAGATCTATTCATGAGAAGTCATTGTTTCCGATCTCATTATCTGACCCATGGTATAGATATTTTCTTATCTATATCAAGGCATATAAGTTCTCATCTAATACCTCTCACTTTTAGAAGTGATGTATTCGATACTAACCTCAAAATTACTAGGGGTTCAGTTGTTCCTAAGGTATGTTTTTGGAACCCCAAGGCCCTAGAAACCTCAAAATAATGCCATTAAATAAAAAAATGGACCATCAAAATAAAGACAAGGGTTTTAGCTCCTACTTGGAAGTGATGGTACTCAAAATGATCCACTATATTGGATGCAATTAACTGCACAAGATCGAGGGAAAAAGTGCTTCAAAACTCTCACTTTTGAAGTTAAATGTCAAATGGAAAAAATGAATAGACGTTTTGGATATTTAAGGTCATTTATTGTATTATTTGATTCATATTTAACATTTTGACTAGGTATGCTTCATTTTTACTATGAAATAGGTATGTTTAATCCTTTTTTGTGATATTTTGAGCAATTCAACAACTATTAATGGAATAATATCATGCTTTAAACATGTTATTTTGACTAAAGCGTATACTTTTATCTCTTATTCAGGCTCTATAAACCTACAAAATAGGAAATTCTTAGATTCCTCTTTCAACTTTTTTCAAACTCACAAAACATGAAAATATTTTACATCATTTGTCTTCTTGAACTAGTTAAAGTAAATGAAAATACATCTACTCAGTATAAGTTTAACCTTTTTCTATATTGAGATAAACAACCTATGAAAAATGAATAACTTAGTAGAACATGGTTAATAGGTTCTCTTGAGTTTTTTTTTATTCCCTTTCGGACATAAGAGACTATCTATCAAAAGGAATAAGTGGAGTTTTCCTTTTCGCCTATTTTTCAAACTCTCTAAACATGATAAATATGTTGAGTTTTACCTTCGCTCGACTCGTTAAAAGATAAAATAATGATGGACTTGTTGAACATGACAAGGCTGAACCACTCCTTCTGAGGGTTCATAAAAAATACTCGGAGGGATTCATCTGAAGGGTGAACTTACAAATCAAGCATATGATATCCTCCTCAATCTTGTTAAAAAATAAGGAGGTACTGACAGTATGGTTGGGGAAATTGGGAAAACATGGTACTTCATTTTCTAATGGCATTGAGTATCCCTTGAACACGACACTCTTCCACTTCATCTCTGTGGCTATTGGGTTGGGTAATATACTTGTGATTAAGGTCATTATACCTTTTCAAAGCCTCCATTTCAGCTTTGGTTTAATGCTTCCAACTCCATTCAGTGTCGTTATCTATTCAATTGATGTCATTTCAATTAATATGCGTTATAATACTCTTAAGCCTTCATTCCATTTTTCTCCTTTCCTATTCTAGCTACGTATCAAAATCATTATGTCTCACCCATGATACCCATTTCATGTCGTAGATGTGCGATACATCAAAGCCGTCCTGGGATGTGTCACTTCCTGCTGACATCAGCACATCTTCCAAGAAGTTTACTGAGAAACACCCCTTTGGTACCTTGGTTCTTGCATACATTAATAAAAGGTTTCCCAAATCTCAAAAAAAATTTTACATCATTTTCCTTTGAATAAAATACTCTGTGTGGTGCTCAACATCAATTCAATGACTCACACCATACAAATTATATTACAGTGCCTCGAGATCCATTCACATCATCAATGGCTTTTCGCATCTGTTAATGACTTACACCATTAGTCTATAATCAATTGTTTTATAACATGTAAGACGTCAACTCATTGATTCACATGGATAGAATTGTACATTTTTTGGTCCTCTGAATGAGATAGAAGACCTTGAATCTAGTTTCATCCATCTAGGCTGTGATTTCAGGAGTTATACAATGATCACAATGTATAATAGCCACGATCATGTAGATGGTCATATGGTGATGTGTCCACCAGTTGTATCTATGGACACGTTTTTTGATCATTATGAATGTTATGCTAGCTTATGTGTTGAGTATGATTATGCCTCCCTCAGCAAAAAGATGTCATGGGGAAAATATATTTTAACAGATGAAACTCGTCATTTTTTCTCAATCCTGACTTATCAAAAGGTAAAGAAATTTAGTCATTAGTAATCATTTCTAACTTTTCACTTTAGGGAGAAATTTTTTATAGCCCATGTTTTCAGATTTAGTGATTATTCCTCCTAATGGGATCATTCCACATCCTATTCCCCCATGTTAACATCATTTCACAAAGCCCTAAGAAAACCTCCTTCATTTCCTTAAATTTCTACATGAAACCACCTCATATCAGATATTTTTAGGAGAAATGATCCCTAGCCTTACTCTAGACATCGTTCACCTACAGATTTCTCCACTATGGCTAGTGTTGATCACCTATAGGTTGCTCACCTTTTCACTTGCGTTGATTCTAGAAATCGGGTAAAAGAGAGAATTTCCAGAAGCTTCCTTCAGGAAGCTTCCAAAATTTTCGACAACCAATTACATCAGATTAAAATTTCATATCCTATCTCATCCTTATTTTGAGTTTGCATCCCTTATCCTTTTATCCCATCCTCCCATCAACGGTAGATCTAAAAACTTGGATTGTCAATTGGATAAGAACTCCAAACTTACCCCACTCCTCTATATATTTATTTCCTTACATATTCAAGGAGTTGGCTTTTGGAGAGTGATTTTACCATTAAGCTTCTGATGTGAGAGGTTAACATTCCATGCATCTAGGGTGATTGGAGATGCATATTGTGAGAAGGCTGTAATGTCCTTCCATGTATATTACTACAAAAATTTCTCTATTTTACTATATGTTATGTGGTTATTTCATATATTTCAATACCATGTTCATCTATTAAATATAGTACTTAGATGATACTACATATATCTCGTAGTTTTTTGGCTTGTGTTATCTGACTGTGCAATTTCTATTTTTGGAAATCAAAGCGGGAATTGGAGCATTCAAGTTGAACAAGGAATGAAGTGTGCACCACATTCTAGGTAGGCTTCACTCCATCATCTATTTACTTTAAGGAAAGCATAGGGTTCCTTGTTTCTATATTGTTCTAGGTTGGTCATCGAACCTAGGGGAGATACTTTTTTCTGCAATCGTAAATCTCGTATAACATTCCAATGAGAAGTTATATACTCCCTTAAACTTTTTGATAATTTTAAATGGGTTGAATTCTCACTTTATTCTTATACCTTTATTAATAAAAGAGAAATAGATAGAAATAAAACTATCTACACTAATTTTACCCTATTCTAACTACATGAATGAAAATTTGACTAAGTATAATCATACTTCTAGCGTAACCATGCAAGAATTTTAATTACCATGCATATGAAAAGGTAAGAGATCAAAAATAGGAATATATATAAAGAAAAATTATTACAATAAAATTTTAGCCTACTATATACATCTAACAAGTTCAATGAAATAAATTTATTCATAAAATTCTTACCTTGAAATTCTTCCAAAAATCTACCTACGAGATCATGAAAATCATGATGTATTTCAGTGAATGATTGGAAGAAGTTAAAAGGAAGAGTAAATATCATAACATCCTTGAATGATATAAATTTAAATATTGAAGCCTACTCAAAAATATTAATAATTTGTACAAAACAAAAGTCATGTAAATAAATCTTCTTGAGAATTGGAGCTCCCAAACATTTTTAGAATGGAAATTTAGAATTTTACTTGAAGTGTTACATCGTTGAAGAAAGTGTAACGATGCATTCACAAATTTCTGAGTTTGTGAAAAAATCATTTGAAACCCAAACAAGAACTGGTCAAATATGAAAAAATAATATTTTAGCATAAGAAGTAGTTGATGTTCATGCTTAAATATTGGGATTTGATTCTGATGTATGCTCAGCAATTCACTTGAAGAGGGTTTAGAATCATAATGTTCAAAGTGCCAACATATTGTTTTCAGAAATTCAAAAATTAAATTTGAAAGAAAAATAACTCAAACTGAAGAAAATGAGAAAAAGGAAAATTAAATATATATCAATATTACAAATAATTGTACTACACAATTGATATTTTCTTGCAAAAATTTCCTTACAACAAGTTCCAACAGAGAAAATGAAAACACAATTATTGTTAGCATCAAGAAATGAAAAAATTTAAAGCTCATGGTTAGAAATCAAAACTCCATCACCGTAAGAATCATAAATAGGAGCGAATTCCTGAAAATTGAAATCATTAAAAATTATTGGGGGTTGAAAATGATAAAATATTGAAATGATTTATGTTTTCTTCACCTTCAAAAAGAGAGTGACTTAAAGAATAAGAATTATTTAAATCTAAAAAAACCTTTTCTGAAGAATAAAGACACTCAATATTATCATCTTTCAAGTTTTCATCAAAATTTATTCCATTAGTAGTCATTTCCTTTGAATAAGGTAAATAAGAACTAGGTAGAAAATTCGACGCATGAAGACAATTTTCAGGACTGCTGAGAGTATGTTGCGCACATTCAAGAAAGAAAATCCTTAAGTTGACTCTATGACTCATGCAAGTCGTAACTAAGGTATTCCCCTATGTGATGACTTCTAGAATGTAGACTTGCATATAGATTCATATCTAATATAATATGGAAGCAGAAAAAAAAAAATATTGTGTCTATATCAATTTGAAAGATGTATATCTAAACCCAATCGAGAGAAGAATAATTAAATGATTAGGTATTTTAACATGTTTCATTTATGAAAAATATTTGGCTAATGAAATATCTCTACTATATTGTATTATGCTACAAAACATGTTCTATTCAGAGATCTAATAAAAATTAATGATTAACTATTAAAACAAGGAAAATATTCTCATAATTTCAATAGTTATTAAATCGATATTTTGGATGACAGATTTATGAGTAAATAGTTACTCAGAAATCTATTTTTGGTGCTTGAGAAAAGAGAAATTAATAAAAAATATACGAACCTAATTAATTACATAACTAATACAATGGAAATTCATCCTTACATCAAACAAGAATGCACAATATGAGAAAGGTTTACATAAATATTCCATTACATAAATGAAACTTTCATTTAAGTAAAAGTATTCATATTACAAACTAATCAAACGTGGTCTCTTGCTCTATTTCTTGGAATGATCTCTAACAATATTTCATAGATCATAAAATATGCCACTAAATTAAAGAGCACAATAGTGTAAGCTCTGCCCCCAATACAAAATCTATATTTAAAAATGAAATTCCCCATCAACCCAGATCTGAGTTTTCTCCTCCTTCCTACAACTATAATCCCCCATACAAAAGTGATTTAGATCCTTCATTTGCATGGAAGAAGAACCCATTCATCATTCTCAAGGCTGCTCTTAATTACAAAAATGAAAACTAAAAATTTAGAATTGTTGAAGTTGTTGTTTTCAATCCTGCACCTTATTTCTTATTGGTCCCTTCCGATTTCTCTAAATATATTATGCTTAATCCCATTCAACGGATCTCCTTCCATAAACCAATCAAAATCATAAATTAAAACAAATTTATTTCACAAAAAAATTCAATCAACTATTCTCTCAAAGATTGCTAGATTAAAAATAAATTAAAATACAAATAAATTTCCAGGATGTTTTTTCTTCAAATGGATCTCATTATATTTTGAAAAAAGCAGGAGGATGAATTAGTGATAATGATTTTCTGAAGGAAATGAAATTTTCCCAAATCAAAATTAGGAAAATCAATTTTGTTACAAATTCGTCTCTAAATATTTTAGAGATATTTTGGGCTATTAAATGACAGAGTCTACTAAAACTACCATTCCCATATTATCCCCCTTGTCTTAGCTTTCCAACGGACTATTATGTGCCTCATTGGACCAAGTAAAACTCGAGATATGTCTCTCCACAGATGAAGGGTCAAAACTACCAGAAATATGAAAAATACATGTCTTGGTCATTATTTTGTCGTTTTTAATAAAAGATTATAATTTTAAATTGAATTAATAAATTTTCATTAACTATATATTTACAATAAAAAAATAAAAAAATGTTAATTAGTTAAGTACATATAAATAAAATAAAATTAATTAAATTAAATTACACATTAATTAAACATTATGTATTAATTAAATTATAAAATTATTAATTAAAAGTTATATTTAAAAAAAATAATTAATAAGAATATTAATAAATTATATTAAACAAAAAGTGGCTTTTGGTTCATATGAACCATGTTGAATGGGGGGTGTGGGGTATAATGGATATAAAGGAGTTATAAGGAGAAGGTAGTGGTAGATATAAGGAGGTCTCGGGGTCTCGGAAGGAGTAGGATCTCACGGATGATTTAAAAAATAGTTATGAGATGGGGAGGGCCTAAGATAAGGAGGAGAGGAGGGCCACGGCGGGTGGTACATCCATCAATAGACTGAAACCACTATTTATTCTTATGACCCAAAAAAAAAAAACTACAACCACTCTTAATGATTATCGGGATCGTGGATCTCGAAAGTTTTTTAAATTTCAAATTACAAAGGCCTTCCGAGATTGAGATCCGACATTATTTTTTAAATATATTTTGTATAATTTTATTATAAATTTTTGTTATGAGATATATATAATTTCTCGGTTGCGACGGTTTTGTAGGATAGTTAGTAAAACAAAATAAAAATTAATAAAATTAGCAAAAAATTGTGTTTATATAAAATTATATAATTAAAAAAAAACAATTTTTAAAGTAATATACATTTTTTATATTTTTTAACCGAGACGTTGAAAATCACCAAAATTTGGATAGGGGTCATTTGTAAATCGTCAGTCAAAGCTAGTGAAAAATTGAACACAATGATGCAATCAAATTGGAAATCCGAAGAAAATGAAAATATAGAAAAAATGTCACACACTTAACCAAAAGAAAACATTAAAAGTGATGTAAGAAAAATTTATGTAAAGGGTTCCCATTATTATTATAAAGATAGTAAGTTAAAAATTGGGGGGTTGTGATTTCACCACAAAAAAATGGTACTAGCTATAATGGACATTGGGAAAGGGTTGTTAAAATATCTACACAAGGATACACCTCCACCGAAGGATGTGGGTAATAGGATAATTAGTATTAGGTGAAAGATTTTTGGACACCACTCTATGAACTAGGGGTTTGTCTCCTTGAATATCACCCAAAGTGACCCCTAAAAAAGGTGTATCTATTGTGGTACAAGGGTTAAATTTACATCTATGGGAAATAATACCCTCCTTGTGCGAAGAGATGTCGTCAAGTAAATTATAGTGATACAAACTAAACTCTACTAAGGTGGTAGAAAAATATCTATGCAATAGATTAAAATAAATATACTATGGGCACTGACTTGACCAAATAGTACACAACTATCAAATACAGGGATAAAGAATGTAAACAAAGAGATGAAAGGGATAGAGCTTGGTTAAGAAATTCACATGCGAACTATGAAGATATGGTTAACAAGGCCCTGTTGGCGTCTTGCTTAACATTTGAACACCTGACGAAAGTACCTGTAACTATGTGTGGACACCGTTTAAGGGATCCTAGTGAGTACTAAAAAATGTCTTCCCTAGGTAGAAGAAATAAATTCCCCCAACCGTGACCCATGCAAGCTACCTATGATTATGGTTATTATGGTTACCATGTACAACTACTTGGCTTCAGGAACAATCAATAGGAATATCTACATGGGAAGGAAGGTTGTTGAGTTAATCCTCCATAAGGAGACACTCAGAGTACTTTGATACCATGCCATCAAAATGAAGTGAGGCAGGGAAAATCACTACACCTGGGCCAATGTGACCTTGGGAATGACCCTTGTGTTATAAGGGTTTATTAGGTAACATGTAACTACAAATTACATTCGAATAAATAGCTTAAGACTCTGTTGTTTATTTTGGTAGCCTTGGAGAGTTTACCTAAACAACTTACTCCAAGTCCCTAAATCCTAAGATACTTTCAGCGTGCTACGAAAGAAAAGAAAAATTTTCAAATTGATTTTATTATTATTTTTATTATAGTGGCTGTTTTTTATAGTAAAAGGTAGATGGGGTGGAACTTTGATGGGTTTATGACTTGTGTTAAAAGAGAGTTGTGGAGAAAACTCTTACGAATTATTTTTTATTTCTATGAAACCTATTTATTAGAACGTTGGATATTTTGAAACAAAATAATCAATACAATCCTTACAACCCTCTCATTTATCAGATAGACATGTAACACATGTCAACATCACAAATGAAAGAAAACAATAAAGAAAAACCATACAAAACACAAAGAATACACACTCAAAACCAATTCTCTAATATGAAGCAAGAATTCATTTAAATAAATTATTTGATGACTAGCTCATACTTGCAAGAAAATATAAAGGTGAAGGATTACACGAAAATGGTGGCATAGAGGTATCTAATTTCCAATGTCTCTATCAAGAAATAAATACAAGGGGATTCAAAACCCTATCAAGGAAAACAAATCCAACTATTTGAGGTATATTTGATAGTTTTTAATAGAAAATAAAGCACAAAAATACATTAATAAACATAAACCAAAACCAAAACCACACACAAATGCGTGTAAGAAAAACTGAATAAATTAGAAGAGAATCCCCTTCAAAACCCCTAGTTGGAGGCTTCAATTCTCTATCACAAAAAAATCAGAGCATTGAAAGGGCCAAGAATTCTCTGTCACAAAGTAAACTAGAGCTTTTTTTAGGGAGAACACCACTATATTAAATATGTAGAGAAGAGATGAAATGGTTTATGATATTTTTTATTTTTCTTATGGATACAGGATTCAGATAAAAGTTGTGCTATGAATCCTAAAAACTATACAACACTAGAAAAATAAAAAAGAGGATGTTAAAAAATAAATAAAATATTGGGAAAAAGGACCCACTGGACGTCCCTAGTGGATTCACCAATATGGTTTATATATATTTCTTCTATATTGATATGGTACTTTGAAACCATAATCCTACTAAAGCCTTACATATATAGTAGTGTTTACATCCTGCAAATAAGAAACTCATGCATATGCAGGTAGATGAAAAAGGAAGAGGAAAGAGTATGGTGCACCTTGTATTAAGAAACAAATGATTATAGAATGCATGTAGAGAATTATCTAGAGATGATCATGTATTATTTCACCGTGTTAAGCACTTGAACACAAAAAAAAATCTATGAGATCTATCTTCCTACAATATCTATTAGTGTTTTCAAAAATCCAAAATCAAATATATTAGCATTAAACAAATATGAAAGAATTGACTTCATGGGATAAACAATATTATGGTTTACATTTGTCACTCCTTCGTAGTACAAGTTTGTGTTCTCCCTCTTGCCACGAATAACTATAACTAGAAGTTGCCCCAAAAGGTGCAAAGAGAGGCTGATAGGATAGTTAAATTGTGATAATTTAAAATAAACATAAATAAAATAATAGTTAAAATGTCTACGCCCATTATGATACAGTGCATAAGTGTTCATATTCCATATCTTATATGGCTAACAATACTTAAATAATGCAGCAACATCAATAATTCAGTGACATTAACTCAATTAATTAAAAGCTTGTTGTGGAGTTCCAGATTCCCCGAGCAATGAATACAGGCAGAGATTTGTAAATAGCCATCTTTATATCCCACTAGTGGAGGCAAGATTCAAAGGAAAGATGAAGACCGTCGGCCTGTATATTTAGAGAAGCTAAAACATCACACCAAAGAGCAGAAGAGGTGCATTTGAAGAAAAGGGGATCTACCAATTCAGGCCCTTTCAGGTAGAGATAACAGACATTAGGACCCAAGAAACTCCTGCAAGACAAGTTATCCTAGCTAAGAATTCGCATCTCTAGGGCAAGCCATACAAAACATCTGAGCTTTGGCGGTAAGTTCCATGCACAGATCTTCTTGTGCCACCAAATGTCCTTCTGGTCAAGGGAGGAGGCATAAATGGAAGCATAGGCCTGACTGGTAGTGACCATCCATGTAGAGGTGTTTTATCTCCATCCGATATAATCTTCTTCATTTTTGAAATAAAGCCTGCTAGACTAGTGATTTTTTATAAAAGTGTCCCATTCAACAACGAAGGAGCCATGCAAACCTAAATTTTTATAAGAGTATCCCATTCAACAATGAGAGAGCCCTGCAATCCCACAAATGAGAACTTTTCCGGCAACAAGGAGATAAAGCCAGAGAGCTAGAGGAAGAGGCATGGAAAAGCTAGGATATGACAGAGAAATTGAGATAGGAAATACGCTCCGGAGAGAGCTGATAGAAAAAATTTCCCCCAGTTGCAGCCTATTTTAATAAGGAAATTTATACATGACAAGGTATCATTTTGAAAATTTGGTAGTTTTGTTTATAAAGATTTCGTTTTTCTGTTTATATATTTTCTATCTCAAAACATTATATTATATGTTATATATTTTATTGCACCGTCTACGCATATCTTAGTATTTAATGAATTGGAAACTTACACTAACGACACTCTCCAATTAGGAATCAGTAGAACACTTGACATAATAAAAAACTCAATTTTTACTCAGGTGAGAGAATCAAATAAAAATAATTAGTATCTTTAAAAGATGCCACAAGCAACCTCAGAATGCTGCCAAATATCCACCATTGGCTTGGAAATTAGGAATATTACAACATTACACAGTATATCATTGTATGACATGATTGGTTGTCATTCCAGATACTACCCAATCAAACAATTCCAGATCAGTTCCTTCAGCAGGATTACTATTTTTTCCGTTTAAATCAAGACAAAAAATGATTCAATAATATCATATTTCCGTGCCAATCAAACGCAAATTATACACAAGCCACTCAATTCCTCAATTTATACAAACTCCAACTCACATGTAAAGTTACGCAAAATCACTGCACACTTTGAAAAATACGCCTTTATGATGATGCCATTTGATTCCTTTGCAAATATATGCTCTTGGGTTCACCAGTCATCATTGTTGAAAAAGAGGAACATGCACAAAGCGTACATATAACTCTGCACTATGAACTTAGCAAATTTTAAAAAATAAATATTCCAGTCACATTGGCAGAGAATGCATGATCAAATATCAGTGTTTTACCGCATGGAAAGAAACGCGCTGCCCAAAGAGTATGAATGGTTTCCATCTGACTGTGTAGAGGTGTTGCACTTGTCCTTCGGAAAGACCCTCCACTTCAGGATGTTTCGGACTCACACCCAGCACTTAAATAAATATCATCTACCTATGTCGTGTTACTTCTCATACTGTGCCTGGAAGTTGCGATGAAACATTGAAAAATCTTGAGAGAAAAGGTAACAAGGCTGTCAATAATGCTTTGGGGCATTCTTCATGTGGTAAATGCCCACATCCAGAGATTGGTAGTATTCTCTGCAATATGACGACCAACCATGTGTTAGAGTCAGGCACTTTAAAAAATGCTTAATATTAAATCATGTCATATTTTAAACAAATGAATTTTAACTCACATAATTAGGAAGTTTCATTGCTAATACTTGAGATGATTTAAGTGGAACTAAAATATCTTCTGCACCGGAAGCTATCAACACAGGAAAATATTTTATTTTTTTTAACAATTTTGTAGTACTATGTGGGGAAAGCATGGAGCTTTAGGACAACTTGTTGACTTCCCAAAGAGCTTTATCCCACCCTTCTACACATAATGGTGCCTGCATCATAGCCAACCATCATATAACTTGTTATATTTTCTAAATGAAAAAGGAAACTCTTTGTTTACAAAACTACAAAGCTATGTTTACTAATGATATAACTTGTAAAGGTCAAGAACATTAGATGTTAATTTTGTTGCATCCACCCTTCTACACATAATGGTGCCTACATCATAGCCAACCATCATATAACTTGTTATATTTTCTAAATACAAAAGGAAACTTTTTTTTTACAGAACTGCAAAGCTATGTTTACTAATTATATACCCTGTAAAGGTCAAGAACATTAGATATTCATTTTGTTTCATTAAACCAAGCACAACGATTAGCAACTTGGCTTATCTCTATACGCACAAGAGGGCGCAACATATGTTGTCTGAGACATGTGTGCAACAGAATTAGTGCAAATGCTAGCACTACTTCTCTTGTGAGACTCACACCAACAAGCACAACACCTTTAACTTCTACCTGCAACATTCAAAAAGTGCCATTTTAAGAATTTGGAAATATAGACATGGATAAATAAAGATACCCCAATAGATAGTATAAAGTTTAAACTTACCTGATGACCATATCTACAAGAATGTGCTCTTTCAGCCGCCATCATCGTGACCCACAAGAAGAACTGATGAAAACCCAATTTCATGACAGAACGAAAAAACAAATTGACATGTAAAAGTCAAAATCATAAGAAATAAGTAAGAAAAACTCTGAATCGATAAACAAAAGACATAATAGAAAGCTGGGGAAAATTAGGAAAGCATTTGGCTTCATGGTCTTCACCTGAGATTGAAGCTCATATGGATTAGGCATTTCCTTTTCTCACAATTATGTTCTAGAAGGACGAGATGTCAGTCCCCAACCAAGCCAATCAAATGCAGCAACAGAACAACCAGTTTGTCTGGCTAGAGGATTCATAATATGCCTCTAAGAAAAAACTCCTCCCCCAAAGCCATGTATCAATATGATACCATCAAAACTGGCTTTCATTCGTCCCGCCTTTGCATCCGCTCTTTCAGGATTTGTCACATCAACTGAAGAGTTATTCACGACAGTGAAATTGATTGCATTACAAAGCCCCTTCATAAGGACAACGCCATTTATGAATTCAATTTGATTTCCCCGAGGGTCAGATATTTATGCATCGTGAGGGTCAGAGATTTATGCAGATAATAATGAACTTCATATTCAAAGGAATAGCTCTAAACAAGGAGATTGTGAAAGCCCACCGCACATCCACATGTGTCATTTTTTAAACGAGTAATAGGTGTCGTGCCTAGATAAGAAGTGTTGACGATAAAAAAAGTGATTTCTTTCATAAGAGAAGGCCTATCGGCCTAAAGATGAATAATGACTATGTATTATCATAGGAAATCCCACAAGTTCATATTTCAACAACACTTTGTGACATAAAACATTCCTCCTTTTCTCCATGTATGGAAATTGTTTTATAGATAACTTGGAGGAGTGATCAAATTGAACCTAGGAAATTTATTAATATGGTCGTTTCATCCTTATCCTCACAAAGTGAACAAATTTTCCCATATTTTCAATTATTCGTTCCCACTATAGCCTTAGATGCATATTGTAGTGTAACTAGAGAACTATTATCCTTCTAGTTTACCATGTTAAGCCATGTAGAGAATTGTTAGGCCTAACAACACATTTAGTTATTTTGTAGAAGAAATTGAAGGTACAAAGGATGGATTTTATTGAAGCTTTTATAGACCAATTTTTGCATGTCAACTTTCAAAAACAAATCTTCCCTTATGAAACTAAGGGGGGGAAATTTTGAGCTATAACAATATGATATGAGAGCAGAAATAAAAACTAGAATGTAATCGCCTTAGCAACTACAACTTCAGATACATTTATCATCTCCATAATTATCCTTGAATATGGAGTGAATTTAATTTTCTTGTTTATACTTCAGTGTGAAATATGGTAGATAAAGAGTATATTCATGGCGATGTTTGGAAAACGTAACTCGTTCTAAAATTTTGCATAATAAATTTCCACTATTCCTAATCTATACACTCTCATGAGTGTTTTGAATCACATCTACATAGGAGTTGTAATGCAAGGTACAAAGGAAGAGAGAATATTTTGATGCAGTAATATGATTAGCGGCACCTAATTTTAAGGTCCATTAATCACATGATTAATACATAACATTAAAAACATGACACTTTCCTAGATCCTCGAGTTGTTGGAATTTAGTCTGCTTGTTGACAATGTCTATTATGAAATCTATAAGGTTGTATTACTGAAGTAATTGTGTCATCATCCCAATCGGTTCTCCATACAATAATTCTTCGATTGAAATAATTTTTAATAGTACCTATGATTTTTTTATTGTTATCAAAAATTCCCCACCTTGAGTTCGAGGTATATTTTCTAGATTTAGTGCATCCTCCATATACATGACTAATATACCTAAATATATGTTTATTCTTATTTCCACAAACCTCCACTACAAGAACATGGTCCATGGGGTTTTAATAGTTCCCACCTAAATTATGTTATTTTTCTCTTGAGTGACTGAGTATATGAATTCATCGATGAGTGTTATTTTTTATGTTTAAATATTGTAGGTCATTCACTATTCTTAAGGTGTCAACCAAGTTACTAAAATTATGGGGTGATCGGTGCAATATATACATAAGACGTGACTTTTCAATTATTAGATGATATATTCTAACTGCAAGGGGTTGGTTTTTTCATTCAAAGAATCCTACTTAACCTTTATACTTAGTGGCTCTTTGCTTATCTAACAATCTCTAAACAATAAGCTCAAAATAGTCCCAAAGTTACAAAATTATTATAAATAAATTAGTTACCAATTCCATAGTAGTCGGTATTCTATAATTCCTTTAAAATGAAACCACACCTATCGTTTTAACCAAAAAAATTATTTTAAATTAAATAACATATCAACAAAACTTCATATAATAAAACAAAATAAAGACACGTTGTTCAAAATTTATGCAACCATTTATATACAAAAACTAAGAAACACATAACCACAGACATTAGGTAAAAGAGTTATTGATTATCAAATTGTTGGGTGTGGAGCCTAATTATCTTCTTTATTTTGTATCACAGCATTGGACCCCTATTTTTAACGGGGCGGCAACGCCACCCATAATTGTACATTGCTTGGGGGATTCAGGGGGTTTCGGGTGTAGCGCCTCGAAGCTAAAAACAGATGTAAAATTGCCTTGTAAAATTATGGTAATTTCTAGTCAATCTGGGCCATTCATTAGGTGGATGATATGACGGTAGAAGTTCTCTTTGATTTAAGGTTTTTTTTCCATAAAAGGCAACCCCTCGTTTTGTATGAGGGTATTGTATTACGACTGTGTATTGTATGTGTATCCTTAGAGCGAGAAACAGATCGGGAGACTGTGAGAGAATAAAAGATATTACAACGGATCTGCTGTAGGTTGTGTCTCTTCATTTTGCTGGATAATATAAAGGAAGGATTGGTTGTTCGAAGTGGACGTAGCCTAAACTATGTGAACCGCGTATATATGTGTCTCTCTAGTTTTATGTGTTTTGTGTGTTTGTATTTTTGCATATTATATGTGTTGCATTGCTTTGTAATATATAATTTTCTAACACATATAACCTTATTGAAATGAACCCATATAATTAGAAAAAATTTGTGAAAATGTGTGAGTACAACAAACCAACTAAGAGAATATGATAAGGCCCCTAAGCAAATAAAGAAAATCGACTAACGAAATAAAATAAACACTAAGGACATGACACATGATCGTCCCTTCAACATTCCTAACTAAAGGCTCTTCAGTTCGTTCTCTCTTTAGATAGTCGGTGCAATGCAATAGACATGAACAACTATTGGAACATAACTGAGCACAAAACGAATATGAATGTAGATCTCTGTCAATAAGCGTGAACATAAAAAAAATTATATTAATCTCAAAGATAGAAAACAATGGCAACGACAATTGTTTTTGTTCTCTATGTGATCCTCTACTTATATAGAGGTCCTAAGAGTCTAAAATAAACACAGCAGATATTCAATCTCATCTTGGATAACTGAATAAGGAAAAATGGCATAAAAATTTAAAGTCAAACTGAATTATTGAACATGATTCAACTTATTCCAACTAATTCTATCCTTGAGAGACACAACTGTGGTCGGTTCAATGATCCTTTGAATTTTAAATATAACACACTATTCATTCCAACCAATGATCGACGGAGAATGAGTATCTTGATGATAACATGATTTACTTCCTTAGTTATAACAACCCTAAATCGGTGCTACTTGTTCGGATCCAAAAATACCTTGAATAATGTCGAGTAACTTCTTTCACGAGATTCATTCAAGGAATCGTTAGAAGAGCTGCTAACACTATTATCAGCATGAATCCTCGTAGACCAACAAATAATATATCCTTTAAACTGAAACTTCCTTTGTACACCACACTCTTCATTGATACTATGGGCTCACCCTCGCACTTCAAATTTCTCACAAGTATCCGTAATTGAAAACTAATCCATGACCGATATCCATAATTCTTACCAAAACGTTTTGCAAATAGAATGTTGTTGACATGCTAACGAGTAATTAAGTGTCGTATTTCACCAACAGGATTAAATATTTGGGCATGCGTGTAAATAAAAATAAATTCATCAAAATGAAAATCCATAAGAATATTTGAATCACACCTTTTCGATACAACTGAGAAATGTAAGATAAAATTAACTCACGTAATCAAAAGACTTCAATTGAAAAGTTGTAGCGGAATATAATTCATTTAAATCACAGTTAACATATATACCTATATATATATATATATATATACATGTTATGGATAAATAACTATAGGATTTTGATTAGTGACCTATGGGTGTGTATTGTTTATATAAGATAATATTGTATCTATATATATTATGTTTATATAAGATACAATATTATCTTATATAAACATAATATATATAGATACAATATTATCTTTTATAAACAATACACACCCATAGGTCACTAATCAAAATCCTATAGTTATTTATCCATAAACATAAAAAAAGGTTTGAAAACAAAATAAAATATACTTGTATTGTAATAGGTAGAATAAGTTAGGAGTAAGGAATGATAAGTTTTTAAAGCCAAAATTGAAAGCTTGAATTGAAAATTTAATTTCCCCATCTTGTCTCATTGCATGTTCTCATGCAATATTATTCCACTTCCGAGATATCAATAGTTCACCGTGATTGTAGTATAGGTGACTAAATTCTCCAGAAGAATAATAACTTAGAGTATTTTCCATAATATTCCAATTTGATCATTCTTGTTCTTCATCCTAGTGGGTAGGATATCTATAGAATCATGTCAAAAACCAGAAGAGAGGCAAATGAAATAAAAGTCCCACCCAATGAGACCCATCTTTCAATACTAAATATGTGAAAAAGGTAGCATGGTTCAGTGCTAAATAGAAGAAGGGGTAACCATAATGTTTTTCTCATGAAGGAATTTAAGTAACCCTTCCTAGAAGTCCTGAGACATATTGAGGGCTTCCACAAAGTAGTTTCATGCCATTTCATGGTATTTTGTAACGAAATATCATTAATTACTTCTAATGTTGGAAACTTTTCTTGCATATTACCTTACTGTCGTCAAATCATTAGCTACCAACCCTCATAAAGGGCACTCTTCATTTACTATCATATGGGAGTTTGTTTCTACTCTCCCATAAAATTTAGAAGCTCATTTTCACTTGATAAGGTTAGTGATGTGTGAAACAAAATCATGGAACTGAGCATTCCCAATGAATCAAAATGATTTTACACATATAGAGTTCACATAAAAAAATATAATCTGAAGCTTGTGAATGTTGGTAAAATTCCAAAAAGTTTTCAGGTTGAGTAATTTCATGAGGCTAACCATCTCCTATTTGCTTCAACTAGAAGGAGGCACAAAGGTCAAGAAAAAATATAGGGTACACTCTCGAAATGACCTAATAGGTAGAGATTTCTTCTCCCAACTCACATTCTACCCATTTTACTTTTTTTATTCTTAGCTAAGGTACATGGAAAAACAACAATGTTTTATCTTTTTTATTACTTGTTTATGAATTTCATTGTTAATTATACCCTGATCAAACAAGTTATATTTAGTCCGCCATTCTGACATATCTCATTTAAGTTGAAGAAACATGTAATTGTTTGTTACAACATCATCTAAGATCATATTTATAATTTTTCTGGCTTATTTGGTATATCCCTCTACTAGAATTTTAGCCTTATTTTTAGTATTTTCTTCCTTCTCTAAAGCTTCCAAGAAGGCTCCAAAATTCTTTAGCCTAGGCCCCCGTTTCTTTAATTTGGCCGTTAGTTTCTCATTTCGAAGATCAATTCCTTATTTTTTTTAAGTATTTCCTAGTAACTAGAGCTCTAGAAAATGAAGACTTTGGGGACAATAACCTTACCTTTATTTTGCCTATGTTCCTTCGACTCATCACTTCTTACTCCAACCTCAAAGACCATATATGCCCCTTCCATAACATTCTCCTATATGGAATTTACTTCTAATATGTTATCTTTTGTAATGTTCTCTTCCACGGTTTCAACATTCCCTTTAATAAATCATTTTTTGCTATATTTTCTTCCAGAGTATCGACATTGTCATTAAAGGTTTCATCTTTCAGTATATTCTCTTTGAAATTATTGACAATTTACTCAAGGATATTAGCCTCCATATTTTTTCCTTCTAAAATATCTTCCTCAATACCTACCACTTCAATAGTTTCATGGTGTTTCTTAACTTTTCTGTGGCCCTAGACCTTATATATGTTATAGTTTCATGGTCTGAGTGAGAGACCTCAAACCTCTAGACATGTTCCTTCCTTCTATATAAAAGTATAGCTAAATATAATCATTTAATAAATAAATGAGATACATTATTAAAGGGTCATTTCTTAATTGAAACCATAGCTCGGGGTCTCCCTTTGAAACCTTGGAGGAAAGCTTCCCATCATATTTTCAACCTATGAAGGTATGCCATTATTAACATCTTAATTAACCTGTGGTGGTGAAAAGTAAGTTTGGGGAACTTTTTCCTATGCACCAAGGCGAACATCTTCATCAATTTTTTCAACAATACATGAGTCATTTTAAGTGATTTTTTCCTAGATAAAGATATTAAAATTCAAACATGGTAATGGTACACCATGCTAAACATCCCCTCACAAGTGACACATTTCATAACGACGAAAACTACATCGTGCGAAAGAGGAAGTAGGGATTATCTATTAATGCCCTTTTTCAAATCCTGGAGAAGGGTTGATTCACATAGGAACATAACCCAACATGCACTATCAATTTTAAAAATTTTAAACTGGTCTTCTTCCTATTGGGATATCCAAGTAAATTTTGAAATCCAAATACTATGAATTCTATCGGGCTTTTCCCTATTCACCGAACAACCAATACTTTTTCCTATTCAGACCCTTTGATGACTGTCCTTGTCCAAATCTTCTATGATTGTCACTATTCAAACACTCTATGGTTGTCAAAATTCAAAACTTCATTGATATCCCAATTGAAACCCTTACTATTTTCTTTCTTCAAAAAATGTTCAATTTAAGTTTGTACTAATCAAAACCCTTTCAAAATTCTCGAGCTACAGAACCATGATTCTTCACTGGCTATGAAATGTCGTAAGTTACTGAGTCATGATATTTATTGTCCCTTAAATGAGTCATGGATGACATACGCTAAGTGGGGTAATAATGTGGCACTCTTGAAAACTAATTTAAAGCATTCTTTGCATAATACATTGGGTCTAATTTCTAGGGATAACATGTAGATAGTTATTTATATGTATGTTAATATTGCTAGTTTTGTAACACACATATATGTGTGTGTGTAATGAAATGAACAACAGGAAAGGTTCTCCCTTATGTATATAGGTTGACCGAAAGGGTTTATAGGGATATTTTTGTGAAATATATGATGTATGGGTTAACGAAAGTGAATTTTAGGGGGGGGGGGGGGGGGCGGGTTAATTTCATATTTTATTTTAAAACACGAAGGTGATCAGAAATTACAAAATGGATAGTATTGAATTTTTTACATAAATATGTAAGGCTTAATGTTTCAAGTTAATGTGGTAATTCATCAAATATTTCATGTATACAAGCTAGATCTATGAAACCATAGACTTCTGGTTAAAAACAAAAATCATGAAATTGAAAGGAAGACACATGGTGGTTGGCAAAAATACAATCAAATTGGGCTTGCGTTGATGCTTATGATTGTGTTGCTAAAATAAGCCCCTTTATCTCTCTTGAAAAGAAGGAAAAAATTTATATAATTAGTTTTCCTCTCAAAACAAGATATGCATATTCAGCTAAGATAGTTATTTATTTAAATATGTATTTTTCTACTTTCTCTTCTTCTTTTTCTTTCTTTTTTCTCTCTCTCTGTTTATTTCTTTTTTCCATACTTTGCCTACTAGTCTCCCTATTTTTGCAGCAAGATCCTATCCCATCATGCCTCAAAGAACGTTTTCATGATAGGAAGGTTTTATTTTTCCATGTAACAAGGGAAAAACTTGGTTTTTCAATGTGACTAGGTGTTGAAGGAGCCCAAGGCTAAGTTTTCACCTCCATATATTTTTATCTCTCTCTCTCTCTCTCTCTCTCTCTCTCTCTCTCTCTCTCTCTTAGGACTAAAAACTATCGATTTTTATGCAAGGGTGGATTATCTATCCTTTCTACAATTTCTAGGTCATTTGATTCTTCAATACTCCAAAAAAATCCTCCTTATTTTTAGGTTTCCATTATAGTCTTAATTGATGTCCATTGGTCATCAATGGAATTCATGCATCACCAATTATATGTTGTCTCACTGATCCATTGTTGAATACACTCTGAATATCATAAGTCCCTAAACACGGTGTGTGAAAATTCCCTTTCAAATCTTTATTCCTTGAGTGGGATAAAAAATCCTAGTCACCTTATTTGAATTTTTTCTTTTTGATGAACTTATCATCCCATTTCTCATGTAGTTTTTGAACAATGGTCATCCACTAAAAAATTATTGGCATATTTCATAAAGTTAATTCAATTGGTCAAACTGATGCTCTTGGACCACTGAGAAGTCCATTCTATCTTGCAAGGAAATACTTCATTTTTTTACTTCAAATTTAATAAGAATGAAAATTTCCTTTCCATATTCATAAGGTGTAAATTGGATGGAATTTTTACAAGTAACCCTGTAGGACCACAAGGCCTATGGAAGATTTTCGGCCGCATATTTATGATAATGTTGAATTATCCTGGATAGAAAAAATTATAAAATATTATTAGTAGATTCCACCTACCCAATTGGTTGAGCATGATATGGAGCATACATCTGATTCTTTATCTTGAATTTCTTGGTAATGGAATAGATTAGTTTTGAGGTTAATTGAGTACCTTGATCAATAAAAATATTTTGAGGCACCCCGGAAGAGAAAGTCAGTGAATGTCGATGATTTCTTATCCTATTTACTTCGCTAGGGCATTAACTTTGAACCACCTAGTTACATAATCCATGCATACTAAAACATATTCCTTTTATATTTATGGTGGGTTCATAGGCCCCATAAAGAAAATAGCCCATTTTTCAAAGGGTCAGATCAAAACTTGAGGTTGCAGTTGAATTTCATCTATTTAAGCTCATTTCCCCATTCTCTAACACTTGTCACAACCTTGAAAATATTTTTTTTGCATTTCGAAATATTGTGAGCCAATATTAACCTTTCCAAAAAAAATTATTTGGATTTATTTTGTCTACGAAATGACTCCCAGAAGGTTCATCATGACATGCCCTCAATATATCGTATATTTCATCTTCGTGAACATACCATTAGATCACATGATATGGTCCAATTCTAAATAAGTACCCTTGTATTCAAGAGTACATGGCATTGTTTCTGATGACATTTTGTCATTCTCTAGGCGACAAATGTTGTGTAATTTGTCCTGTAGCTAAGTAATTAGAAATATTTGTGAACCAAGGAAAATTAGTAGATAATGCACATAAATCCTCATCTACAAACTAATGTTCTACAATAACATATTCACTAGTATGATGAATTCATGAAAATAAATATGCAAGGACACTCTCAGTTCTACGTTTATCAATAATATTTATAATGAATTCCTGGAGAATAAGAAGCCATCTAGTAAATTTTCCATGTGTAAATGGATTATTCATAAGATACAAAAAAATCTAGAATGATCAATGTGTACAAAAATAGGGTATCCTCATTTATATTTTCAAAATTTATTCATTTCATGGACCAAAATAAGGAATTATTTTTCTCCTACTATATAATTAAATTTGGTTGGATTTAATGTTTTATTGGCATAATAAATAACACAAGGATTTTGTTATTTATTTTGACCTCGTGTAGCTACAATGATTATATCCGAGGCGTCACTATGTATGTAGAAAGGAAAATAATAATTAGGACCTCATAGAATTGGATGAAAAGACAAATTTTCTTTTAAAGAATCAAAGGCTGAGTGGCATCGATCATTGCATTAGAATTCAACATTTTTTTATAAGAATAGAAATAATGGGGAAACTATGTTTCTGAAATTTTCCACGAATATTTTAAAGAAACCTACATATACCAAGAATATACGAACATCCTTTTGGTTTGTTGGAGTGGGTATTTTAAGAATTAATTCTACCTTAACAAGAGCTACATGAATCCCGTGACATGAAATGTGGAGTTCTAATAAAATTTCCTCTATAAAAAGAATTTGATGTTTTCCATTAATAAGGGAAAGGTTAGTTTCCTAACATAAAATTAGTATGTTCTCTATGTTCTTTAAGGCTTCCTCAAATATTTCCACATACACCATAAAATAATCCATATATACTTCAACAAAATCATTTGTAAAATTAGAGAAGATTCCAAGAACAACTAGTTAAAATTTTCCTGTAGCATTAGATAGACCAAATGGGATTGCTTGATAAGTGAAAGTCCCCCATGGATAGGTAATTTGTTTTTTCTCTTGATCTTTATTGGCAACCTTTATTTGGTTATATCCACTAAACCCATCAAAAAAAGAGAAAAAACTATTTCCTTCCAAGGCATCAAGGAATTTTTCGATAAAGGGAAGAGGGAAGTAGTATTTCAAGGTATCTTTATTTAGTTCCTGATAATCAACACATACTCTCCATTTGGAATTTTTATTTGGTGCAATTACTATTGGAGAAACCCATTTACTCTGAGAAATATGATAAATAAAACCTACACCTAAAAGTTTTTATAGTTCTTCCTTAACTATGTCATTGAGTGTTGGGTTCCTTATTCGTTGAGGCTACTTGATTGGTTAGGTATCCTCCTTTCTCTAAATATTGTGTGTTAGCAGATTAAGATAAATTCTCTTCATGTCGGTATAATCCCATGCATTTTCACTAATAAATCTTGCTAAAATGGTTCCAATACCACATGATTGTTTTGGAATTTTCTAGGGTAAATTTCAATCTTTTTAGTTTAATATTCTAAGGAATAAAAAAAAACTATTGGCTTCATTTGTTGAGATGGCTCGATAGGTGAAAATTTCTCCTGGATTTTCTTTCTTATGACCATATTAATGATGGATTGTTATTTATGTGTCAATTTCTTAAAAATGTCAATATTATATCATCATCATCATGTTCTTTAAAAATTGTGACTTGATAAATGGTTAGAAGAGGTTGAGTAGCCTCTTCATCCCTATGTTTGAACCATAAAGGACGCTCTATGTTTGAAGAAGGTTTTGCTGGATGGTAAAGGGAAAGTATCTTAGTATATTTACATGGGAGATATTGATATACCTAGACCTAAAAATAGTGTAAGCAGTTGTTGTGGCCAACTAAGGCCTTCAAAGAATCAATGGAAAACTCCCAAGGTTTTCCTTGTGTTGGAGGATCATAAAATAAGTTGGATATTCTGATGAATCTAATGAGAAACCAATATCATCCATCACGCCCTCTACTTTTACTATGGCTCTATCCTTCATTTGGGGACCAATTAGGGTAGGTTGAATTTCAAGTATGCCTAAGTTATCCACGGTTTCCCTGGTCATTGACATTAATATCTTACTGTAAATCTATAGAAGTGTTATATATAGGGATATTATTTATATATACAGTGGCCAAGAATTTATAGGTCACCATATTTTGTTGTGAAGACCTTGCCCAACATTAAATAAAACAGTATCCCAAACAATTGCACCTATTTGGGATATCTTTTCTTTCTTCATGTATTCTTTAAGCTAATTTCTCTAACATCTCTCACACAAATAGAAACGTCCTTGATAGCTTGGAACAATGGAATTTTAACAGAAACGTTTATCAATCCCCTTAAAGAGTCAAATTTAGGTTGAATAGGGGGTTCTTAAAGACATAAACTTTATCGATATTGAGTGTGCTTACAATATAATTTCTAAAATTGTGTAAAAGGTTAACTAATTCAACCTTATTCATCCATTTTCCACCCAATCTACTGATTCGTGATAAAAATCTCAATACTTTTTCCCATATTTGGAACTTCCTCTATAATATTGCTTACATAAATCACATACTTTCTCATATGTTAATTGAGAAACATATGTTGAACCCATAAAATTCAAGGTCTATAAACACTCTTCTCATATTCCTTTAGGAAAGAGGATACTAAAGTTTCAGGATCCAAGGAGATTTTCTTAATTTGTGGTAATGTATATTGGAATCTCTCCACAGATTCCTCTGAAATTTCTTCCTCTAACTAAGACATCTTAAAAATTTACTCCTTAATGTACTTAACATTAAAATAATCTTAATATTTTCTTTAATATTTATTTTTAATATTATCCTAAGATGGGATAGTGTTTCCTCCTAGTCCCATAAGCCATCAAAGGGTTGTATCTTTTAAGGTGGGAGGAAAAAGTTTTAATTTCTAGGTATCTGTTGAATAATAATAACTTCAGTAAAGAACATAAAAATTAAACAAGAAGGTATCAAAATCCTTTTTATATAGGCCGTGAAAATTTGGAATAACAGAGAGAGGAAATTTTTTCATTCATACCACAGCTTCGATGTCTTGAATGAGAAATTGAAAAGTAAGTTCTTTTTTTTGTTTTGTTCCATTAACTTCTTCATCAACCATATTTTCTTCTTGTCCATTTTTACGAGTTTGAATATTATTGTATCCCAAGGAAATCTCAAATTCCTCTTCAAGAGGGTTTTCTTACTTTTATAATGTTTCTCCTCTTAATGGTTTCCCTACTAGAAAGGTAAATTTTAGAGGAATCCCTTTTGAGGTTGCAAGAAATTTATCAACAGTGGTCCCCACCATACCATGTGTTGGGGTTTTAAGATACTTTTAATTTTTCTACCTATGATGTTCTAGAGGTATTTTGAATGATATACTCCAAATAAAAATGGTGCGTAGGTTACTGAAAGGAACAATCCCTTTTGTTTCTTATAGCCCTATAGTCCTTTGTATTGTCTTTGCAAAATATATTGAATCCTTGAGCACGTGTTTGAAAATGATGCCAAAATGATGAATGTTTTTATTCATGTTTAAATATTTTAGGTCACTCGTTGTCCTTAAAGTGTAAACAAAACTAGTAAACATATGAGGTGTTGTATGCCACATACATAGAAGACAATGCTTTTGACTTATTAAATGATTTATTCTAAGTGCATACGAGTTGTTTGTTTCATTCAAATTATCCTACATTTTAACTTCCTAGTTACTAGCTCTTTGTTTACCCAACACTATCTAAAGGGAAAGCTAAAAATAATCCAAAAGTTACACAATTTTGATAAATAAATTAGTTACCAATTCTGTAGAAATGGGTGTTATATAATTCCTTTAAAATGAAACAACCACTTATCCTTTTAATCAAACCAAATATTGTAAACTAACTCACATATGAATCAAATTTCATATAAAAAAATAAAATAACACACTGCTCGAAATTTATGCAACCATTCATATAAATAAACCGATAAATACACAACCAAAAATAATGGGTAAGAGAGTTATTGATTCTCATATAAACTTATTGAAATGATCACGTTTAATTAGAAAAATTTCATGAATACAACAAATCAAGTAAGTGAATATTAAAATCCAAATCAACAAATAAAACAAATTAACTACCCAAATAAAATAAACACAGAGGATATGTCACACAAACATGGCTTGAGTGGGCCCAACTCAAAGCTCGGTCAGTGCCTTGGTTCTTTAACTATTTAGTCAAATAAAAAAGAATGAAAAACTATTCAAACATACATAACAAACCAATAATATGAATGTAGAACTCTGAAAATCACCCAGATTACAACAACTTTCTATTAACTTGAAAGATAAAAAAATAATGGTAACAACATTTTTTTTTTGCTATGGGTTTTCTTCTACTTATATTTAGTTCTTAAAAATCTAAAATAAACACAGTATATGTTCAGGCTTCCCTAATCTCACTCGTTAGGGAAAAATGGAGTAAAGAATTATAGTCAAATTGAATTCTTGAACAATATTTAACCGATTCAAAATAATTATATCCTTTTGAGACATAACTATGGCTAGTTCAAAAAACCTTTCGATTATAAATATAACATAGTACTATCTTCAACCTATCATTCTACAAAGAAAGAGTATCTCGATTATAACAAGATTTACTTCGCTAGTTATAACAACTTTCAATCAGTGCTACTTGCCAGCATCCCAAAATACATTGAATAATGTCGAGTAACTTATTTCACCATATTCATTCAATAAATCTTCACGAGAGTTTCTAATAGTGTTATCAACTTGAAATCATCATATACCAACTAATAATATCTCATTTGAACTAAAACTTCCTTTTGACGTCGCGATCTTCATTTAAACTCTATGATCACCCTTTTGGCACTTGAATTTTGTCAAAAGAATGCTCAGTCAACATGTAATCCATGACCAAGACCCACATTCCTTATCAAAACGTTTTACAAATAGAACCTTGTATACATGCCAACGGGTAACTGACTCTAGTGATTCACCAATAATCTTCAATCAGTGGACATTCTTGTAATGTAAAATAAATGTATCAAAATCACAATCCATAAGAATATTTTAATGACACCTTGTCGATACAACCGAGACATGGAAGACCAAATTAGTCTTATAATCAAAACACTTCAATTCAGAATCAATAGCCGGAGCCACTTTATTTAAATCACACTTCATATATATATATATATATATATATATATACACGCACATAATATATTATCTTAGAAATCCATACACACCGATAGGTGACTAATAAAAATCCTCTGGTTTTTATTCAAAGAAAAATAGAAGGTTCGAAAATAAATGCGAATATACCAATACTCGAATAGGTATGGAAACTTACGAGTAAGGAATGATAAGGTTTTTAAACCAAAATTAGAAGTTTTAATTGGAAAAACTTTTTGTGAGAAGAGGGACCCACCATTTCTCCATAGAGTGAGTCCTCTAATTATTTTCCCATACAAATAATTGTATTTTGGAAATAGGGAAAAAGGAAAACATAATTGGGTCTTAACAATGAAAAACATGGGAGAATGATTTTCCTTTCTTTCCAATTAATCTCATATGTTTTAACTTATAGACGAAATCTTTTGAAAAATTAAAGGAAGTCCTATAGAGCCTCATCAGTTTATGTAGGTTTGAAAATTGACATCCTCTTATCTTATGTAGGTTTCAAATTATATCCTACAACGTAGACCATACTTCATTGAGATTTAATCAAGCTTCAACGTGAAACTGAAAGTTTGATGAAATGGAAAAACATAGAAGACCATAGGTCTTGTTATCACTGGAAAATCGGACAAGCAAAAATGAAATTATTAAATTTCAAATAGAAGGATTTACAGAGTTGAGGCACATTAGAGGATCTGAAATTTTTTAAAAATCCCTAACATCAAGATAAAAAATGAAATTGCACACCAAGTACTCACAAAAAATTCTTCTTTGCATGCATTTTACTTCGATAAGCATGCCTTTTTGTAGCTTTCCCTTGAAAAGCAACGTGATCTTGGGAGCGATGGAAGTCACTTTCCAGGACCACAAGGAGCACTCTAGGAAATGATCCCACACTTGAGATCGCCCAAGGACATCTGCCTAAGACACCTTGGGACCTCAAGGGAGCACACAAAGGAATCAAGTGACACACAATTGAATCAACCCTCTCTCTTCGGTCACCATCCACCAATGTACCAAAAGTGGGAGGGATAATTTGAATTCACCTATAAAATGACACCAAGAGATGAGAAAAGGGAGAGCACACTGTTATGCTGGCCAAAATTGCTTAGAGGTAATCCAACAGTGTGAAATCCAAAGCGGAAGTAGAGAGGGGATTCAGTTGTTGGCCATCCAACAAGTTCAATCCTTTGGAGTAGAGAGAGAGACCTTGAACCAAGCAACTACAAGGTAAAAACGTCCTTGAATCAGGTCTTAGAACTCCATAGTTCTAAGGGCCCTTTGGAAAGACTGTAAACATAGTATCTTTCTTCCTAATAGCAAGAAATAATAGGGGACCTTCATGCCACCTTTAGTACTATTGTTATGTTTGACTCTTTACGAGCTTCAGTGTTTATGTTTTGTTTTGTTTTGTTTTCTCTCTATACATGCATACTATAACATGATTTAGTGTGTTTAACATTTTATCGCATGTTCAGTAACCTACTAACTCTCTTGTTTATTTGCATGTGACCAAGGCTCAGAGGCAACAAAAACTCCTCCTAAGAAATTTTGGATTGGTACACTTGTGCACCAAAACCAAAACCATAGGATTAGCGACTCCACTAGATTTAATTTTTTAGTTAATGTGGTTATGCTTGTTGTAGGGACCTTCTCTCTGCTCTGGAGTGTTCCTTGGACAAATCCTTTTCTTTTCTTCTCTGGTCATTCACCCTCAGTCAAACTTTGAAGTTGAGAAGCTCCAGAAATTTTTTTGCAGGAAATTAGCATGCATTTCACTCAATCAGACGCACCCTATTGTGCACGTTCAACCCTGACCCGTGAGTAAAATTTCGCACCTATGTGAGACATTTGTGCACAGAAATCAGAGACAGAAAATATCTTCTATTTTCCTCAATTTCCCATTTGTAAAGTGGCTGGCAGCCAATAGAGAAACTTCCATTACTATGTGAGGTGTTACAAGACTCTTTAGAACTTTCTTTTGGTTGCATTTTAGTATTGCTAATTTCTAGTTTTAAATTTCAAAGTTTATATTCACAAAAAACCACATAGTTTAAGTAGGGGGGGGGGGGGGGGCTTATTTAATTAAAATAACTTCTTCTTGTGAAAATAGACACCAAAAACACATAGATAATTAGTTGGAGTAAGTGGCCCTAATCCACATATGCTTAGCTAGTTTTCATTTTTCCTAGTTAGATCATTAATTTTAGTTTAATTTTTGGCACTAGGAGTTGGGACCAAGAATTAATTATCTTAAGGAAAGAAACTAATCTCTGGTGCCTTTGCACCTTTCGGTGACCCTTGGAAAGAATATGAAAGCTCTCTTATGATAAATTTCCATCTCCCTTTAGTTGATCACTTATATTAACTACGCAAAATTGTAATTCGACCACTATCCGCACATGATTTTCTTATAACAAGGAACAATCAAACATAGATTAGTAGGGGACGTCTAAAGGATCACCGCATATCCACATCTTAAAACCGTCCGATTTTTCACTTTTTTCTCACACACTTCCACACCACCAGTGAAGTAAATTCTCCTTAAAACTAACCTGAATGAACCCACTAAGTTCCCCCAAAGGGGACACCAAAAAAGTTATAGTTTAGGTTAGCAACATGGAGGTAGGCATCCAATAAGCTGCCATGGTCAGCTTACATATTGAGACATAGAAGTTGACTGATTAGGTAGCTTTAAAATTCATCTATCTGCCCACGGAAAATAAAATTGGAGTGCCATAGAGACTCAATTCAGAAGGGTTTAAGCTGAGGCCCAGTGCATGTGGTATTATTTGGGGATACTTGGCCCATATAATTCTCAGTACTAGTAGTTGATTTACCAAGAATCTCAATACTTGAATGCTCACATGAGATGACGGTAATTAGTGGCCAATCTAGGGCATCCTTCCCTAAAGGTGACGGTGCATGAAACACTATATCCTCTACCCATTACCTTAATCGATTGTTTGAATGTTGGAAGGCATCGCTACTTATTTTTGGATGTTAGCCCCAGTACTCATTACAATATATATACGCAAGGCCCAACTACAATTTAGAGTGTGAGGACATTTTAGGTATCTAGGATTTTGACTATCATGCCCAAAAAAATAGCCCAAACCTCTTTTTGATTGATTGATCACATAGAAATAATTTAAAGGAAAATTTACTTTTGTTTTCCCAATTTTTTATGTATGTGGTCGCCATATTTTCTTTAATACTGCATCTCTCATATAACTGAGGACTTTTTCCAAAAACCATACCTAGTCGACACCATAACGAAATCAACAAGACCTTGTCGATCTAGACGTCTTTTGAATATCCCCCCATTACCAAAAAGAGTTCTAGGTCGTTCACCATTTAGGCGTCAAAGATAGAACACATCCACCCTTATTGGTTCGTCCTTTATCAAGAAATATTTAGTTGGGAACCCCCGAGGGTCACCCAACACCACACTAGTGGAAACCCCCACAGGGTCACCACATACCACTCCTCCCACAACCCCTAGGGGATAGAGGAGCGCTACCCATTTGGGAATGCAGGTGAACAAAAAGTCAGGTATGTCAGAGACAAACACCATATATAACCAGAACACTGTGTCTTCATAGTGTACAATGGCTCTCAACCCGGAGTCACCGTTCTTAGCATTCTTGAACTTACTTGATATAACCAAGTTAAGGAATGAACCTATTGCACGCAACCCAACATGGCCTCCCATGCCCAAGAAGCTCCCTTCAGACATTCCAAAGTTTGAAGGGAAGCAAGCAGAAGACCCAAGAAATCAAATAATGACTTTCCAACTGTGTTGTTTGTCGAAAAACATCATTGATGATACTATTCGAATGAGACTATTTCAGCACACCCTAACCGGACCACCTGCGAAATGATATGTGGAGCAACCTTCAGCTACACATGGAACCTTTAGTTCCCTTGCTACCACGTTCCTCACGTATTTTCAGATATCCATCCACCATGATTCCGGGATGGAATTACTGACACATTTTAGACAGACACTAGTTGTCCATATCTTGGACCATCTCCATGAATGGCGGTGACACTGTAGTTTGTGCAAAGACAAACTCGACAATCGAGTTCTACTGGACCTATTCTTGAAAACTCTCACTGCAGAGATTTAAAAATATGTAGCAACCCAAAAACCTACATCCGAGGAGGATGTAATCATTAAAGCCCAGTAGCTTGATCTGATTTACACATAGTTAGGATACATCTACAACATCCCGCCTAACGCCCGACGCCTGCAAACTTCTAAGGAATTTCCAGGCATGTCAAATTCTATAGATAATTTGATTGGGTCACTGACCCAAAATCAGCTAGGCAACAATAGTCAATACCCTGGTTATGTGTATGATCCAAACCAGAACATCCCGCAACCTGCCTACCCGAGTCATCATGCACCTTTGCAGAATATTTAGAATAGAGTGCAGTCATACCATCATCAACAGGGAGGTCCATATCCTTCAGCTCAGTGGACGTAGTACCCAGCTAAAAATGCTGACGAGAGAGCTCACCCCTAGTAGCCATTCGAAAACTAGGGATAGGGACCACAATATTCCTAATGCCCGCACAAAAGCCACCCATGCAAAATAATGCACAGGTGAACTTTGCACAACCTTCCCAAGCACAACTTCGAAAGTCAAATAATCTAGAGAATCCTCGCTATCCTCCTAACATGGAAAGGAAAAATAAAAAAACAAACAAAATGGAAATCGTGGACAAGGGGACAACAATCAACAATGCCCTCCGCGATCTTGTGCAACTATTTCAAACCAATATTTTGGTTGAGGCTTAGCCTCCTCAACCTGAGAAGGCTCTCTCAAGGGTTTATGATTTTTGATAAATATGTGTATGGCTAACTCTATATGAGATACAAATAGATAAATTATATAAACTAGTTGTTAATTACATTAGCAAGTGTTCATTGGGCTTAAGGAGTCGTGATAGCTTCAGAAAAATCAAGAGAATTTACCTAGCATGGAAGTCAAGGCATATCAGAGTTCAAGTCAAGGAATAAACATGTAGAACAGTGAAACACACAGTCAGCTTGTTTATGAAGGAAGTCAGAGCATCATTAATGAATTTTGAGTAACATAAGAAAACACCACTGCAATAGAATATCGGAAAACCACCATTAGAAAAAGAACATACAAGAACTCCATATGAATCTTGAGTTGTCAAAGTAGAAATTCTCTATTAAGCTAAAAATAGTCACTTACATAAAACAGAGTCTTTTTGCTAAAAATTTTCCAACCCCTGTTGATTTCGACCTCATGCTCTTTATAGATCATTTGAAAAATAGTATAAGCCTATCCTCCACTAGATACCTCGAAATCCTATTGCTAGACACCTTTCCTAACTAAAAACATAGTCTTTATTGCAAAATGACAGTTGCTACCTAATGAGCAGTCCTATTTCAAATAGGACTAAAAATATTTTACTCAAATCCTAACAAATTTATATTGACTTAATTACATTATATGTCACTTGCATTTCAATAGATTTTGAATTATGATGATGTCCTTCAAGTTGTTGAGACCATGAGGTTGATGATGTTGTTCTGCTGAAACATAGGAAACATGTCTTCCTGTTTTTTAGGCCTTTGATTCCCTTAACTGTTTGGAACACTTTGAACATTAATGAACCATGTTTACATGTATCTTTCTATCAAATATTACACCATATTTTTTCAAACATCCATCTGTGGAAATTTTAAACTTCAAAATGTGTAAAAGGCTGAGAATAAACCTACGCTACGAAAGCATCACAGTTTCGTAGCTCTTTTCATAGCGCAGTGTTTTGGTTCCTTTTCCTATCACTTTTCAATATTTTTTCTTTATGTAGACCATAATATGCACTTAACACACTCCCACTAGACATTTTAGAAAAAAATTCACAAAATTTCCCCCAAAATGTGCTATGAAAAATGATGAAAAGACTGCTTCAGTAGTTTCGTAGCACATTTCATCAAATTTTCACTAACTGTGCTATGAAACTGGTGTGTAGGAATTTTTGTTGAAATTTTCTTAAAATTTTGTAATAAATAGATGCCCAGACTCAATAACATTAGTATTTTGTCAAAACCGTCTGCAATATAGACTAAAAATATAACTTGCATCTAATTTAACCTTCATGAAGTACCTTCTCCATTTGCAAATTTTTCCTGTTTTTCCCTGAACATAAGATCTTGGGATAGAGATAATTTATTTTAATCCATGATGTAATTTGAGAAATATAAGAATTTTTTTGTAGGTAATGATGTATTTAATAAAACCCTTTTTTTGATTTTTGCAATACCTCTCCTGATGTCCAGGAACTATCTTTGAAAAACATGTGTAAAACAGGAAAACTCTATTTTTTGAAAATAGGGCTTCAAAGAAATCCTTTTCTCTACAAATTGATAACACTTGTGAGAAAACTGAGAGAGGTTATTATAGCTGGGGATTGGATGAAGACAAACCTCTTTTATAATTCCAAACGACTTTTTCATGTGGCCAAAAACTGATCTTGAAATTTACTGCTAAACAGTCATGTACTGAACATTTTGTAACAACAATTTCATAGCGCATTTTAAGTTATCAATGGTGCCCACCTCCTAATGAATTTGAAGAAACAGAGTGTGGTTTTTGTATTTTGGTATGCTAGGAAGAAAAATCTCTTCCAATTTTCGAAATTTTTTTTTCAGTTTTTCATCAACCTCCTTGGAAGTTGACTACTCAAAACGAGAAAACAGAGTTTTTGCTTCATATTGCACTACGAAAAGACAACACTTTCGTAGCGCAAAATGATTTTTTTGAACTAGTGGCGCTACGAAAGTAAGGTTTCTTAGCTAATTGGCTAGTTTTGATGAAAAAAATAGGGAAATTAAATGAATGATGAAATGATGAATGACTTGACATAAAAAACCTTTAAAATGGATTTTCTTAACACTAAGGTTCAAACCTAGAAATCTAATACTCCCTTTTAGTAAGATTCATGAAATGACTCCTAAGACCCTATTTTGACCTATGATAAAAAAAAAACTTAAAAAAATGATGTTTTTAGAATTTTTGAGTGATAACAGTGGCTCCACTTGGGATAGTGTGTCCCTTTGGTACACTAAGAACCAATAGCTCCAGTGTTGCTATCCATTTTATTGACCGAATCAGAAAGAAATTTGAAATTGCTAAGCTTCTCCTCAAGCTTAAATTGCCTTCACATTAGGCTCAAGCTTGATGAAAACTGCAAAAGAACCAAATTTTTACCTACTGAAAAGATGCTCATTCACTTTTGAGCTTATTCACACACTTCTACCTACCCTAGCAGTTGCAATCTCCATTTGTAATTCAAGGAACATGAAACTTCCAATGAAGCTAGTCATTGATCTGATCTGACGCTTGAACCTCTTCACTATGCTTGAACCAAAATTAAACATGATATTGAGATGACCAAGGCAATATAAGATGTAACTAATCTTCAAAATGAAAATATAACTAGAAATATGGACTGTAAAACTCTTCCATGTATTCAACTATACGATCAAAGAAGACGTGATATATTTGATGCCTCTCATGACATTTTGCAACTTTTGGCGACTCATCCATGCTTCGATCAACCATATAACACTTCAGTTGTGTACTCTCAAACTATTGTTCAAACTGATTTTCAAAAACATTGTTTTTCCCTCAATCTCAAAAAATAAAGGAAGCAACACCTTATCTTTGTGTTCTAGCATGGAAAGCTTTTGAAAATACTAATCTTGATCTTGAAGCCTATAAGATTGAATTTTACCCTCTAAAACTTCAATTTCCTTTTCAATGTTCCTACTAACTTCATCCACAAACTGAATCTTATCTTCTAACTTGCACTCAAATGATTTCAGATTAGAAGACATGGATAAAGAAAAAATTTCACCCACTTCTTAATTAATGTAATCGTCATTTGATCTAGGCTGATGCAAGAAATGACATGAAGGCTCAAATTTTTCCTGTACCTAAGTATTGTAGCAAGCATTTTCCAATATTTCCTCTTGCTATGTGAAATGATTCTCATACTCCTCATGATCAAAAGACCGACAAGTTTGCTACAACCTTTCATCAAACTCAGAGGATGCATCATAATTTTCATAAATAAACTCCTACTAGGTTTCATTTTCATCTAAGAAAGAGGCTATACTTTCTTGTTTGTGATGAAAGGGATTCTCATGAAGAGTTTCTAAAATTTCCTCATCCATGAACTCATCATCTTCATAACAATTCTCCAAATATTCAATAAAACTCACACAGTGTTTACAACAGTCTTTTACCAGCAATAAGGAGGGATGACACTCTTCATACATCGCATAAAATGCAACATGGAAATCAAAAAGAGAATATAATGAACCATTTCGAATGCTTTCTGTTACACAGTAATTTGTCACTGTCCCTGCAATCCGCATCTCTCCCATTGGAGGGTTCTTTCTGTGACCAATAAGCAGTGTCATGCCCTTCAAATACCATCATTGCATCCCTTTCCATGAGTACAACATTTCTTCTGTTGATCATTTCCTGAGCAGACCCCTAAAACCACCTGTTTTTGCCTTGGCGCTGGTATCTCGTTATGTACTCACGCCAATGAGGAAAATTAACACTGAGCCCACACCAATTGGCGCTCTGTCCCATTTAAGAACCCGTGCCAATCTGCTTTTGGAAAGTTTTTTAAAAAAAGAGGTGAAGTTTCGATTACAACAACTTCGTGGTTGAGTCATCAGGAGTGGTTTCGCCTGAATAACCACGGCCTTCCTCCTTTGGCCTCTTGTTTCCACCTTATGGCGAATCTCCCAAGGGATAAGGCCTCCCTTCCACTATTGTAGGGATCCCAACCTCCTCCTATCCTCTATAAATATAGCCTTCATCCATTGATGAAGGGGCTGAAGGGCTGAATGGCTGAATAATCTCCAAGTTCCCAAGAGCTTTCATATCCTTATGCTGCAAGAGACTTCTTGATTCCCTAAGGCCAAATCCAAGCAAGGAGACTATTGCCGAGTATCCTGAGAGAGAGGCTTGTCCCATCCTTGACAGGCTTTATCGAGACATGTTGTGCTGACGACCCGCCAGAGGAGAATTCAGCGTCGAAGCTTTGGTTGTATTCTTCTTTTTGACTCATTAATGTTAAGCGACTATTAGTTATGGTTCCACTCTTGTTCTTAATCATGTTAATGAGTTATGTCCTCTTCAACTGACATATAGTTGTATATACTGGATTTTATGCTTGCGTTTGTGTTGTTTCTTGCATGTGCAGGTGTCCGATCACGGAGATCGTGAGGATTGTGATCTGCCAGGGCAAAGGAACGGGAGCACCACCTCTTCTACAAACAACAGCGTTGTATTCCAGGTAAGCCTTCCTCGAAATTTGGTTTATTTACGATTAGGAACCTACACTGTAGCGTGTTTGATTGTTGCTAGACCCGATCTGGGCTAGTAGGGATCACCTCTGTCCGTAGAGGGGATTTACCTCCTCAACAATTTGATGACTCCACTGGGGACTCAGCTTTTTGTTTGATTTGTAAACTATAGACAGAACCTGAAGCACAGCCAGATAGCCTTCGAAAAGCTTTTTCTTGGCATTAGCGGAGTAGATCAACGTTGCTTCAGTCAATCTCTGGTTTGGTTTACAAACTAAACAACTTGGAGTTTTGTCTTGTCTTTTCGGTTAATTCTTGATCCTCCTTGCTTGATCAACTCTTTGGGCTGGCTCTTTCTGTGAATTTTGCTTTTGGATAGATTGATCATCACTGGTCTGCTTGTTGGATTGCTCTTTTTTATTTTTGACTGGTAAACTCGACTGGCGCGCTTTTCAGCTTGACAGTCGTGCCCATTGGTGCAGGTTGCTAGTGTATTACTCGTGCCAATTTGATTCTGGCGCTAGTTTCAGCCTTACAGTCACGCCAATCCTATAAGGTACTAGGGTTTACTCTGTTTTGAGATTTCTGAGCTTGATCTGTGTCTGTCTCGCTTTGAGCCTAGATCACATGGTTCATTTGAGTCTTGGAGATTCTACTTGAAGTGGTGAAGTCTGGTCTTGGTTGGGAGAAATTATTTGTTTTTTCATTTTCAGGCATTGGCGCTTGTTGTCAGTTAGCAACCCGCGCCAATTGGAAATTGGCGCTAGTTGTCAATGTGCAAGTTGTGCCAATTGGCGCTAGTTGTCAATGTACAAGTCGAGCCAATTTCAGGGTGTGTGAAAATTGAGATTTTTTCCCTAAATCCTTCACCAATGTGTCTTTCCCTTCCGGTCTTTTCCTCGTATGAGCATAGATTACATTTCTCATTGTTTGGGATGTCTTCTTTCCATGATTGTTTGATGTGAAAGGGATGAATGCCTTGTTTTGATGTCATTCTTTGGAAGTCCTCTTTGTGTTTTGTCACCTTTTGAGGGATTTTGTTACAAAGTGTTTTGAAACAACAATTGCATTATTAGTGTTTGTTTGCATCCCTTTTGCTTTCATCCTTTCATTGAGGAGATTTGCGTTCTTTTAGTTTTCATCTCATAGTTTGCTTTTCGTTAAAATGCATTAGATCACATTGCATTGAAAAGGATTTTTTGAGATCCATCATTGAACTTAGATTACATTGTTTAGTGATTGAAAACTAGAAATCGCTTTGATTGCATTCTCTTTTATTAAACTCATGCATTAATTAGATTCTCATTTCATCGAAAAATGCATTGAGTGCACTCTTATAATTTGAAAAGGGAAAGGAAATTGTGCATAGATTACAATTGCATAGTTTTCGAAAAAGAGGATTTTGCATAGATTACATTGCATTATTCGCATCGTTGAATGTTTGAAATTAATTTTGGATAGTGAAAGTAATCTAGTTTGGAAAGTTTTCATTTTTGGTGTTGTTGTTTGTTGCATCATTGTCTGAAGTTCTTCCCTTAACTAGATAGCATTCATCGAATTGAAAAGTTTTCTTTTCTCATATAGCTGCATATAGGAGATTGTTAGATGACATATGGTAGGGCCTTGAAACTGGAACATAATTGAAGATCAACCATAAAATTTACTCAATTTACCTAAGGAAGCATTGAAACATTAACGAAACATTTGGAGGTCTAGGTTAGAGAAGTGTTCCGGCGTCGTTAAACCTAGTAGCTGTCGTTCGCCTCTTGGCTTTAGACAGCACTAATATGGACTTGTGCTCCCCGTACCGTCGAGTATATAAAGGGAGACCCCACTAGGTTTCTATCCTTTATCCATAGGAAGTCGAGTCTACCACCCTATACCCGTGATACACCGGACACAGCATTCGGGGAGACTGTCTGCACGTACATTAAGTCCTTGGTTGATTTCTCTTTCATTTTGAAACTAAGGTGTATATTGCAGTTCATGGTTATTTGGTACACCCTTTGCCTAGTATTCCTGAGTAGTCATTTAGATCTTTTCTGACTCTTTAAATTTGAAAAGGTCATCAAGCGCTTGCCCTTTCACGCTTGTTTCCAATCTGAAAGTGATAGAGTCACCTTTTTCCTATTTCTCGACACTTAAAAGATGAAACGGTAGAGTTTTGTTTCAATGTCATAAAAATTAACTGCCCACGAAATATTCCTGGTTAAAGTTAGTTTCCTTAGGGTGTTGTTCTAAAGATCATTTCTGATGGAAACTTTTTCGGAGTTCACCAACCAAGGAATCCCCTCTAACGGGAATCCTGGTCATTTTCCTTCTTTTGAAAATGTTGGTGCTCCTTATATGGCGACGTTGTCCCTTCCTAGGTTAGCTGTTGGGTTGCCTATTTGGTTGTTTTCAACCTCTGTGGTCCTGAATGTCTCGACTACTGTTCAATCAGTTCCTCCACCTGAACAACATCATGTCAATTCGAAGGTGGACCTCTCCCCTTGTTTTCCTATTTCTGCGTCCTCCTCTTCTACTTCGCCTGGTGAAAGTCTGGATTCTAGTAACCAGGTCGCTAAGAAGAAGAAGAAGAAGACAAAGAAGAAGAAGTCTGATAAGCGAGAGGTTAAGGCTGCAGCTACTGCTTTTGAATAATCTCCTATTGATAAACCTCGAAACCCTCCATGGAAAGTCAAGCTCCCTTGCATGTTGTGCATGAGAGACCATCTTCTTCGAGACTGCCTTGGCATTCCCAAGGTGCTCGAAGTATGGTCCAACGGTCGCCCGCCGTTGCCTTTGGCTTCCGGGATTCAGGTTGGGGGCACGTCGTCAGCTGCTGCTGGTAAGGCTCCTAAGAAGCAGGGTAAGATTACCAATCCCTGTAAGTTGTGTGAAGGGCACCATGCCATTCACCTTTGTCCGTATATGGATGAAGCCAAGAGAGTTTTGGACAATTCAACTGTTTCTACACCACGCCTCTCGGTTGGTTATAAACAACTTTCTTCAAGTCCTCCACCAGCTGATTCCATGATTGGTCAAGAGTCATCCTTGGTCGATCTCGTTCCCTCAGAAATTCAAATTCAGGAATCCATTCCCGACCAACCATTGGTCGTGGGATCGGTTGAACTGGCCCCGTCTGCGGTGCACCAGGTATTTTCCATTGGGAGTGGACCTCACATCCCTCAGGTTCTTCTTGTTTCTTCAGATTCCTCGGACTTGGAGAAAGATTCTCTTGTCCCTATACCTTAAGAAGTTTCTCCTCCACCTCCCGTGATGGAGATCCCGGAGGATACCCTTCCCACCTTCAAGATGGAGGTCGTGAAGGATGCTCCTTCTTCTTCCATAACACCAGGGGAAGACCATATCGGTTTGATGGTAGCCCCTCCAAGTAGTTTGGTCGCTTCCTTTGATTGAAATCGATTTGCAGGATACCACCTTCCGTCTTATGTGCCTTTCGAGATTACAGTACAGGCTTTTGGTATGGTCGTACCTGTTGAGCCTCAAAATTGTGCTTCCTTCCATCTTACTTTACCTCATTTTCCTTTGACCATTGATATCCTAGACCTAATTGATCAATGAATTTAGTTAAAATTACTTTTAGAATGATTTACATGACTGACTTGCTAAATTTTTTTACTTTTGTCATTGTAATGCATTTTGACCGGAACTAGCTGCAGAATGCAGACATTCCGTAGCTAACCGGCGATTCTGTAGCCATATTCACGTTTGAGTATGTTCCAGGTGGCCTCTCAAGAAAAACCACATATGGGCATATTCCACGTCATGTCTACATGGTTCGTTGCTCACCATGAAGGAAGAAACGAATTCTGGGTATGGTTTTGGAACGTGGGAACACATTTAGGAAGGCAGACTTCTATTAGGACTGTCTCAGTCCAGATGTCTTTTTCCTTTTTACGCAGCCACTTCAAGAGTCCTAATGTGATTTTGATAAGGAAAGACAATGCTCCTGGAATTGTTGCAAGTCTTTTTATGTATATTTGTTATATAAACACTTGGGAAACCGAGAGCTAGGCTAGATTTTGTTCTAGATTTTGCTTAGATTCTGTGCTACATTTCTGAAGACGCAGAGTGTTCTGTTCAAGTTATTTCACTTTTAATGAAGTAGACAGTGTTGTTTTGAAAGCGTTGATTTGATTTGGAGTTAGATTCCGTCAGGTGGTAGAGGGCCCCTGCCTCTTGCACGGATTTATTTTCATAATTTAGATAAGTATTCTAGCTTCCTTTACGTTTTTGAATTTGAATTAGTAGTTGTTTTCATTAGCTACTGTGGTTATACTCATTCTAAAAACTCTTCCAAAAGAAGAAGCTCTTCCAAAAGATTATAATGATGAATGGGAAATGGCTATAGTATTGTAGGGTTTAATTGTAGTCTCTTTTATTCACCATCACAGTTATACTTATGCTCAGCACTCTTCCAAAAGAAGAAGCTCTTCCAACAAATCCTTATACTGTCTTAAGCATGATTGTGATCTTAAACGTTTTAGTTGTGTGTTTTCATTAAGTACCATAGTTGTTCTTGCTCTTAAACGCTTGTCAAAAATATCATAATGATGGGTAGAAGATGGCTATGATATCTTAGTTTTTCATTGCTTTCAGTCTTTATGTTTGCATTTGCACTCAATTACACAGTCAGGATTGTTCTAAAAACTCTTCCAAAAGAAGGAACTCTTCCAAAATACCAATCATGATGGACAAACAAACTGTATAATTCCATAGAATAATGCATGATAGCTTAGTTAGGATGCTCCGGAGTTTAATTGCACTTAATTCATGCTCAGTTATTTTGTTTTAAGTTTGATAATGACTTGTAGTTCAGCACTGTTTTAGGCTAGTGACATTTTAGGTTCAGTTGTAATTCAATTCATTGCATTTGCACTCCATATTAAGTTGTCATTCACTGAATATTAGATTACTTCAGTTGTTAAACTTAACAAAACAACCTTCATTATTCACAAACCTCTTCTTGTTCTAAAATCCATAATTGATTCATCACCACATGAACAGAAGACAATATCATTTTAAGGCTTAAAGTACTTCTGCAATTTCCCTATCATCTCACAAACAACATTTCCTCAAAAGAATATTTCAAAAATCCATAACCTTTGAGTGAAGTGTAGTGTCATCAAACCAAGTTGCAGAATAGAGTTAGGAACCAGCTTTAGAGTAGAAGATCTTATGATGGTATAAATGTTTTATTCCAAATATGCGTCAACAAATCTCTAATCAAGGATAAAATGTTGCATCATTATAAGTTAGTTGTTTAAACTGTTTAGTTAAGAAAATTTGCATACTTAGTTGACCATGTCTCAAGCTCTCTCTCAAATGCCTTTGAGGAAAGAATTTGACAAGTTTTGTTTGTGTTTTGAATCATTTTCTTAAAATTCATTATCAAGCTTTGTTTCTATTTGGTCATAGTTTAGATTTGATTCTGCTTCAGTGTTTGCAATTGCATTTGTCATTTGTCATCAACCAATTAAGGCTTCACTCTGTTTTTAATCATTAGCTATTGTCCATTAGCTTTCTAGTCATTTTCCTTGTGAACATAAAACCACCAAAAGACCAAAAACATCATAAATCATCACAAAAGACCAAAAACATCACAAAACACTACACACAATGCATTAAGAAACAAACACCTAGGTACATACAGTACACTTCACTTCAGCAGTTTACCAACCGTGGTTGACAATTAAATGAGCTCAATTTAGGAGACTAGATTGAGACCAAACAGTACCCAGCACCATTATAGACAAAGGTGCGTCTGTTAGTATTTTATCCTCCACTACCTGGCAAGCTTTTCGTTCGCCACCGCTTGCACCTGTTACACAGAATTTGTTGGCATTTAACAGAAGAACGAGTCAACCATTAGGGATCCTTCCAAGGTTACCTGTTACTTTGGGAGGTAAAACCGTCCATATGGACGTGATAGTTTTTCTAGGCCCCTTATATTTCAATCTGCTTTTGGGGCGCGATTACACCTATGCCATGGGAGCACTTGTCTCCTCCCTTTTCTATGTGATGTGTTTTCCACATGAAGGACAAATCGTTACCATTGATCAGCTTTCGTTCTTTGGTCCCGATGTGGCAACTGGCCCGCCATCATCACTTCCTGGTTTTTATCCACTCGCTGTATCTGCCCCACCGCAGGTCAACTATGTGGCTACCTACCCCATGCCTGTGCTCAGTGATTATGCCGTCGTGCATCAGGTGCTGGGGGCATTGCGTCCTGACTTCCAGGATGTTTTTCTTCCATCAGGAGTGTAACTCTTGGAAGCGATGACTTCTTGTTCATTATGATGAGGTCGTTTGGAGCATGGTTATTTTCCTGTTTCAAGCTCCTTAAAAAATGAAACAAGCTCATCGGAGCAGAGTTCCTTGTCTTGTGTCAAGCTCCTTAAAAAATGAAACAAGGTTTTCGGAGCAGAGTTCCTTGTCTTGTGTCAAGCTCCTTAGAAAATGAAACAAGGTTGGGGAGCAGAGTTCCTTGTCTTGTGCCAAGCTCCTTAAACCATGAAACAAGGTGTCCTGAGGATATTTCTTTTAATGTGTCAACCTCGTTAAAACAATGAAACACGTTCCTGTTCAATTCGAGTCTTTGATAAGTTCTCGTAATATCCCAGTCGAGTCTTTTTCTTGATCTCGTAACTTGAACCTTCACTCCATCTGCTTTTTATATGGATTGAAGCTTGGGGGGCATGTACCTCGAATTGAGTCACCATGCTGGGGGGCATGCTTACTTTTTCAAGCATAGTTTGTTTCCGTTTCAAGCTTGTGTAAAAATGAAACTGGTTTCAAGCATAGTTTATCCTTGTTTCAAGCTTGTGTAAAAATGGAACCAACTAAGCACAGTTTCCTAATTTCAAGCTTGTGTAAAAATGAAACCTTTCCCAGTTTACCCCTTTTGATTTCCATTCTATCAGCCTGTTTTCCAGATGAGCCTTGGTTTTCTCACTCCATCGTCACTATCTACTTGGCTGATCATATGCCTTCACTTGGTTGTTTTACCTGTTCCTGAGGAACCGCTGTGATGAGTGGTTTTGATAGCCAGTCTCTTGACCTTTATCTTCTTTTGAGTAGTTCCACCATTACCAGAACTAGTTGCTTCCCTTTATACCACTCGTTCCTCCAAGAGGAGTCACCTTTCAGCTCTTTTATAACTCTCTAAAATTGAAAAGATTGCCAAGTCCCTTTTCGTTTCGATCTTGTTAAAGTGGACATGAAACGACATCCACCTAGTATACGTTTACCCCTTTTTCGGGCTGGGATAGATTACTTACAAAAAAGGAATAACCTAGCCTATCGCAACTAGGAGGTTTTCTCAGACATAGTTTTCTACCTATTCGGATCGGAGGAACTATTTACGAAAAGGAACCATTGGAGTTTACTTTTCTGCTATCTTTTCAAACTCTCTAAACATGAAAAGATGCCGAGTTCTCCCTTTGTCAGACTCGTTAAAGCTAAATGACATAGGAAATTGTCAATCATGACGTAATTTGAGTTTCTCCTTCCTAGGGCTCGTTAAATGTACTAGGATGGATTCGTCCGAAGGACGAATTTATATGAAAAGGATATGGTATCCTCTTCAAGCTTGTGTAAAAATAAAGAGGTACTCGCCAAGCATGGTGGGGAAACTGGAACCAACATCATTGTCGTGTCGACAGTATGTCACTCTTGAACATGGCACTTGTCTGCATTCGTGTCAGGTTGGGGACATCTCATCTTGTTCTTCACTTGCCTCCATGGGTTTGGATAATCCCTTTTGACCTCTCATCTGCTCTTTGCCTCGTCACTATGACCTCTGATCTTTTGATGTCAAATATTGCCAAATCGACTGTCGTGCCGCCAATATGTTCAAGAGAAGTTGACCTTTGCACGTATCAACCTTCCTCTGATTCTCATCTGATTGTGATTCACAAAGACATTATGTTCCTCTATCTCGCGTCGATGATGTGGGAAACTCTATGGCCCACCTTCGATCAAGGTCACTTCTTGTCAACTTCAACTCATTATCCAGGAAGCTGATCTAGAGACTCCCTTATGGTACCTTGGAGCCTGCATGCCTCAATGGCAGGTTTTTGGCATTCGACGTGAGGTTTTCATCACTGGCCTCCGATCAAGTGATTCTATGGGTGTTCGATGCCAGCTCATTGACTCACACGCCGTAGATTGTACCTATAGTACCCTGAGGGCCATTGTCATTATTGGTGGTTCCTCTCACGTCTATTAACAATTTTCATCATTGGCTGGTAATCAGATGATGTTCTTGCATGTTCGACTTCAGCTCACATATTCGCATGCTTGAACTTGTACTTTGTTCGGGTCGAGATGGAGCGCAAGACCCTAGATTGTGTCTATTGTAATCCAGGCTACGATATTGTGGATTATTATTTACATGACTCACTGATTGGATGGATGCGACCATACCTGAGTCTATTTATCGATCCCCTCTGGATGGCTGCGTCCATGCCTTGGATCTCTATTATGGTATACTCTATTATGGATGGCTGCGCCCATACCACGCATATATATCATGTATCTGAGACATCAGTTATACTTCGCTCCGCAGGTTTTCTGATGGCGGTGTTTTCAGTCGGCATGTTCTCATAAAGCATTTCACCCCTCTCTCTCTTTCGGGCCACATGCTTTAGGGGGCATTTGTTACACAGTAATTTGTCACCGTCCCTGCAATCCCCATCTCGCCCATTGGAGGGTCAGTTCTGTGACCAATAAGCAGTTTCATGCCTTGCAAATACCATCATTGCATCCCTTTCCATGAGGACAACATTTCTTCTGTTGATCATTTCCTAAGTAGACCCCTAAAAACACATGTTTTTGCCTTGGCACTGGTAGCCCGTTATGTACTCGCACCAATGAGGAAAATTAACATTAATCCCGCGTCAATTGGCGCTCTGTCCCAGTTAAGCACCCATGCCAATATTCTTTTGGATTTTTTTTTAAAAAAAGAGGCGAAGTTTCGATTACAAAAACTTTGTGGTTGAGTCATCAAGAGTAGTTTCACCTGAATAAACATGGCCTTCCTCCTTTGGCCTCTTGTTTCCACCTTATGGGGAACCTCCCAAGGGATAAGGCCTCCCTTCCACTATTGTAGGGATCCCAACCTCCTCCTCTCCTCTATAAATATAGCCTTCATCCATTGATGAAGGGGCTGAAGCGCTGAATGGCTGAATAATCTCCAAGTTCCCAAGAGCTTTCATATCCTTATGCTGCAAGAACCTTCTTGATTCCCTAAGTCCAAATCTAAGCAAGGAGACTATTTCCGAGTATCCGGAGAGAGAGGCTTCTCCCATCCTTGACAGGCTTTATCGAGACATGTTGTGCTGACGACCCGCCAGAGGAGAATTCAACGTCGAAGCTTTGGTTGTATTCTTCTTTTTGACTCATTAATGTTAAGCGACTATTGGTTATGGTTCCACTCTTGTTCTTAATCATGTTCATGAGTTATGTCCTCTTCGACTGACAATAGTTGTATATACTGGATTTTATGCTTGCATTTTTGTTGTTTCTTGCATGTGCAGGTGTCCGATCACGGAGATCGTGAGGATTGTGATCTGCCAGGGCAAAGGAACGGGAGCACCACCTCTTCTACAAACAACAACGTTGGATTCCAGGTAAGCCTTCCTCTCAAGTCAGTTTATTTACGATTAGGAACCTGCACTGTAGCGTGTTTGATTGTTGCTAGACCTGATCTCGGCTAGTAGGGATTGCCTCTGTCCGCAGAGGGGATTTACCTCCTCAACACTTTCATACCAAGACCATGTTTTCCCTTCCAAAGTGGCCATAAACATCTTCATGAGACAATCTTTAGGGAACTAAACCTTAAGACTGTGTACATGCATATGGAATCTAACCAAATGAAGAGAAACATTGTCTTTCTTTTCATCTTTGAATATAGGAAGATTAGTTAACCATTCAAACTTAGGCATATGATTTGGAAAACCAGGGATATGAGATCGATTCATAGGGCCATACCTAGAATTTATTCTTTCAATGGAACTCATTTTGAAACCTCATCAAGCTATTGATCTTCAAGCAGTGGAGTCACCTTCCAATTGATTATTTTATGTGTGGAGTCACCAAGGTATATGCAGCCTCGAAAAGCTTCTTGAGCTCCTACTACCTTTAGAAGTTTAGCTTCAAAATCTCGGGAAAGTATAATGTTCGACTCCCAGTAGATGCACCAAAATATTATAAAAAAATCAGGCCTGATGGGCTACTCATCAAGTAAACATTGTGAACTATTTCAGACCAATCTTTTGGTTGAGGCTTAACCTCCTCAACCTGAGAGGGCTCTCTGAAGGGTTTATGATTTTTGACAAATATGTAGATGGCTAACTCTATATGAGATTAAAAAAAGATAAATGATGTAAAATGGTTGTAAATTAGATTATCAAGTGTTCATTGGGCTTATGGAGTCATGATAGCTTCAGAAAAATCAAGATAATCTACCTGGCATGGAATTCAAGGCATATCAGAGTTCAAGTCAAGGAATAAACATGTAGAACAGTGAAACACATAGTTAACTTATTTATGAAGGAAGTCAGAGCATCATTGATGAATTCTGAGTAACATAAGAAATCACCACTACAATATGGAAAAATTCCATTAGAACAAGAACTTACAAGAACTCCTTATGAATCTTGAGTTGTCAAAGTAGAAATTCTCTATTAGGCTGAAAACGGTCACTTACATAAATCAGAGTCTTTTTGCTAACAAATGTCCAACCCCTGCTGATTTTGACCTCATGCTCTTTATAGATCATTTACAAAATAGGATAAGCTTATCCTCCGCTAGATACCTCAAAATCCTATTGGTTGACAACTTTCCTAACTAAAAACAAGTCTTTATTGTAAAATGACAGCTGCTATCTAATGAGAAGTCCTATTTCAAATAGGAGTAAAACTCTTTGACTCAACTCCTAACAAATTTATCTTGAATTAATTACATTATATGTCACTTTCATTTCAATAGGGTCAAATTATGATGATGTCCTTCAAGTTGTTCAGACCACGAGGTTGATGATGTTTCTCCCCTGAAGCATAGGAAACATGTCTTCCTCTTTTTTAGGCCTTTGATTCCCCTAACTATTCGGAACACTTTGACCATTAATAAACCATGCTTACATGTGTCTTTCTATAAAATATTACACCATATGTCTTCAAACATCCATTTGTGAAAATTTTAAACTTCAAAATGTGTAAAAGGCTGAGAATAAACCTGCGCTACGAAAGCATCATAGTTTCGTAGTGCTTTTCGTAGCACAGTGTTCTGGTTCCTTATCTTATCACTTTCAAATATTTTTTCTTTGGGGAAACCTTCATCTGCACTTGAAACACTCCCACTAGAAATTTTAGAACAAACTTCACAAAATTTCCCTCAAAATTTGCTGTGAAAAATGATGAAAAGACTTCTTCAGCACATTTCATCAAATTTGCACTAACTACGCTATGAAACTGCTGTGTAGGAAATTTTGTTGAAAATTTATTTTACATTTGTAAGAAATTGATGCACAGACTCAATAACATCAGTATTTTTTCAAAACCATCAGCAATATAGACTAAAAATATAACTTTCATCTAATTTAACCTCCATGAAGTACCTTCTCCATTTGCAATTTTTTCTTGTGTTTCCATGAACATTAGGTCTTGGGATGGAGCTTATTTATCTTAATCCATGATGTATTTTGAGACAATGAAGAAGGTTTTTTTCGGCCATGTTTTATAGAATAAAAACCTCTTTTTTTTTTTGAAATACCTCTCCAGGTGTCCAAGAAATGTCTTTGAAAAACGTGTAAAACAGGAAAACTCTGTTTTCTAAAAATAGGGCTTGAAAGAAATCCTTGTATCTCCAAACTAATAACACTTGTTAGAAATGTGAGAGGTTATTGTAGTTGGTGACGTGATGAAGAAAACAATATTTCATAATTCCCAAATACTTTTTCATGTGGCCAGAAACTGATACTGAAATGTACTGCTAAACAGTCATGTACTACACATTTTGTAACAACGGTTTCATAACACATTTTAATTTATCAATGGATCCCATATCCTAATGAATTTGAAGAAAATGAGAGAGGTTTCTGTATTTAGGTATGTTAGGAAGAAAAACATCTTTTAGGTTTCAAAAATTTGTGTTCAGTTGCTTAGAAACGACCTTGGAAGTTGACTACTCAAAACCAAAAAATAGAGTTTTTGCTTCATATTGCGCTACGAAAAGACAACACTTTCGTAGTGCAAAATGACTTTTTTGAACTAGTGGCACTACGAAATTAATTCTTAGCTAATTGGCTAGTTTTGATGAAAAAATTAGGGAAATGAAATGAATGATGAAATGATGAATGACTTGACATAAAAAACCTTTAAAATGGATTTGTTTAACACTAAGGAAGGTTCAAACCTAAAAATATCATACTCCCTTTTCGTCAAATTCATGAAATGACTCCTAAGACCCTATTTTGACCCATGATCAAAAACAAACTTAAAGAAATGATGTTTTGAGAATTTTTGAGTGATAACATGGGGAACCCTTAGTCACCTACAACCAACCTCCATGGAGAAGACCAACATGTGCAGTTTGTAACACACACAATCATGTTGTCGCCACTTTCCCTAACCTAGAAGCACTTTTCCACTGGTACCCAGTCACATCGCCAAAGGAATAGGATGGGAACCCCTATGTAAGGTTGTTTTTCCTAGTGTGTCAGGGCAACCGCCATGAGTAGCGTTGTATGTATATCCTGCAAGTACGCTGTCTAATTGACATGATACATCTATTAGAGACAAAATTTTAGGATCTCATCAATCCAAAGCCAAAAATCCCTAATGGAAGGCAGATCAACCACAGGGAGTCTACTCCATACCCATTCCGGCATATTGGGCGAGTTAAGAAGATGCACCAAATAAGCACGACCCATGTTCAACCTAGGATAACATGTGGGCTATGCGACAAAATTGACCACGGGGTCAATCATTGCAAATAACTGAAGCACCTTGTAAACATGTTTCTCATAGTCTCTTCCCTCTTGCAAATACATATCTCTGACCAAGAGAAATCACGCACTGCTATTTCCAGATTTTCTCACACTTTCATCATACAATAAAATGTGATAATCTCCCAAATCTTAGAGCATAAAGAGTGGCATTAATTATACACTCCCCAGGAGAGTTAGACATACCCAAGCCAAAAACTTGGAAATTACATAAGAGGACAATCTCCCCTATGCCTCATCCCTTTCGAGTGTTCACTTCTAGAAAAAAGAGTAGTGTTGGTTCCCATACAATATACTCAGTTGGCACAGTGGTATCATGCACCATTTGCACCGGCCATAACCACGAACTAGAGGCATGCTTATTAATGAAAACATTCAAGCACATCTGTACCAGACAGAATTTCCAAGTCCCAGAAAGTGCCCAACCTAACAAGGAATCTAGGCTTGTGCTCACACAATCTCCCATGATGGAAATTCCTCCCCAACCAAACATCGACGGCACGATACACCATATAAAATTCATATCATCATGTATCAGAAATATGACTTAGGTTGTGTGCTCATCTCTCATAGGTGTCGAGTCAGTTGCAACTACGAGAGTAGCTATACCAACGATGGTGAAAACACAATCCATATGCACCCTGTCAACTGCGTCTGGTTGCACCACATCGATGATGGAATCCTTTTCGTGTCTATCAACCATCTCCATTAGGATTGAACCTCTTCCTCATGGCCTCGCATAGACTTAATTCCCATTAGGATCCTTATTTCATTTAGATGAGTACATACTTGAGGCCATGACGGAGCCATATTATCCATGGAATGCAATGCATCACCACTCATTTTTTTCTCACGAGAAAAATGTTCAGCCCTGACAAAATAAGAGAAAAATATATTTATGTGATTGAATCAAAATATTTCCTCCCATCAGGAAAGTTTTATTGGTTCAAGAAGCCCATTCTGGTGCCCAATGCATTTGAGGAAGGAAACATGCCAAACATTTCACCTACCATCAAGGTGAATATATATCGAAACATTGAAAAAACAGAAGAAATCTCACTGGGAGAAACATGCTAATGAGAATAAATAAACTCTTACACCCACTTTCTCCAAGAGTATTAAGATATCCTCGCACGGGACTACTTGGATATGCATGGGCTTAGTCCCACTATTGTAGAGAACCATATCGACACCTGGCCCAACATACCACCAATACGCCAGAAACAACGTCAACTGCACCCATCCAAGGAAGAACCAATAAAACGAGAAATTGACAAGATTCACAAAGCTAGGTTTATCTACCCCATCACTTACACATCTTGGGTTTCCAACCCTGTTCCCGTCATGAAAAAATAGGGCACCATACGCGTTTGCACCGGATTTCATGATTTTAACAAAGCATGTCCCAGGGACAATTACCCTACCCCATTTATCAACCAAGTCATTGATGCTTTTGCAGGTCATAGGAACCTCTCCTTCATGGATGGCTTCTTTGGGTACAATAAAATTCAAATCCGCCACACCGACCAGTACAAAACCACATTCACTACCCCCTAGGGAAAATTCGCATACAAGGTAATGTAATTTTTCCTAAAGAATGTTGTAGCCACTTTCTAGAGGGCCATAAATTATATCTTTCATGACTTGACAGACCTTATCATCGCCTACTTGGACGACCTGACCGTTTGATCCAAGAAGCACTCAGATCACCTCGAGGATCTCCTAATTATATTACAACGATGCTAGAAATACAACCTACAATTGAACCCCTTCAAGTGCATGTTATGCGTCACAACAGAAATAATTTTAGGTTTTATTATGTCCCAACATGGAATTCAAGTGGATGCCCTCAAGGTCCAAGTTATCAAAGAGGTACATCCATCTCGAACACTCAGACAAATACAAAGATTGCAAGGAAAGGCCAATTTTTTGAGATGTTTCGTTCTAGATTATGCCACTTTTGCTCAAGGATTCCTGCACCTCCTTTGCCAAGAAATCCCATTCAAATCAGATGACCAAGCCCAACAAGAATTTTACACGCTTAAAGACACATTGTCTTCAGCACCGCTGATTAGTCCCCCAGACTACAAAAAATACTACATCCTTTATATATCATCATTCGATGTTTCTTTGGCTGGAGTATTGATCCAAGAGGGGCCATATGGGAAGGAGAACGTAATATATTACGTTAAAAAAACCTTATTAGGCCCTGCATTAATATATGAGCCTAAAGAAAATGATTCCCTAGCACTAGTTCGCACAGTCCAAAAACCTCACCACTACATCATCATAAAGACCACAACGGTCATCGCAGATATTAACCCTAGAAAATATATGCTCATGTGCCACACAATGAACCACAAATAAGCTTGATGGAGAGTCATTATGCAAGAATACGACTTACATTTTCTCTACCCCAAGAGAAAAAAGGTGTTAATCTTAGTAGAGTTCATTACGGACCTCTTAAGTCATACCAAAAGGTCACCAGTAAATAATTCGCTATCGGACGAACATCTCTTCCTCGTAGAAACCAAAAACCTTTGGTACAGAGATATCTTTCTATTTTTTTGAATCCAAAATTTCAGACCCCATATTACCCGTGACGATCGTCGGCGTATTCGCAACTAGGCCCCCTGATACCTTCTTATGGGAGATGTCTTATACCGATGGGGCATTGACACCATTTTGTTTTGACGCCTTACCCCTGACCAAGCGAAACAAGCCCTTAATGACTGTCACAACGGAGCTTGCGGTGACCACCTATCTAGAATGGCCACCACCCAAAATCCCTACGAGAAAGATATTTATGTCCCACTTTATTTCGAAACTGCATTTCAGTAGTCAAGACGTGCAAGCGATGCCAACGCTTTGCTCACAAGGAAAGATTCCCTCCCACTCCCCTCCACCCTGTCATCATCATTGGTCCCTTTTGTAAATGGGGGAATGATTTCATGACTTGCAACCCAACATCGTTAGGAAATCACAAGTACATTATTATAGCTATCGATTATTTCACCAAGTGGGAAGAGGTTATGCCCACATCCGACAACACCACAAAAATTGCTACACGATTTCTGTTTAACCATGTCATTTCCTAGTTCGGCGTACGCAAGGAGTTAGTCTCTGACCACAGGAAACACATTAAAAATGAAGTTTTTGAGGAGCTATCTCACCATCTCAGATTCACACATGAATTCACATCACCGTACTACCCCCAATCAAATGGACAGGTAGAAGTTGTGAATGAAGTACTCAAAACAATGTTACAACGTATCGTGAATAACCAAAAAAAAATGGCACCACATGCTTTATCGACCCTGTGGGCATACCACATGATAGTGAAAACATCAATGGGGTTCACACCCTTCCACTTGGTGTATGGGGTCGAAGCCTTGATTCCCATAGAATGCAAAATCCTGAATTTACACGCAGCCATTGAACTGCTCGATGACATCCAGCCTCTAGAGCAACGCTTAGTACAACTAGAGTTCATCGACCAAAGTCGACGGCGGTTATTGCAACATAACGAGGCCCACAAGAAACGGGTAAAATCATCTTTCGATCGCAACATCAACCTTCTTCGTTTACCGAGGGAGAGTTAGTCCTCCGCTACGATGTTGCAAAAGAAGCCCTAGGGCAAGGAAAGTTCAAAACCTTTTGGAAAGGACCCTACATCATAAAACATTGTCTCCTAAAGGGGACATACATCTTGATAGAGTCGGATGGAACATGTCTCACAAACCTCGTCGATGGCCCTTACCTAAAGAAATTTTACCCATATGGACCAAGGGGGCTCAACCCTAGAGTCAAAGTACACAGGCCAAACTTTAATTTTCGACCAAACCACTTGTCAGAAAAAGTGCTCTAGTGTCACAATGGATTTTAAACCATACCATTACTTTGTATTCGCTAATGAACCATCATGATGGTCTAAAAATTTAGCATCAGTCGCCTGGGTCATCTATCACCCTAACAGATCGCCATTCTTCGCCAACGATGTATGCATTGGTTCAACGACAAATAATCAGGAAGAATATGATGTCGTCATTAGGCTCATGAGTGATGCCTTCAACCAAGTCATTTTCCACTTGCATATCTACCTAGATTCCCAGTTAATGATATCACAGTTAAACGAATAATTTGAGGTATGAGATTCGCATATTTCTGGAAAATATTTTCATGCAAAAAGATTAAGCCATCAATTTGATCACATCTCATTCACACATGTGCCAAGAGATCAAAACCAGACAGCATATCGCATAGCTAACCATAGCCTAAACTGGAATGCATCTCAGATAAACCACAATACATAAAAGAAAAAATAAAAAAGAAAACATAGATACCCATCAAGCACAACACCTAATCCATACACACACGTCCACAAGCGACACACCATATAGAGCCACAAAAAATTTCTCTCTATCATATATATATATATATATATATAAGTACAAAAAATAATTCTTTTCTCTAACCCTTAAATAAGAGAAAAAATACACATATACAACTTCACAAAAATAAGGAATAATACTCATAACGGGTGCTTTCCCTGTGTAAAACAAGCCTCTAGGGATGTTCCCATCCAAGATGGGAACCTGGACCCACAAATTCTCCCACTACCAACACTCGGGCCACCCTCAAAACTGAGATTGCCATCCGATGCAAAGTCAGTCCATAGCCCCTCTCTTGGGCCATCAACGTCTCTAACCACACATCATTGAGTTCATCCACAAACCCTCTGGTAGGCATCCCCTGAGTCGAGCTATCCACTCGACACCATGCATCCTCTAGATAACAAGCCCTAAACTCTAGATTAGCCATCTTCTCTATCACCTCTGCAACGCGAGCCTCCGCCGCCTCAGCATGAGCGATCGCCGCAACTCACTTGGTTGCAACTAAGCTGCTACCCACCCAGGAGGGGCTAGCCTCCCTACCAAGTGCTCCACTTTGAGGGTGCTCCGAAGCCCCTCTTTGTCCCTCGGCTACACGTGGAGTGCCTCGTGGCCTCCGTATCAGATCTTGCCCCACTAACTGAGCCTCGAGACGCCCGACCTCACCAAAATTTGCAAGAGTAGAAAAGCTATGTCATTATCATCATAATACACATATAGAGCATAAATACTCAAGTAAATTCAGAATAAAACATAAAAACATACCTTTTCCCCCCATACATATCCCACAGGAAGTCCCATGTTTGGGTCTCCACGGAAGTCCATCCCAGTAGAAGGGAAAGGTAGGAACATCTAAGGATGGGCCTCAAACCAAGCCTCTGTAGTGGTGTTCCTAAAATGGCCTACTCAACCTCCCCCACCATGAGGCATCATGGGTATCCACCTCCTCATGCGAGGCTCGAGGACCCCGAGTAGGCATGAACATCATAGGCCTCAGCAACACCACTCTGTCATACAGGATTCTACATAGTATGCTAGCATATGCAAACAAATTGTGTCAATCACAGACCTCTGAAGGATGAGTCAACATCACATCATAGAAGTGACGAGAAAAATAAAAAAAGTGTCTGGCCCTCATTCGACGCAGAACACTGATCCATGGGCTCGACGCCCAATTGCGCACCAACGACCCTATCAATTAGACAATGGAAACCAAAGCACATCACTCGGCTAGGTCAATCACTAAGGCTATCTGAATACACCCGTTCATAATAGGCACCCTGCCACAATGGTTCGCCAAGAACCACTGAACATCCACTCTCCTAGGGGAAGCAGATAAGAAGATGCCTAACATTGAGGTAGTAGCCCGGTCACAAAAAAAATATCTAACTCAATAAATATAGCCAACTTGCACCCACGCAGCACTATAACCTTGCATCGCCTGTTCCAACATCAGACCAGGTAGCCTAGCAGATCATCATGTGATCACAAGAGGTCATTCTCTAACAACTTTAAAATACCCCATCGTGCCAACTGTTGGTGCCCATTAGCATCAACTACAAATGCAACCCGAAGGTCAGTCCAGTCCCTCTCCCTCCACAAAATCTTGTCATCAAATAGGCACATATCAGTGACATTAAAAGCACCAAAAAATGGACAAATTTCCCAAAAAAATTCAAAAAATTTCTTCTTTTTGCACACCTGTTTCTTAGACAGGTGAATAAAATGTGCGCCTATTTCTTGCACAGGCATGGAAATGTCACACAAAAAGGCTTTACATTTATAAAATTTTCCCGCAAAACCTCAATTATGAGCTCAAATTTCATGCCTGTGCCTCAATCGCCCATGCAGTCAAGGAAACATGTTGTTTGGGTTCCATAGAAGCCCAATTTGTATGGACCCTAGCTCAGTCATGTTGAAAAAATTAAAATGCAGGACATTATTGGGCCTACCTGGCTCATGTAGCGAGAGTCTTAGGTACACAGTCTGAATGCGATGGAAAGAAAATCTCCATAACATTATCTGACCTCTCACAACTATCAAACACTCGAATGTTACAAATGAGCTGAAATGAGCCATACTGGCCTACATTTTGCCCTTTTCAGAATTTTGAAGGACAATAACAAGATCCCTGAGGACCCAATTGTAGAACCAAAAGCAAGAGAGTGATCAACACCTCATAATGCCCAATGGAAACTCGTCACATTTACACCTCCGAAAAAATAAATTTTAAAGTGATGATATATATGTCCTCTCTTATCTTTCGTTCATTGAACACATGTTTTCAATACTATTTGAATGAATAATATTATTTCGCTTGGGTTATTTTTTTGTAGGTATTGGAAAACACAACCAACCATCCATCACCACAAAAAATGAAGGTTCCAGAGCAGGTATCATTCTACCCTCGGCATGATAGAGTCCCAGAAAAACTCTGCATATCCTAACATCATTTCTCTACAAGAAATTAACCATAGGTTCCAAACACCTGACCATGTTTATCATCTACCCACCTTGCATATGATAAGCATCCTTGTTGGTTGGTAGAGGCTCCCCTCCATGGCACCCACCCCTCCAAGTAAAGCATACACCAGAAAGGTCATGAAGCCATGGCCATACCACCTCAGTCCATCAAGCACTTCATGCCCATTCATCCACCATGCATCAAGTTAAGTTTTAGCATATGGAAATAAAACCCCTTTTCCCAAACTACCATCTTTTTCAAGCATATGAAAAGCACACGACCACACCTCGAATTTGGCCCACCATCGCTCTACCAGCATAGCCCATACGTGATAGCTTCCATCCACAACCCCATACATGAGACCAACCAATGGGGCCCCCACCCTAAGAGCAAAAACACTTTCCTCACATTATTAGTGAGTGATAAATTTCATGTTTTGTGGCACTCGTCTCTATTTTTTATACATTCCAATCACATTGTTTCGTTATTTTGGCAAGTGTACAAATACCAAAAAAGGAGAACAAAGTCACAAATCCATCCATTTTCTCCCATGGTAGCAGTCCCTAGTTACCCTAGGTTAGAGTATCGCACCTTTCATGCACAAGCCACCCTGACATTCATAACCAACATATACCCACCTTGGACCTCCTACCGACTCCAGGGATTTCCTCATCAAAAATAGTTATGAATTCTGCCAAGTTTCTTTTTTATACTCCAACCATGGGCCACTGAATCCCCATGATTAGTTTTTAGCCACCCCTCGTCATGATGCCTATGTTAAACCTATAAAATCCAAAACCCTGGTCCCTTGCATCATTAAATCTCTCATTCAATTGAGGCTTCCTTTTTTTCGACTTCAACTCCCATTATCCAAAAAGGAAACAGTACCTTAGATGGCCCTTCACCACAATAGAGGCATCCTCGGGTGGCACTATGGGAATCATCATTGCCCATGGATGTCATCGATCCTCCTGAAATTCCACTACGACACAAGCCTTCATGTCAATATGGTATCGCACTTTAAAACCATTTATCTTTGCTCAAATTCGTCAAAGACCCATGCCGTTATAAGCATATCTTTCAGGAATGCTTACACAAGAAGGTCCTAGTTATACACCCATGCATACAATGAGCATTTATATTCCATACCATGATTACGCATGTGGGAACCACATTACACCTATTGTCAAAGAAAAAATGACCCTGAGGGCGTTAGCAATCGTCATCATCAACCAAATCTCCATATCACTACCATACTAGTGACACAGACATAATCAGTATCTGTTAGACATATTTTTTTATCTAGAAAAAACATCATGATCATGGGACATGCCCGCCTCGTAGAAAAAATATATTTATTGTATCACACTATTTCTTTCAGGGTTCCCATAGGACATGGTAACTCTTCGACTTGTTGTAAGGCATTTCCAACTTTTAGTTGTACGCGGGTCTCTCTCTCTCTCTCTCCACACAGTACATAGAAAAGAAACTATAATGTATTTCGGCTATACAGTTCTTCCTAGACCTCACACATTAGGGCGAAACTGTTATCACTATAAAATTGGACAAGAAAAGATGAAATTATTAAATTTCAGGCAGAAGGATTTACAGGGTTGAGGCACATTAGAGGATCTGAAAATTTTAAAATATCCCTAAGTTCAAGAGAAAAAATCAAATTGCGCACCAAGTACTTAGGAAAAATGCGCCTTTGTGCGCATTTTTATTCGATAAGCGTGCATTTCTATAGCTTTCCCTTGAAAAGTCACGTGGTCCTGGGAGTGGCAGAAGTCACTTTCCAGGACCACAAGGCACACTCTAGGAAATGATCCCACACTTCTGGCCGCCTAAGCCACCTTGGGAGCTCAAGGTATCACAGAAAGGAATCAAGTGGCACACAATATTGGAATCAACCCTCTCTCTTGGGTCGCCATCCACCAATGTACCAAGAGAGGGAAGGAGAATTTGAATTCATATATAAAAGGCCACAAGGAGATGAGAAAAGGGAGAGCACATTCTTATGCTGGTGTTGAGAAGGTAAATCCCCTCTGCGGACAGAGGCGATCCCTAATAATGAGTCTAGCGACAAACGAGCAATGTCATGAGATTCTAATTCGAATGAAAGGTGGAGATAGATGCCTGCAGATTCAACGCTGGAATCACAGAAGAAGAAGAAGTCACAGTTCTCGACCTCGGCAGATCACAATCCCTCCACGATCTCCGTGGATGAACACCTGCACATAGAAGAAACGAAAAGATACAAGCATACGTAACTAAACATCAGTCAGAAAGGACATTACTCGCATTAACATGATGGAAAACGGAGTGGAACCATAATCATAATCATCTATTAAATAACCAGCGAAGAAATATTACAACCAAGTTCTGACGTCGCGGTCTCCTTCGGACGGGTTTCCAGTCGTCCACGTCTCGCAAAGCTTGCCAAGGAAAGGGAAAACCTCTCCAGAGTCTCGTGACAATGGTCTCCTTACTAGAGTCAGCCTTAAGGGAAAGAGAGGGTGCTTTACAACACAAAGGCTCTTGGGAATATGGAGATTCAGAGCTTAGGCACTTCAAGACTAGCTTGCCATTGATCCGAGCAAGCTTTTATAGATGGGGAAGGAGGAGTTGGGATCCCTATTATTATTGGATTGGCCCTATCAACAAGGAAGGTTCCATGGGAGGTGGCAAAACCACTTCCCTCCATAGAACTCCCGCAGCCAACCTCCCAACTCAAGATAGGTGATGGTTTGTGAATTTTTTAGAACTTAACTCCCGCCCCATTTTTAAAAAACAACTCCCAAATTGGGTGGCGCGACTACGGCTCTATGACAGAGCGCCAGGTGGCGCGACCTCTTTGCATTAATTTCCCCATTGGCGCGAGTACTGAACTGCTTGCCCGCGCCAATGCTAAAAGGGCTGTTTTTTATGACTTTTGCAAGGAGATGTCTCAAGGGCAAATGAAGCTCATGTTTAGAGGGATGCATTGATGATGTTTCCAAGGCATGACAATGTTCACAGGTCACAGAATGGGTCCTCCATTGTGCGGGATGGAGAATGGTAAGGACGATGACAAATTACTGTGTAACAGATGCCCCCTAAAGTATGAGGCCCGAGAGGGAGAGGGGTGAAATGCTTTACGAGAACATGTTCAACTGAAAGCCCGCCATCGGAAAACCTGCGCAGAAAGATACAACTGACATCTCAAGTACATGATGTATAAGTGGTATGGACACAGCCATCCGAAACAGAGTATGCTATAATCCGGACCCAGGGTATGGGCACAGCCATCCAACTAAGATCAAATAAATAGACTCAGGTATGGTCGCAGCCATCCAATCAATGAGTCATGTACATAATGATAATAATCCACAATCGCAGCCTGGATGACAACAGACACAATCCAGGGTCTTGCGCTCCATCTCGACCCAACAGAGTACAAGTTCAAGCATACGAATATGTGAGCTCAAGTCGAGTTAGGAAGAATGTCTTCGATTACCACCAATGATGAAAGTCATAATGGGTGATCGCTTATAGGAACCACCAATAATGACAATGGCCCTCAAGGTACTATAGGTACACCCACGCATGTGGAAATGTTTGAGTTGAGGCCTGACACCTTTAATCACTCGATCGGAGGCCAATGATGTAAACCTCTCGTCGAATGCGACGAACCCGCCATTGAGGCATGCAGGCTCCAAGGTACCATAAGGAGTCTCTAGACCAACTTCCTGGATAATGAGTTGATGTCGACAGGAAGTGACCTTGATCGAAGGTGGGCCATAATTATTCCCACATCATCGACACGAGACAGAGGAACATGATGTTTTGTTGTGAATCAGGATCGTATGAGAAACAGAGGAAGGTTGATATTTGCAGAGGCCAACTTCTCTTGAACACATGAACGGCACGACAGTGGACTTGGCAGTATTTGACATCAACGGATCATAGGTCATGATGACGAGGCAGTGAACAGATGAGAGGTCAAAAGAGATTACCCAAACCCATGGAGGCAAAGTGAAGCAACGAGATGAGATGTCCCCAACCTGACACGGATGCAGACAAGTGCCATGTTCAAGAGCGACATACTGCCGACGACGACGATGATGGTTCCATTTTTCCCTCACCATTTCTGGCGAGTACCCCAATTATTTTTGATAACAAGCTTGAAGGGGATAGCATATGCTTGCGATATAAGTTCGCCCTTCGGGCGAATCCATCCTGGTGCATTTAACGAGTCCCAGGAAGGAGAAACTCGGAGAACGTCATTTCGACTATATCCGATGTCATCAGGTTTTAACGAGTCTGACAAAGGAAGAACTCGGCGTCTTTTCATGTTTAGAGAGTTTGAAAAGACAACGGAAAAGAAAACTCCACAGGTCCCTTTTCGTAAATAGTTCCCCAGATCCGAAAAGGTAGAAAACAATATCCGGGAAAACCTCCTAGTCGCGATAGGTTAGGGTATTCCTTTTTCGTAATCGATCCATCCCAGCCCGAAAAAGGGTTAAACTTATACTGGGTGAATGTCGATTCGTGTCCATTTTAACGAGATCGAAACGACAAGGGCCTCAGCAATCTTTTCATATTTAGAGAGTCAGAAAAGAGCTGAAAGATGACTCCAGAGTGACTTTTTCGTGTATTTACCGAGTCCGAAAAAGTATAAAATACAACTCGTGTCCATCTTTTTAAGTCGCAAAAACCTGCTGCTGCACATACCCAAGCAAGCGTAAAATCCATTTTCGACATAACATATGCAAATATTTGACAAAAATAACTTTTAAAGCTCATTTAACATCGAAAAAGTTATAAATATGTCTAATTGGTAAAAAATGAAATTACTTTTTACTATTTACCTTGTGGAAAACAACAGTGGTCCTTTTGGAACAGAATCTTCTGACGGTGATTGCGACCAATCCAGGCAACCATTCAGCTTCTCGTCTGTCACAGGTAAGAGGCGCTCCTTTGATCTTCATTTCCATACATTTTTTAATGATTTTCCTTTAGAAATCAACTTTGTGTGACCACTTTTAAAATTTTAGGGCCGGGCCCATTGGCACGGGTATCGGGCACGAACCCGCGCCAATGAGCTCATTTTACTAAAAGGCTCACGCCACATGGCGCGAATGTTAGCAAAACAGCCGCGCCAGTGGCCGAACCTAAATTTCCGCCTAAAATTCCGGTATTTAAACCAAATTTCTTGAAATTTGAAGCTCACCAAAGATCTAATAAGGGGTTTTTGACCATATGAATGCAGATAACCGCTCAAAATGGCAATCGAATGGAAGGAACGAGAGCACGGAGATGAGGATGAAGAGGCCATGCAAAGCCAAGCTTGCATGAACGCTCTAAGAGACTGTGGATTGAAAAAGTTCTTCCTCACGCCATGTTTACGAGCTCAGCCTGAGCTCCTCCAATATCTAATCAGCATCTGGGATGAAAATGAACAAGTGTTCAGGCTACGAGACCAGGTGTTAGAATTGGAGGTCACTGACATTTATTTCATTACTGGATTGTCCCGCAGAGGTCCAATCCCTGTACTGACTGGGAGCAGACCATCCGGAGAAAATATGGAACAGGTAATGGCACGGGTGTGCCGAGGGGCACAAACGGGATCAGGAAGCAAGAAGGTATACATCTCCACCATCCCTGATCTAGCACTGAGAGTAGTTCTCCACACCATTACGCGGGCTGCTGGGTCGCAGGCTCCGCACGAGGCCACGAAGACTCAACTCCTGTTAGCCTCAGAATGCATGGGTCCCCTACTGTTCAACTGGGCAGAAGCGGTAACCATCAACATGAAAAGGCAGCTCACAAAGTGCAAACAGGGGAAACTGAAGCAGTTCGGGTATGGTTCCATCTTGGTATCGTTCATTCTGGAACGCATACCAATCTTCCAGGGCCAAGGGGCCGCAGTGGCGAGTCCGATACCACGAGAGCCGCGAATGGCTCGCTGGGCAGCACTGATGCCCAGATCTGGAGGTGGCCAATAGATGTCCTGGAGGCCAGAGTTCTTTAGGTGGCTACGGCGCCAACTGATCGTCGTGGAAGATTGGCCCTATTCGGGAACTTACTTTACCGGGGACCCAGATCTCCCATTACCAGAAGGAGACGACTGGGACGAGGAGCTGGGTAAGACCTCATATTTTTGATTTTATGTTTATATGTTTTTTTGTTAATACACATTCGTCTTGACACAATTATATATGCATGCAGATGTAGGACCTAAGAGACCAGTCGGGATGTCTCCCATCTCCCGGAGGACACAACTCGCCCCTGAGATCCAGGGGGAAGGCACCAGAGGAGAGGAACTGATCCAGAACCTCGAGGGGATTGCCCATGGGATCCCAGACTATGCCCGACTATCAGATGTACCGATGGCATACCAGCGCCATACGGTGGGAGTTCCGAACCGGATGCACCGAATCCTGAGGCGCCTAGTGCGTGCAGTGACGTGCTATCATGAGCACCATGCGGATTAGTCTCTAGGATTTATGCCACACCTATTTTTTGAGAGACACAGTGTCTCAAGATGTATTAAGACAATTATGTATATTTTTTGAGTTTGGTGATGTACACTGTGCAAACATTTCGACACACACACACATATATATATATACATACGACTATTTTGGATGGACCTTTTACATGTGATGATGTTTTCTATATGTTATGCAAATGTCTAATACAAATGCAATCTTAATGTATCAGTTACATAACAAACGACCCAATGCGAAATGTATTCACACAATGTATCTAATCACACATTTCATTTTTACGCAAGCTTGAAAGCACACATGAACACACACATATGCAAACTATGCTTGAGATGAGGAAGACGGGCATGCCCCCCAGCATGATGTCTCAATTCGAGGTGCATGCCCCCCAAGCTTCAGTCCATTGAAAGTGGAGTGAAGGTTCAAAACAAAAAGTCGAATTGAACATGCTTGTGTTTCATTATTTTAACGAGGTTGACACACCTAAAAGAACTTTCCTCAAGACACCTTGTTTCATGGTTTAAGGAGCTTGACACAAGACAAGGAACGCTGCTCCGACAACCTTATTTCATTTTTTAAAGAGCTTGACCCAGGGAGGAAACCATGCTCTAACCGACTTACATCAAAATGAACAAGAAGGCGGTACTTCCAAGAGTTCCACTCCTGATGGAAGGGAAACATCCTGGAAGTCAGGACCCAATGCCCCCAGCACATGATGCACGATGGCATCATCACTGAGCACAGGCACGGGGTAAGTAGCCACATAGTTGACCTGCGGTGGAGCAGATACAACGGGTGGATAGAAACCAGGAGGGGGTGATGGCGGACCAGATGCCATATAAGGACCAGAGAACGAAAGCTGATCAATGGTCACGATCCGTCCTTCATGTGGAAAGCACATCACGCGAAAGAGGGAGGAGACAAGTGCTCCCATGGCATAGGTGTAATCGCGCCCCAGGAGCAGATTGAAATCCAAAGGGCCTGGAACGACCATCAAGTCCATATGGACGGTTTTACCTCCCAAAGTAACAGGTAACCTTGGAAGGATACCCAACGGTTGACTCGTTCTTCTATTGAATTTCAACAGATTCTGCATAACGGGCGCAAGCGGCGGCGAACCGAAAGCTTGCCAGGTAGTTGATGATAGAATACTAATAGAGGCACCTTCGTATATAATGGTACTGGGTACAACCAGACCAAAAGCCTGTACTGTAATCTCGAAAGGCACATAAGACGGAAGGTGAAATCCTGCAAATCGATTCCAGTCAAAGGAAGCGACCAAACTACTCGGAGGGGCTACCATCGACAAGCGAAGGTCTTCCCCTGATGTTACGGTAGAAGAAGCCTCCTCCATGACCTCCATCTCGAAGGTGGGAGGAATATCCTCCGTAGCCTCCATCATGGGAGGCGGAGGAGGGGCTTCTTGAAGTACAGGGACTAGAGAATCTTTCTCCAAGTCTGAAGAATCTGAAGAGATCAGAAGGACATGGGGGGTGTGAGGTCCACTCTCGACAGAAAAGACCTAGTGTACCGTGGACGGGGCCAGTTCAACCGATCCTACGACCAATGGTTGGTCAGGGACGGATTCGTGAATTTGAATTTCTGGGGGAGTGGGATCGACCAAGGTTGACTCTTGACCAATCATGGCATCAGTAGGTGGAAGACTCAAAGAAATCTGTTTATAACCAGCCGGGAGGCGTGGTGTAGAAACAGTCGGGTTGTCCAAGACTCGCTTGGCTTCATCCATATAAGGACAAAGGTGAATGGCATGATGCCCTTCACACAGCTTACAGGGATTGGTGATCTTACCCTTCTTCTTAGAGTTCTTATCAACAGCAGTTGAAGACGTGCCCCCAACTTGACTCTCGGAAGCCAAAGGCAACGGTGGGCAGCCGTTGGGCCATACTTCGAGCACCTTGGGAATGCCAGGGCAGTCTCGAAGAAGATGGTCTCCCGTGCACAACCGGCAAGGGAACTTGACTTTCCGTGGAGGGTTGGAAGGTTTATCAAGAGGAGATTCCTCATGGACAGTAGCTGTACATTTAGCCTCTCGCTTATCATACTTCTTCTTCTTTGTCTTCTTCTTATTCTTCTTAGCCACCTGGTTACTCGAATCCAGGCTTTCACCAGGAAAAGTAGAAGATGAGGACGCAGAAACAGGCGAAGAAGGGGAGAGGTCCACCTTGGAATCAACATGATGTTGTTTTGTTGGAGGAACTGATTGAACAGTAGTGGAGACATTCGGAACTACAGAGGTTGAGAACAACCAAACAGGTAACCCAACCGTTAATCCAGGAAGGGATAACGTCGCCATGTAAGGAGCACCAACATTTCCAAAAGGAGGAAAATGACCAGGATTCCCTTCTGAGGGGATTCCTTGGTTGGTAAACTCTGAAAAAGTTGCCATCAAACTCAAAACCACACACGGGATGAAAAAGAGTTAAGGGCACACGATCAAACGGTCAACAAGCAATATCTAAGCAGGCGTGAAATCGTGGGCGATTAATTTTACCACATTGGAAAGTAAGAAATTCTACCGTTTCATGTTTTAAGAGTCGAGAAACGATAAAAAGATGACTCTATCTCTCTCAGAGTTGACACAAGCATGAAAGGACAAGCGCTTGACGGTCTTTTCAAGTTTAGGGAGTCAGAAAAGACCAAATGACTGCTCAGGAAAAACTAGGCACAAAGGGTGTACCAAATATCCGTGAACTGCAATATACACCTTGGTTTCAAAAATGAAACAGAAATTGACCAAGGACTTTCCGTACGTGAAGGTAGTCTCCCCGAATGCTGTGTTTGGTGTATCACGGGTATAGGGCGGCAGACTCGGCTTCCTGTGGATAAAGGATTGAAAACCTATGGGGGTCTCCCTTTATATACGCGATGGTACGGGGAGCACGAGTCCGTACTAGCGCTGTCTAAAGCCAACAGGCGAACGACAGCTGCTAGGTTTAACGACGCCGAAACACGTCTCTAGCCTAGACCTTCTAAATATGTTTCGTTAAGTTCCAATGCTGCCTTAGGTTAATTGAATAAATTTTACAGTTGATCTTCAATTAAGTTTCAATTTCCAGGCCCTATCGTATGTAGTGTCTCCTAAATGCAAAGCTATATGCCACAATGCAGCATTTCGTTCGATGAAAACTAATTAGAGAAGAGTTGAGAGCTTTGACACAAACGAAATGAAAAGGAACCAAACAATGAGCTCTATAATGCAACTAATGCAATTGACAACTTTTCGTTCAAAACACTAATCACTAGCGATATGGAAAAGATCACAATTTGCACTAATTAACAAAAGAAAAAGAGATTTTTGTTTTTTTTTTTTTTTTCAATGTTTAATGGCTAATATGCACTAATCAAACTTGAAAATGAATGGAGCAACTTGAGAAATGATATCCAAGAGAGCGAAACAAACACACTTCACTTACCAACACAAGCAATTAGATTCCCAAATCGACCAAAGTCTCTCAAAGCAAAGGAAAGACTCAAAAGCTTCCAATGGACCGTGTGATCTAGGTCCGGAGCAAGCCCAAACGAGTTTTGAATGAAGCAATGAACAATCACCCAAAAATCGCAATGAAACAATGAACAACTACTTAGAGAATGTGGAGGATCAATCAGATAGTTGACAGGACAATCCAAACACCAAAACTCCCAAGGAGGGCTCGATGCACTAAGCCACTAGATGACCTAGGGCTTGAAAAGTGAAATCGGTAGATAAAAGCAAACAACCAAAGGACAGAAGTGAATTCCCAGCCAAATAAGGCTCCAACACACTCAGGCAGTCGGGAAATCAAGAAGAAAAACACTGGTCAACTTCAGAGAGCTCAGAAATGAGAAATCTCAAAAAACTTACAGGGGTGGCGCGACTGTAAGAGTGAAACTGGCGCCAGAGGGCGAGTGGCACGGGTTGTACAAAGGCAACATACGCCAAGTGGCGCGACTGTCGGGTTAAAAACCACACCAGTCGAGTTTCTCAGCAAAAAATTAAAAATAAGCTACTCCAGAGACAGACCAATGCAAGCTAAGCAATCCAAGAAGTAAAAACACACAAAAAATCCAACCCAGAAGGTTCATCAAGCAAGGAAAAACAAGATACAAACGACAAGGCAAGACAAAGACTCGAAGTCGTTCAGTCTGCAAACCAAACCGGAGATCGACTGAAGTAGCGTTGATCTACTCCGCTAATGCTAGGCAGAAGCGTTTCAAAGGCTATCTGGCTATACTTCAGACTCCTTCTACAGTTTACAAATTAAACAACAATCAAACAACAAGCTGGATCCCCAGCGGAGTCGCCAATTTGTTGAGAAGGTAAATCCCCTCTGCGGACAGAGGCGATCCCTACTAGCCCAGCAGGGGTCTAGCAACAAACAAACAATGTCATGACGCAGGTTCCTAATTACGAATGAAAAGGCTGGAGATAGAAGCCTACCTGGATTCCAACGCTAGGATCTGAAGAAGAAGCATCCCCGTTCCTCAGCCTTGGCAGATCACAATCCCTCCACGATCTCCACGGATGAACACCTGCACATGGAAGAAACGAACAGATACAAGCATAGAAACCAGCATACGTAACTAAACATCAGTCAGAAAGGACATTACTCACATTAACATGATGGAAAACGGAGTGGAACCATAATCATAATCATCTATTAAATAACCAGCGAAGAAAGATTACAACCAAGTTCTGACGTCGCGGTCTCCTTCGGACGGGTTTCCAGTCGTCCACGTCTCGCAAAGCTTGCCAAGGAAAGGGAAAACCTCTCCAGAGTCTCGTGACAATAGTCTCTTTACTTGGGTCAGCCTTAAGGGAAAGAGAGGGTGCTTTACAACACAAAGGCTCTTGGGAATATGGAGATTCAGAGCTTAGGCACTTCTAGACTAGCTTGCCATTGATCTGAGCAAGATTTTATAGATGGGGAAGGAGGAGTTTGGATCCCTATTATTGTGGGATTGGCCCTATCAACAAGGAAGGTTCCATGGGAGGTGGCAAAACCACTTCCCCCCATAGAACTCCCGCAGCCAACCTCCCAACTCAAGATAGGTGATGGTTGTGAATTTGTTAGAACTCAACTCCCGCCATCCATATTTAAAAAACAACTCCCAAATTGGGTGGCGCGACTACGACTCTATGACAGAGCGCCAGGTGGCGCGACCTCTTTGCATTAATTTCCTCATTGGCACGAGTACTGAACTGCTTGCCCGCGCCAATGCTAAAAGGGCTGTTTTTTATGACTTTTGCAAGGAGATGTCTCAAGGGCAAATAAAGCTCACGTTCAGAGGGATGCATTGATGATTTTTTCAAGGCATGACAATGTCCACAGGTCACAGAATGGGTCCTCCATTGTGCGGGATGGGGAATGGTAAGGACGGTGACAAATTACTGTGTAACAGCTGGCCAAAATTGTTCAGAGGAAATCCAACACTGTGAAATCCAGAGCAGAAGTAAAGAGGGGATTCGGTTGTTGGCCATCCAACAACTTCAATCCTTTTGCATAGAGAGAGAGACCTTGCACCAAGAAGTTAGAAGGTAAAAAACATCCTTTCATCGAGTTTTATAACTCCATACTTATAAGGGCCCTTTGGCAGGAGTGTAAACGTAGTATCTTTCTTCCTAACAACAAGCAATAAGAGGGGACCTTGATGCCACCATTAGTATTATTGTTGTGTTTGAATCTTTTTAAGCTTTCGTGTTTATGTTTCTTTTAGTTTTTTTTTCTCTCTATACATGCATACTATATCATGATTTAGTGTGTTTAATGTTTTATAGCATGTTCACTAACCTGCTAACTTTTTTGTTTATCTTCCTGTGACCAACGCTTAGAGGCAACAACCACTCCTCCTAACAATTGTGGATTGGTATACTTGTACACCAAAACCACAAAAACATGTCTCTTTCATCATGTTAAAGTAATTTTACTGATATTTATTTGAATTAAGCTTTTAAATTTCCATAGTAATTATATAATATCCATTTCTTATTAAATGAGTAAGATATTATGATTATACTCAATGTGTTTAAATGGAGTAGGAATTACAATAATGAGATTAACCTTTTTCTTTGGAATAATTAATTATCTATGACCTAAAATAAATTATGTTCTTTACGCAAAAAATCCACATATGCTCTAACACCATTTTTAATTTCTTAAATCTAATATCAAAAAATACATCATAAAATGCATAATTTTAATTACAAGAAAAAAAAACTAGTTGTGAAAAAAACATGCACTAGAAATTGTAACACAAAAATATTGAAGAGAGAATAAAATATCAATATTTAGACTTAGAGATTGAAATATAAATTTAAATTAAATTGTATTACATTACTTAACATTAGTACAATTAAATAGAACTTTATATAGAAAAGATCAATTTAAAAAAATCTACCATCTTAATGAGAATTCTAACCTTAATATGAGAACTCTACACCAGAAAACCTTTATTTTTACGTACAAAACATAAAAATCAACCCCAAAACAAAAATTTCCATATAATATAAAGCATGTTTTTCTTCTTTCAGGGGTTTAAAGTATATCATTTTTCAAAAAGTAGAATAAAATGCCAATTAAAATCCTGAAAAATTAACACTAGAAGTGATCCCACAAATAACACAAATTTTAGTTTCAAAGTTCAACTTACTAACTAATTGACATAAGATAACATTAAATATGGGGACCCTGACAAATAATAAAGAATAAAACTAATTATTATATTTGGAAATGGTCTCACACGAAATTATTTAGTTATAATTTGAAAAGGGTAAAAAGAAAAATAAAAAAGAAGAAAAAACTTATTATATTTATATGAAAAAAGTGTTATATATATATATGTAACGCCCACGTAAACTATAGTTTTTACCATGATTTACAAAAATAGTTGAATCAAGAATCGGTTAAAAAGATGAACGAATTATTGATTCGTTTGAAAACTAGAATGAATTCTTGATTCATTGGAAAACTGATTTAGTGTGGGCTAGGTTTTGCTTGAAAGGATGCTCTGTTGCATTTTACTGTGCTCCAAAGAGTTTTCTTATGATCGTTTTTTATTTGATCAGACTTTTTTGAGGACGCTCTGGGGATTTTCTTATGTTCGATTTTGAGTAGGATTTGCTGGATTTTGAAAACACTTCGTTTGATTACAGATTATTGTTCTAGATGCTCTGTTGGATGACTACGGCTCTTAGTTGGATTTTCTTACATTTCAAACTAAATCTCTGCACGCAAATCTGGACTAACATCTGCCATGGAGCTTAAAGGTTTGGAATACCTTCACGCAACCACTAGTATATTCTGTTCTAGTTCGCTGATGACCACATAACTATTGCTGTGGGTTTACTTGCTTCTTTTTGGCATCGTGGTCTGCCCAATACTAGTTTGCATTGCACTTAAATAGTTATGTACAAGCCGTGGCTTAAATCTTGAATGGTAAAGTGATTGAAGTAATGTTTGCTATTGTTTTTTTCTTTGATATTAGTCGACTGAATAAGAGCATTACACTAAACAAAATCAAGGTTTATATCTAACATGGTGTGGGCGTATATATATATTATGAAATTTCAAATTCACATTGTCTTATGTTAAATACACGTTGGCATGGTTGTTAACCAAAGCTCGTGGAGTTCATGCCAAGTTAATGTGAAAGAGAACCCAGGTTGAGTTGTTCAAATGGAAGATTTTCTTAAGAAGATAAGTATATTTCTTTATTAAAAAGAATTTTAGAGTCTTTCCAAAAAAAAGAATCACTTGTATGTGAAAAACTATAAGAATCTAGATTGTTCTTTTGGAAACATTTACTAGATTCTTGTGCATTGAAGGATAGATTAATCTTCTTTTAATTTTGGAAGAAAAATTATAACATTAATCTACTTAAAGATTTTACACTATTATCTAGATAGTGGGTAATCACTATTACGATATTTTGGAAAGAGTTAATTAGTTTAATACTTGAAAATATTTAATGAGTTCAAGAATAAGATAAGGAGTTTTCACCGAAATAACTCTTGAAATTTTATGTATATGGAGATCTTATGCTAGTTTTCTTAGTAGATAAAATTATGGATGCTCTATATTTTAGAAACAGATTTTCTTGAATAGTTTTAAAGAGGGTAACTCTTTAATATCAATATTTACATAATATTGTATAACAAGAAAATAGATGATGCATGCCCTTCATTTGAAAAGGGATTTTCTTGAATATATTAAAGAGGGTAGCTCTTTAATATAAATATTTACATAATATGGTATAAGCAAAAAAAAATAGAGGATGCATGATCTTTATTTTAAAAGGGATTTTGTACTCATTTATTTTAGGAAATGAGAACAAATCCAGGATAATTTCTTGAATAAGTTAAAGAGGGTAAAGCTTGAAATATCTTCATGTGTGATGAAGAAGAAAAGAGAAGTTTTCTCAGATTTATATTCATCAACCATGTTGTAAATAGTAATGAATTAATAAATCCATGGATAGTTTCATAAAACCATGGGTAGTTTTCCATGGTGTTGACGGGATTAATTATTTCATCAAACCATGGGTAGATGACCATGGTGTTTTCAAATATTAGTTATTTAATAAATCTATGAATAAATTACCATGGTGATGGTAAAGTTAAGTTATTAATAAATGCATGGTTAAAGGAACTAATCAGTTATATTCCTTTAGAGGAACAAACTAAGTGTTTACCTTTATATTATCATGCTTATGAAGTTAATTCCTTTTGGAGGAGGATCATGCATTTACATGCAACATATGTATTTGCATGAAGATAGCTTGTAGTATTAAAACTACATTGAATATGATTATTAGTATAATCTTGAAAATGAGACATATATTTATATTCTTAATTGTGTATTTCTATGTATGTTTACATGCTCACTAGCATTGAGATTTTCTTTGGGAAGACTTGTGAAGGAGTTTATGTGCTTCGTTGCGTAAGCACTCCTTTAGGGAGAGTCTTTTGGAATCAATATGCATTCGCATGCATGGAAGAAACATTTTTTATGTTATCTTGCATTCCTTGCACTAAAAGTAATAGCTTAAGGGTTAGCTATTTTGATTAAATTTATGTAAATCACATGCATAAATATCTTAACTGATGTATCAGCTTATAATAAAGAAAATCTTGGGAGATGTAGCCATTGTCTTGCAGGAATGTGTGTTTATGCGATGAAAACCTTAGTTATTGTGATGACTTATCACCAGCACATATGAGGTATGTGTTATTAAAGGGAGAATTTCTACTTGCTTGTCATGAATATACATGAGTAGATGGAGAAACTACTATAGTACTGACATGTGAAATGATTGAATAATACTTTATGAATCTTGACACCATTTTATGTTGAAAGCATCATAGCAGAGAATGATGGTGACAGGTACAAAAGAATATTATGCTTGTCATGTACGAAGGAAAATTATGCTTGTCCTGGTGGTAGGTAAATGATTATTGTTCATGCAGATGAGTGCGAGTTGCAGGAAGGTCCAATGTACGATGGTTCGTTGTAGGTACATCCATGCCATCAAGATGTGAAGATGTGAAGATATGAAGACCAAAGGGTAAATGGTATCATATTTATTGAATGGCTTAAAGCTAGATATTGTATATTTCCTTGTAAGATATATAAACTATGGTTAAGGGATGGTATCCCTTATAAGCCATTGAGTGATGGGTTGAACACCCTCACGAGCGTTTACTAATAAAATTAAATGTTTGCTAGTTTTCACCCTATGGGGTTTCCAGGGTATATTGGTGTTCAATGATGTGAATGATTATTATGTCCAGATGATGAGGTTGATTCATTTCTTGTTATGATGTTCATAATGACAATTATGTGATGACTATATGAGTAATGAGATGAATAGATGGTTACATCATATAGTATTAAGTTAAAATACTATAATGGAGGTTGTTAAGCATTAAGTATTTTACTATTCTTATTTATAAAATTACATTGTGAAATGTTAAACATTCTATGTAATGATGAGTAACTTGTATAAAAAAATTTTAACTCCTTACATTTCCCTGTGAAGTTAATGGTGTAGGTTACAAGTGGTATCAGAGCTAAAGGTTGCAACACTGGCACCTTTGGGAGTTAGCGAAAATAAATTGAGCGATTCGAGATGAAATGTGCTTATGTGAAGGACGACATCCCATCTCTAATCCATGTTGAACAAAGAGTTTCAAGAGATAACTATTATTATCTTTCTTTCCTTGAAACACTAGTTATTGCATTATGGAAAATACACTGCTTACAAAGTAAATACCTGTTGAGTTAGAGTTTCTTTAAAAAAAAGGATATGTATTTTCCATGTGCATAAAAATTCTATTGTTGTCTTGAAATTTCCTTGAAAGGAGTTGGGAATTTGGTTTCTTGAAAAAGAAACATGTGTGTGCTTGAAAATTTAACTAATATACATTTGAATTTTTCTGGGAGAGAAATATTAAAATAATTCTGGCATGTGAATCTTGCAAAGAGACAAATATAGGGTAAAATGTGGTTTTAATTAATATGCAAGAATGTGCTAGTTATTTTGGAAAGTGATAAAGCATTGCTAATATGATAATCTTTTAGAAAGATATACCATGGTAAAAAGACCAAGCTAATATGCTAGTTTTGCTAAGAAGAACCCATGTGAGTTCTTGCAAAAATTACTAGTATGTATCTTGAAAGGTGTGACCAGTAGTAAAACATAAATAAGTAAACTTGCTTGCCTTTATATATATCTTATTTAAGAAAATATGAGAAGCTTGTTTTTCTTTAAAAGGGACTACGTACTTGTGTGTTAAGTGAAATGGAATCCAAGTTATTTTCTTGAAAATAAATATAGGCTAAAGAGGATAACCTCTTGAATATACTACATTGCTAAATGGATTATGTCAACTTCTTGATTTAGGTTAAATTAGCCTTGTTAGTGTTGCATGGTTTTTATGCATAAAAGAGGCTATCTATGGTAAATTCCTGGAAGCAAATCATGAGCAACTTGCATGTAGAATCATAGAGGAACAAGGTTCTTTACATGCAATAGTAGTATTAGATTTCATCGGAAAGAACATAAGTCTATATGTGGAAATGATAACATGTTTTGTTATGATAATTTAGAAAATATTCCTTGGCAAAGAAGATGAATTACATGTACAAAAACTAAAGTAATGTTCTGGTTTCCTAGAAATATATACATGGCTAATGTGGGTATAATATTTTGAGAATAAGGTATGTATTCTTATGTTTTATTCCATTAGTTTTATGGAAAGGAAAACCATGTTTTGCATGACTATTATGTTATGTGTCCTCGAAGAGGAATCATGAGTTTGCCTACTCGATTATGTTAAGAACTCTGTTGGGAAATTAAGATTATAATCTTTATGTATTGTATGCATAGGAACGACAGCCAATGTGTTAGATTTATTATATTTTCATGTTCCAAAGGCAAAAGCTGAAGTGGTGGTTCTTCTGTAAAATTTTAAGTAAAGGGAATGCACATTGTGTCATTTTCCATTAAAGGAATTTCTAAACAAATATAGTGATTCATCTGGTACGAATGTGTGCGTGTGTGAAAAATTTCAAAATAATATGGGAGTTATTTGACATGAATTGATAATTAGTTACTCACACTAATGTAGAGATGTTAGAAGAAAGCATGTTGTGACATTGTATTCACATCTCATATATACACATGAATATGTGTTAAAGGATAATTCAAATATTGATTATTTATTGATTAAGGTTTTATCTAATCATGCTATAAAATCTTATCAATGCTGCTAAAAGAAAACATTGTTGTAGAAGAGCAATGTGAATTTCCTGATGGGGATGATGGGGATGAGTATTGCAGTAGAATGAAATAATGATAAGTATTTTATTTTATTTTATTTTATTTTAAGAAGTCTATGCATATGCATGTTGATTCTTTTAAAATGTATTGTTATATACATGGCATTGCATGAGATTAGCTTCCATTTAAGATAATTCTTAAAAGAGTACATGCTATTATAGTATACTTTTTTCTGCATAAGAATATGCATATGAGATTAATATGTGTATTATGCTTTATTTCTTTAGGTAAGAAAGTATAAAAGCATGAAAGAAAATAGTTACTTTTCATTTGAGCTTGAAAAGAAGCAATTGTTTTTGCATGCAATAAAATTTCTAAGTTACCATGCACTACTTTAAAAGAGATGAATGTGTATAGTGATGGTGTGCGAAACTAATGCATGAATGCAAAAGATGAAGAAAGTCCTACTATAAGATGATAGAGTGTTAAAATTAAATTGAATGAAGTCTCTTAATGGATCAAGTTGTGAAACTTCACTAAAAGACTTGTTAACTGACCATTTTTTGCATGAGACATCATGACTGCATTAAGATCATAATAGTATGGAATGACTAGTGACTCGTGTCATGAATGCATTAAAATGATTAATATCATTGACTAGTTATGAATGAATAACTAATGAAAGTTATATGCGCAAATCGATTTTGACTAAAGCTATTTGAAAGTTGTGAACAAGTGATTATGATAATTACTTCGTATGTCAGTTTGTTGGAACAAAACATTATGAGAATTGGAAATGTTTGCATAAGATAATATGTGCTTCAGAAATACATATTTACGATTTACATTGTTTCTTATAGTAAGCATGGGTAGCTTAATAGAAACATTTGTGAAAATAAAATATCGCAAACATTGCAATGTGAATTGCAACAGTAAACATTAAAGTATCATGTTTTAATGTACAACACATGTATGTTACTTCCACGGGGGAAGTTGTGATAGCTTCATTAAAGCTAACTAGTATTAACTAGCTAAAGACAATTTTTTTAATTTTATTTTATCTGACAAGAAAAAAAACTTAAATCATCACTGTTAATAAAGAAAATTATTTAATTTTTTGGAATTAATTAATGAGAGAAAATCTTTCTAAGCTGATGGTAAAAATGTTTCCAAGAATAGGAAGTGGTTGGGGACAGTTGGAAAGATAGTTACCTACTCCTTTGAGGATAAGCTGGATCCCCGGGGAGGAGTAGGCGTTCTATGAAATTGGTAAAGGGGGAGTATTTTCTCAAGCTGGTTGGGACCAGTTGAAAATAGCTTCCAGCAACCCTTGTAAAGCCAAAAACATGTGACTATGACTGGAATTGGAGAATTGAACCGTATTGTCCCGAATTTCTCTTCCAGGCTTTTCTGAGTGTGACTGGATTGGCCATCCCGATGTCACAACAGAAGAATCCATTGTTGACCCGTGACACTGTCCAGATTTTGGAGCTAGGGGGCAAGTGGAGGACATAATAGCCTCACTTGGTGGTTGGGAGGACAACAACATGAAAGACTAAATTTCCAAATAAGTATAAAGACATTTTAGTGTGGAAAGATTAACTGTCTGGATGTGGAAAAAAAGACTCAATCCTATGGATTAGGAGGAGAATTTTTTTTACCATTGCAGTTCTCATAGTGGAAAAAGTTAAGTAAAATTTGTGATTATATTAAAATGAATTATTGAATGTATAAGTTCATTTATTTTATTACTAATTTGTTTGAATGTCTTAGCAGATGCTAGGATATGACCATGGTGCATTGATTGACCATTGGTATGATGAAGAGAGCTAAGTGCTCTCTGAGCACTTTTTGAAGTACTCTATGGATGTCTTTAGCAGGAGCTAAGACAGTGTGCACATGATGCATTTATGAGAGGGTTGGTTCTCTTTGAGTACTTATGGAAGTACTTTGATTAAAACATCTCTTTATGTTGCAATAATGTTTGGTAGTTGCAAGTATTTTAAATTTTGAAAACTATGTGAATAATGTGATTGAATGGTTATTCATACATTATAGGCTCTTTCCAGGAAGTGTTGATGGGTGTTCAACCATTCTATGAGAGCTTGCGTAAAAGCCATCATTTCTTTCAATAGTAATTGGTTGGTAAGTTCGTATAGAGATTTTTCTATACTTTTGTGAATTGAATAATGGATAAGCAGTAGAAATGGGAATGAAATTTTCTTTGTGCTATACATGCTTATGGATATGGATAAAAACATTATTGTTTCAATTAATGTCATTTAAAGAAACGAAAGTGTCTCATTGCCAAGGGGAAAAAGCCCCTTTGGATTGCTTATATTATTATATCATGAGTATAAGTTTAATTTCAGTGAGAGAAGCACACCGAGGATGGTGTTCTCTTAAGGGGGGGAGTATGTAACGCCCACGTAAACTACAGTTTTTACCATGATTTACAAAAATAGTTGAATCAAGAATCGGTTAAAAAGATGAACGAATTCTTGATTAGTTTGAAAACTGGAACGAATTCTTGATTCATTGGAAAAATGATTTATTGTGGGCTAGGTTTTCTTGAAAGGATGCTCTGTTGCATTTTAGTGTGCTCCGCAGAGTTTTCTTATGATTGTTTTTTATTTGATCAGACTTTTTTGAGGACGCTCTGGGGATTTTCTTATCTTCGATTTTGAGTAGGATATGCTGGATTTTGAAAACACTCCGTTTGATTACTGATTATTGTTTTGGATGCTCTGTTGGATGACTACGGATCTCAGTTGGATTTTCTTACATTTCAAACTAAATCTCTGCACGCAAATCTGGACTAACATCTACCGTGGAGCTTAAAGGTTTGGAATACCTTCATGCAACCACTAGTATATTCTGTTCTAGTTCGCTGATGACCACAGAACTATTGATGTGAGTTTACTTTCTTCTTTCTGGCCTCGTGGTCTGCCCAATACCAGTTTGCATTGCACTTAAATAGTTATGTACAAGGCGTGGCTTAAATCTTGAATGGTAAAGTGATTGAAGTAATGTTTGCTATTGTTTTTTTCTTTGATATTAGTCGACTGAATAAGAGCATTACAGTAAACCAAATCAAGGTTTATATCTAACATGGTGTGGACGTATATATATATTATGAAATTTAAAATTCACATTGTCTTATGTTAAATACACGTTCGCATGGTTGTTAACCAAAGCTCGTGGAGTTCATGCCAAGTTAATGTGAAAGAGAACCCATGTTGAGTTGTTCAAATGGAAGATTTTCTTAAGAAGATAAGTATATTTCTTTACTAAAAAGAATTTTAGAGTTTATTTATGTGGAGGAAATATGAAAAGTTATGTTTGTTATCTTTCCAAAAAAAAGGATCACTTGTATGTGAAAAACTATAAGAATCTAGATTGTTCTTTTGGAAACATTTACTATATTCTTGTGCATTGAAAGATAGATTAATCTTCTTTTAATTTTGGAAGATAAATTATAACATTAATCTACTTAAAGGATTTACACTATTATCTAGATAGTGGGTAATCACTATTACGATATTTTGGAAAGAGTTAAGTAGTTTAATACTTGAAAATATTTAATGAGTTCAAGAATAAGATAAGGAGTTTTCACCGAAATAACTCTTGAAATTTTATGTATATGGAGAACTTATGCTAGTTTTCTTAGTAAATAAAATTATGCATCCTCTATATTTTAAAAAGAGATTTTCTTGAATAGTTTTAAAGAGGGTAACTCTTTAATATGAATATTTACATAATATTGTATAACAAGAAAATATATGATGCATGCCCTTCATTTGAAAAGGGATTTTCTTGAATATATTAAATAGGGTAGCTCTTTAATATAAATATTTACATAATATGGTATAAGCAAAAAAAATAGAGGATGCATGATCTTTATTTTAAAAGTGATTTTGTACTCATTTAGTTTAGGAAATAAGAACAAATCTAGGATAATTTCTTGAATAAGTTAAAGAGGGTAAAGCTTGAAATATCTTCATGTGTGATGAAGAAGAAAAGAGAAGTTTTCTCAGATTTATATTCATCAACCATGTTGTAAATAGTAATGAATTAATAAATCCATGGATAGTTTCATAAAACCATGGGTAGTTTTCCATGGTGTTGACCGGATTAATTGTTTCATAAAACCATGGGTAGATTACCATGGTGTTTTCAAATATTAGTTATTTAATAAATCTATGAATAAATTACCATGGTGATGGTAAAGTTAAGTTATTAATAAATGCATGATTAAAGGAACTAATGAGTTATATTCCTTTAGAGGAACAAGCTAAGTGTTTACCTTTATATTATCATGATTATGAAGTTAATTCCTTTTGGAGGAGGATCATGCATTTACATGCAACATATGTATTTGCATGAAGATAGCTTGTAGTATTAAAACTACATTGAATATGATTATGAGTATAATCTTGAAAATGAGACATATATTTATACTCTTAATTGTGTGTTTTTACATATGTTTACATGCTCACTAGCATTGAGATTTTCTTTGGGAAGTCTTGTGAAGGAGGTTATGTGCTTCGTTGTGTAACCACTCCTTTAGGGAGAGTCTTTTGGAATCAATATGCATTCGCATGCATGGAAGAAACATTTGTTATGTTAGCTTGCATTCCTTGCACTAAAAGTAATAGCTTAAGGGTTAGCTATTTTGATTAAATTTATGTAAATCACATGCATAAATATCTTAACTGATGTATCAGTTTATACTAAAGAAATGCTTGGGAGATGTAGCCATTGTCTTGCAGGAATGTGTGTTTATGAAATGAAAACCTTAGTTATTGTGATGACTTATAGCCAGCACATATGAGGTATGTGTTATTAAAGGGAGAATTTCTACTTGCTTGTCATGAATATACATGAGTAGATGGAGAAACTACTATAGTACTGACATGTGAAATGATTGAATAATACTTTATGAATCTTGACATAATTTTATATTGAAATCATCATAGAAGAGAATGATGGTGACAGGTACAAAAGAATATTATGCTTGTCATGTACGAAGGAAAATTATGCTTGTCCTGGTGGCAGGTAAATGATTATTGTTCATGCAGATGAGTGCGAGTTGCAGGAAGGTCCAATGTACGATGGTTCATTGTAGGTACATCCATGCCATCAAGATGTGAAGATGTGAAGATATGAAGACCAGAGGGTAAATGGTATCATATTTATTGAATGGCTTAAAGCTAGATATTGTATATTTCCTTGTAAGATATATAAACTATGGTTAAGGGATGGTCTCCCTTATAAGCCATTGAGTGATGGGCTGAACACCCTCACGAGCGTTTAATAATAAAATTAAACGTTTTCTAGTTTTCACCCTACAAGGTTTCCAGGGTATATTGGTGTTCAATGATGTGATTGATTATTGTGTCCAGATGATGAGGTTGATTCCTTTCTTGTTATGATGTTCATAATGGCAATTATGTAATGACTATATGAGTAATGAGATGAATAGATGGTTACATCATATAGTATTAAGTTAATATACTGTAATGGAGGTTGTTAAGGGTTAAGGAGTTTACTATTATTATTTATAAAATTACATTGTGAACTGTTAAACATTCTATGTAATCATGAATAACTTGTATAAATTTTTTTTAACTCCTTACATTTCCCCGTGAAGTTAATGGTGTAGGTTACAAAATATATATATATATATATATATATATAATTCATAATAACTTAAGTGAAATATTAAAAAAAAATGGACACATAAACTAAGAAGAATTTTTTAGAAAATTAAAAAATACAGAGAATAAAAGAACAAAGTAAAATAATACAATTAAAAGAAAAGATAAAGAAAAAATATAAAATTGAAAAATTAATAATAAAAACTTCAACCATCTAAATATTAAATTAAAAACTAAATTAAATTACATAAATTGAAATATATTAAAAAATACAAGATTGAATGAAATAAATTTTTTAATTTCTTTCTTTTCAAATATTTGGGTTTTAAGTTGATAATTTTTTAATTATTTTTCTTTTGAAATATTTGGGTTTTAAGTTGATAAGGGATAGGAGAGACAAAGACCTAGTGTTTTGTTAAGGCATCTCGTGTTGTGAAGGTCACGAGTTCGATTTTTTGTGAAAATGAAAAAATTTAATGAAAAAATTTATTGTGGATCATGCAGATTCAAATCCAAGTGATTCTCAGAGCTTATATTCCCCTTGCTCATGACTATTCAAGCCATAAATTAAACATTCTCCAGTAACCTAGAAAACAAGAAATTATTTAAATTTGAGACTAAAATTTATGATCAAAATTTTGATTTAAAAAAAAAATTAATATTCATTTTTAATGTATATTTTTTATTTTAAAATTATATATTTATGTTGTAATTTTCCTTTAAAAATATATAGGTTTTCAACTCAAACTTTTATTTTTAGTTTTACGTTTTTCTTCTCGTCTGCTCTAACCTTTCATATATGTATGTAGGAATACTGACCTTTCGTTTAAGAAATATTTTTTTCTTTTCTTTCTTATTAAAAAAAGTCATCTTTGGATTTGTAGACAATTTTATTTTTTTAACATTTAGATGTACTAGGTGTTATAACCATAATTTCGATTAATTCATATTTTTAACTTAAAATAAAATAAAATTTAAGAAAAAGAAAAGAAAATTCTTTAAATAAACATTAAAGAAAAAAAATTATATTTTATATATATAATACAGTTTGACTGGGCTTAATAGTTAAGAGCATGTTTTTCCACCTAAAAAATTACAGGTTTAAAACTATAAAAGACAGAGTATGTATATCTTCATATACTTAGAAGTTAAATTGTTAAGTAGAAATAGATCTCTTGTTCCACAAACAAAAGCATATCATATACGAATTTGCTATCTAACTTAAATATAACTTGAAAATGTGATATTTATAATATATATACGTATAAAAATTTATAATGTTAAAAAGATGTCCCCTTTTTCAAAAATGGGATGCTACTAAAAACATGAAAATAAAGACTGTAGCATTCTCATTAACTAGGTAACTTCATTTGCACAATAGCTATGGTTGCACGATCATGCACGACTAGTAAAAAAACAACTCTCTTGTTTTTAGTTAACTAACTTAAAAAATGGAGTTGTAAGGTTAAAATAGAGTAAAGATGAATAACAAATTTAATTAAGAATATTCTTCGCCCAGTACAAGTGAGAAATAACGAAATAACTCACACATTCGAGTCCTAATTCCAAAATTTTAGAAACTCCCAAACATATGACTAAAACTAAAGAAATAAGATTTCCTGTAATACATGGATAAGAGAATAGTGTTTTAGATCAGGTTTTTCTCTACAAATATAAAGTACACGGATAAAAAATGCAGGGATAAATATGTGTGAATTAATGGATAAGATATAAACATTCCACCACCAGTCATTAGTTATATAGAAATATTTATTAAAATGGATATATTATAAATTAATTCTATTAAGTTCTATATAATATTTATTTCAATCTTAAAACTCATTAGTAATCACATACATTGAGTCATTACATTTATATTGCTATATTTTTATGCATGTTAGTACATTTTATATACTGTAAATGGAGGTTTCTCCTTTAAAATGGACTACAATTATTTTCTACTTATCATTTTCATGGTGCAACTTAAATACATTTCATCTTACATCTCCTAATCCTATGGTTTTTTTGCTTTAGATAAGCCATTATGGAATTTCCATTATAATGTTTTTTCCCATGAGGTTTCATATAGTCAAACATGGGGAATATTGAGGATAAAAGTTGAGAAATGTCTGATTCAAGGTTCAGCCCTTTTTTTCCTATATTTTCAATTATATGTTCTAATAAAGTTAGGTTTTCTTAATGCTCCTAAAATTAACATCAAAAAATTCAATACAACATTTTTTCTATAATATTTTTTAGGAGGTTTATACCATTAAATGTAGAATATGTTGAGGTAAGTTCTTGTTTAAAATAATGTTTAAATTTATATGATGGTTCACTATAATTTCTAATACATGCTCTAAGAAGTTATGGGTTCTTGAATGCTCATACAATTTTTTCAAACAAGTGAGTTTGGATTTTGCACAATAGCTTTTTCCTAGGAGGTTTCACACACTGAAAAGTGTACCACTTTAAGGAAAAATATTTGGGAACATCTAGTTAAAATTTTAGAATTCAGTTTTCCGTAGATTTGGAGTTATACCTTGTGCAAGTTGGGTTTTATGAAGAATTGTGAAATAAATTTCAAATAGGTTAGCTTCGTATTTTTGCTAGCTTTTGTGTGGAACATTTCTAGAGACATACAAAGTACCTAATATAAAAATTTTAGAATTGTATTTTAAGGACTAGATACATGTCATGCCATACAAGTTTTCTCATGGGAAGAGGTAAAAGAAAGAAAAAACTATGAATGTTAACATATATTCTTATTTTCACACCAATTTTTGTTCACATCTATGGTGTTGCACAAAAGATATTTCAGAGTATTATTGAATAGTGTTTCGAATCCTGAAGGACTCAAACCTGAAATATGTATCAAGAAAAACTTAACCCATTTATATATATTTTGAATCAATGTACATAAATTACAAGAAACCTAACTGTTGATTAGAAGATCTTTTTCTTTGTGACAAAATTTTGAGATAAAGAGGAGTGCTACAATTATTTTCTAGCATTCATCCAAATAAATCAACTATTCCAATTAAAGATACTAAAGGATCATCCTTGAGTCATGAATAAAGTGAAGAGTTAGAATTTAGGAAATGAAATGAATGGTGGGATGTTGAAAAGGAAAATTGCCTCATCTTCTAAAGAAAAATTTGTAAGATAAATGGAAAACATATGAATGAAAATAAGAAATAAATGTAAAATTCTTTACGTAATAAATAGAAGAATTAAAAAACATTATACTAAAATATCTCCCTAAAATTGATGGAGATATCAATGGAAATTATGAACATAAAGGAAGCACGACGTGGAGAATCATTCCCATACGGGAGTATGCTATCATAGTTTGTGAACAAAAATATTGAATCATAGAACATAGTCATGAATTTTCAATCCATGATCGACATTATGAAGGCTCCAAGATAGCACCAAGGAACTATTATATTTCAAATATCAATATGAGGAAGTTTTATGGTAATTGTCTCGTAACATGGATATTTTAGATGGAGTAATACTTTGATCTACACCAAGTGGAATCATTACAAAAGGTAAAAATTTCATCCATATCTTTATAACAAGACTAACATGTATGGTATCAATGTATTTGTGAAAGGGAAGAGGAGTTTCTTATATATTGGTCCATTTTTTCGAAATAATTGATAACACATTATGTTTTTATGAAAAGAAACATATTAATTAGTCAATGGTAAATACTAGACAAAAGGCTCTCATTTTAAAGAACATTCAACAATCTAAATTTCGTCTCTCAGAGTAAAGAATTCAGAGAATAATTTGTTGGGGATATTTATGTGAACTTTAAAGGAAAACATCAATTATTATGCATGTTTCTTTGAACTCAAATCTATAGAGCATGCTTTGAGTCTAGAAATAAAATTTGAAAGTAAAATTATACCCACTAGAAAATTTTCCACTAACTACTATAGATAAATTCATGCTCTATCTGCTAAACGAACAAGGTTGACTTCTTAGAAAATGGTTAAAACTAAAGAAAAGGGAATATGTTTCAACTATGACAATAGGTATAGTGAGGAGCATGTTAAAAGTTGTAGCTAGGACTAGTCTTCATCATTTTCATTGTCATAATGTATTTATATATTTTATGTAAAAGAAAAAATAAAGAAAAAGAAATATAATTTTTCAATCATGGGTTTCATGATCAAGTAAAATTACTATTCTAGATAAAAAAAATTATTCATGCTTCTAGGATTTATTGAGTTAAAGAGTCAAAGTCTTATTTGGACCTATTGTAAACAAAAAGAAAAAGAATTTTTAAAATTGTAATTTGGTCCAACATGTTGGCATTATGACTAATTTGTTGTCCTTAATGGCAACCTACTTGTAGCAGGATGGGTATGTGTTTTCATTACTGTCAACCTACTTGGTAAACATGTAAACATGATGGTAGCAGGATGAGTACATAGGCCAGTTTAGATGTGACGGAGTAGCAGTCACTGGAAGAGGAATGATCAAGGTAAATTTTCTAGAAGTATATGCAGGTTATGCGAAGAAATATCGAATACATATGGACATATTATGAATATACGTCACATATACATGGGTTATGAGAAGAAAATCCATGTATGTATGTAGGTTTTATGAAGAAAAGCTTCTTACAATTTCCGTACCATGGTATGAAAAATACCAAAGGTCTTTACCATGGTATTGGCCCATAGACGTATTGTGCCCATCAACAACTATTTAATCCCGTCAAAGAATACCATCGTCATTAGTGTGGTTTTTACCTATTCTATTGGATAAGGCCTAAAATATATAAGTAGATGAAGATCAAATTTCTTTGGGTTTGAAAGTGATGGATATTGATGAATATTTAGATATTAAGAAAGTGTGCATGTAATGGGATATTGATGAGTTGTTTGATATGAAACAAAGTATGATCACGAGAGTTTGATGATGGATCATAATCAATAGATATGAAATTACTATACATGGATAATATTCTTATGGGCTAATTTTATTAGTAATGATAAAGTTTTTACATATATTTTCTTATCTGCTTAGAGATGTGTTTGTCTGAAGGTCTGATGTGCAGCAAAGGTATGAGTCAATAATTGTAGATATATACATGGTTTTGATAACCTGAAAGAAATGTGCATACATGGGTTTAATAACTTCAAAAATGCGTACATATGTGGGTCTCATTCTGGTAAGTCACGTGTCAATTCTACACTTGGGACAGATCTGTATGCGGGTTTGATTCCGGAAGAGAACATATACATGCGTAAGTGTTTGTGGAAAGAACTAAGGGTTGGTACCTTTAGTAAGGGAATCAAAATCTTACTTCCAATGTTATATGGTAAATCATATTAGGGGATATAATCTCCCTTTCAGTGGGTGTCGATAAATGAGATCAGGGGCTTGGTCGTCCCTTCCATTGGGAGCTGGAGAATGAAAGAAGGTTGTAGCTATTTGTAGGTGGGTACCTCCATGATGGTATGAGTCCATGCAAGTACAATATTGTAAGAATTGTTATTTTATAATAAAAAGAATACATAGATGACAAAAATGATGGTTTTCTCCCACAATGGATTTCCCCCTAAAAATCTTGGTGTTGATGTGTGTTTCTTATGTGTCATGGTTTATTTTATTATTATTGCACATGGTTACTATTTAATTTATTATTAATTAAGTAAATATATAATGGTTCAAGTTAGAAATATGATGAATTAACTAAAAGGTAAGTTCACTGGATATATGCTAGTTTTATGCACAACTATCGTGTATATATGTAGGTTTCTTTCAGTAAAGTCACTTACAAAAATATAAATAATAAAATAAAAGTTTAAGTGAGGTTTAAATACTGATTTTGAACACCCCCCCCTTCTTGTTGAGAATTTAGACGGCTAGTGATTAATTAAAATTCTTTTCTTGATAGTTACTTGTGAGCTTACTTGGGCTACTTATGTATTCTCTTCGTTATCTTATTTATTCTTTCATCAAGTCAATTATCAAAATACACAAGATACAAGATTAGGTTCCTAGAGACAGGGAAAAGCCTTTCCCTCTTGGAGAGGAAAACCCACAAATAATTCTTCTTATATATCTTTAGATCACAAGTAAAATGACCAAGACTCATACCCTTGACCTAGATATGCATCCAAGACCTTGTCACTTCTTCTTTGTATACTCACAACAATGATCCTTTTCCTATGCATTAATTTCTCTTATATGTACCAACACTAGAGAACTCGATCTCTAGATTTATCATCCTCTCTTATTGATTAGTAAAATATTGAAGAAAAAACATCTTCACTTGACATACGCTTGAAGCTATAGACAGGAAGGTAAATCTATGATTTACCTTCCTATTTTACTTATACTGTATGACTGATTTCTTCTTAATGTTATCACTATAACTTTCCTCATATAGATCACCATCACAACTGTATGTGTATACTTCACTGACTCTCATCCACAACTTCTATTACACCAAAATAGTACTAGGAATAGATCTGCTCCTTCCTGCTTTTAGTCACACATTTGTAACTAGATTTGTTACAATGTAAAGTGTTAGAGGTAACAGTCCACACAGCTTATTCAAAAAATCAATGCTCAAAAAACCATATGTTTTTTTCCAAAATATTAAACCCTGAATAGTAGTGTCTTTATTGATCCTTAAATCCACACATTTTTCACATCTGGAATCCACAACTATACTCAAAATATCTAGATTGTTTTACCAGGCTTAAGTCCACACTTTGAGTTCATAGTAATCCACATTTATTTTTGCCTGAATTTGACCCCAAGACCTATGTCTATATAGGACACAATCCTCCTTAATAAGCTGACCATATGCCTATATTGGAGGCCAAATTTATCATTATAAATAAGTCTGACTAGAGTGCAGTTATTCTAACTTTTGATTTAGGCTTTCTTCACTGTATGTAGAGCTTGTCTTCCAACTTGTCTTCCATTCTTCCACAAGGTCGTGGAGCATATATCTCTAGACTGGAACATTCATGTATGTGACACTTAATTATATTTATACCTAGAAGACAAAAACCTAATAGACATGAAGAAGAAGTCTATTAACCTACATAATAATTATTGCTCATGAAACCCATGAAGAAAGTACAAAAACATACATTTTAATATATTTTATCTTCTTCTTTGCATAAGTACATAGTTCCATAGTTAACATGAAGAACGACCTAGTTACACTTTTCAACACTTCCTCTTAACTAGGGAGGTATTAATATAGGTACATGATCACTTTCAAATTGAAGAATCTCATAAGAAGAATCAAATTGATAATCACATCTATAGCATCATACCAACCAGAATTGTCCTAGTGCAAGGCATTGATTAAAAGTCTCGTCTCTCAACGAGACAATGGGCTATAATACTAGCAATACACATAACTAATAGACACCATAGTCATTGTCTCTGCAACGTACATACCCCACCTAGGTGTTCCCAGAGTATTACCTTCTTGGACTATTATTGTCTTGGGTAGCCATTGCTCAAAGAATATCGGTCCATGACCACTCTTATATTGAATGCCCTATCTCATTCTCAAATAGTATCAAATGCCAGATGATTACCAAATCCTTTATTCTGTCCTCCAGGTGAAGATGATAATGATGTGTTTATCCATTCTCTTCACATGGCCTTCACTAAGACTTACGACTATCAGTCTTAGCCTAGTGCATGACACATGTAATATAGAATCACATACCTCACTCCCTTTGAACACAGGAAGGATATACTTCAAGTTTTTTCCAAGAAAGAAACTTACCACCAGGCTCGCTCTCAACCAGGGTCCTGTAGTAGCAATCCAACTATTCATGAAGAATTCCTCCCCGTGATGTCATGGATTTCAATATTGAGGAATCTTCAACTTTTGGCTTCATAGGGTACATATCATCCATCACTTTTAGTCACCAGTCGTGTCTACTATCAGAAATTTATTCATAAGTTTTTCTCATCTGATCCACCATTATTCCATGTTTCTTTCCATCAAATCATCTCTAAGGATCATACATCCTTTCTCATGATTATCATCCCTACACAAATTCATCTAGATAAAAATATACCTATGAACTTTTAAAACAAAAGTTACCTTGGTGATGATATTTCACCATGACATCTTCCTGTAGGCATCAACATCCTTTATTCAGATTGACACATCTCCTAATGATATTTTTTTTCAAGGGTCTTCTGCTTTACGAGACTTCTGTCAAAGTCTACATATCCTCCCAGGAGATCTGCTAGTCAAATCTTCTTGACCTCTGGATGATAACTACGTCTTGACATAGTTGTATTTCATGATCTCTTCCTCTCTGCACATTCTTCATTCAAAGGATCTTAAAATTTTTCTGATTTCTCGTTCATATACAAGCGCCTCATATTCCATGATGATATATATATGTTGATTTCATCTTTTAGTGCACCAGAAGATCCTCCTTCATAGATCATACTTCTAAATATGGATGTATATTACCTGCAACCATATGACATGACTTCACAACATTTAGTGTGAACATATAAAAATATACATACCTCATACCTTTATCATTTAAGTCATCCTGTATCAGTTTTACTAGAGTGAAGAGCTTCATTCCCTTGACTTGATCCACTGACATGTCATCACATCCCATAATTATGTTTCCATGATGACCCTCGATCTTGATGACTGCTTTCCATCAATATTTTTATCAGATAGGTTTTCCTCAAGATGCTTCACCAAGAGCTCCTACCATGCTTTTATCATGATGCTAAATGTACACTACTTCCTATCATACTATTTTACAACCAACATGAATCTCTTAAAGGAGAAGATGATCTCAACCATAGTGGAGATCCCTCGCTATTTCTTTCTTACATTTATTGGCATCAGGTTCTTCTCTTATATCTGAGAGATGGGATTCTTCCTTTTTCCTCTTGTCCTCTTTTCCTTTCTAAATTTAGGAAAATATTTTTTATAATTCCCAAGAACATTACATCTAAAGCATCATGCTTTTTTCATATTTCCTTTCTTATCCTGGGGACAAAATTTACTGAATCTTCCTGTCTTCCTGGACATGCTGTTAAAGGCTTGATTCTTCTATCTTACCTAGAATTTGGAATGGCGTGACTTCTTCTCTCCCATATATGTTGGAAGTGGAACCTCTCCATTGTTTCAATGAGACATTTTGTACCATAGTGAGTGTTTCTATATCAAGCATTACTTCACCCAACTTCAATAGTTGTTCTCCTATCGTGAAAATTTCCATAAGATATGTAATTATTTCTTCCTTTGACATTCTCAATTTGTATAGTTTTTTTTAAGGGATATAATTTCTTTCATAGAACCTTTCAAGAATAGTTCCACCAATTTATCATATATTTCTTTTGAGGATTCTAGCTTTGATACATAGGGAGTGAGAGAGTCTCTTATGGATTCCATAAGAATCCCTCAGGATCTTATTTCTCCTTGGATGTATTTGATATATGCTAGAATGTATTATTTTGGAGGTTAAATTTTAGATCCTTCTATGAAACCCACACCTTCAATTTGAATTAGCTTTAGATATATGCTTTTCTTCCATGCATTAAATTTTGATAACCCAACCAATTTTGTTTTCTCTGTATAATGAGGTATTTTGACAGATTTAGATAAATTCATATATACTTAATTGATTAAGTGACTTTCTCCTTTAGTAACATCCTTGATGAAGAGGTTAGGAACTTCTTCTTAGATAGAAAAATTCAATTTAGGTGATCTTGGATCCTTGATGGTAAAGGATGTCTTCAAAAGACGATGTCCTCTTCTACCACTATCTTGAATGTAAATATTTGATTACAAATATTATTTTCTTGAAAAGATGATCCTTTTAATAAGATGAAGATATTGAGAGTCTTTATTGCAAACTGATTTGACTCTTCACCCAAACATTGATTTTTTATTCCCAGAGCGTCTCTTTGTCAAGAAGCCCTAGAGTTCAGCACCTTACTCTGATACCATCTTTAGAATTTAGAGGGCCGATGATTAATTCAAATTCTCTTCTCGATAATTACATGTGATATTACTTGATAATTCTCTTCTTCTCTTATTTTTCTTATTTAGTCTTTCATCAAGTCAATTATTAAAATACAGAAGGAAAAAGATTAGGCTCCTAGAGACAGGGAAAAACCTCTCCCTCTCGGAGAGGAAAACCCACACAGAATTGTTCTTATAGATATTCAAATGAGAAGTACCATGACCAAGACTCAGACCCTTGACCTAGATATGCTTCCAAGACCATATGACTTATTCTTTGTGTACTCACAACACTAATCCTTTTCCTCTACATTAATTTCTCTCATCTGTACCAACACTAGAGAACTAGTTCTCTATATTTATCTTCCTCTCTTATTTATTAGTCAAATATGGAAGAAAAAACATATTCTCTTGACATATGCTTCAAGCTGTAGACAGGTAGGTAAAGTGTAGATTTACCTTCCTCTTTTACTTATACTTTTTGATGACTTTATTATTCAACTTACCACCAGAACTTTATTCATATAGATCATCTTTACAACTATATGTGTATACTTCATTGACTCTCATCCACAACTTCTATTACATCACCATAATACTAGGAAAATATCCTCTCCTTCCTCCCTTTAGTCACACATTTGTAACCAGCTTTTTTACACTATAAATTCTTTGAGGTAACTCTCGAAATAGCTTCTCCAATAAATCAACATTCAACAAAGCATAAAGTTTTCTCAATACTATTAAAACTTGAACAATAGTTTATTTATTGATCGTTAAATATGCACCTTATTCACTTCTGGAATCTGTAGCTATACTCAGAATATCTGCATTTTCTTTCCTATCTTAGGTCTGCACTTTGAGCTCAGAGTAATCGGCATCTCTTTTTTCCAAAATTTCACTGTAGGACGTGTGTATATATAGGACACAGTCCTTCCTAATAATCCAACCATCTACCCAGATTGGAGGCCGACTTTATCATTGTAAATTAGGCCGGATATAGTACATTTATTCTAGTGTTTTATTAAGGATTTATTCACTCTATGTAGAGCTTGTCTTCCAGCTTATCTTCCATTCTTCCACAAGGTCTTTTATCATATATTTCTAGTCTAGATCCTTCATGTATGTGACACTTAATTCTATTTATACCTATAATACAAGAACCTAATAAACATCAAGAAGAAGTCTATTAACCTACATAATAAGATATTTCTCATGAAACCCATGAAGAAAGTACAAGAAAATACATTTTATTATCCTTTTTATTCTTCTTTACATAAGTACATAATTACATAATCAACATGAAGACCAACCTAGTTACACTTTTCAACACTTCTAGTATTTTTCCCAACAATTGGAACCCTGGTAGGTTATTCATAAGAATATTGATCACTTGAAGGATGTATTTCAAGATTATGGTAACGAAGAAGATAACTCAAATAAAGGATGTAGAAAATTATGACAGTAATCTATAAAATGCAGTGACAAGGAGCACCCCTCTTTCTATTGATTAGGAATGAAGAAGACGACAACAAATAATTATCAGTTATGGTTTCTTTTTCTAACTGTGGTCCATTTCATTTTGTACGCAATAATTATGGTAGTGATGATGACATTTAATCAACTGAACTTTCACTCATGGGTGAAAGTGAAAATAATCACTCTAAGGAGCAGTCAGATTCAAAAATAATGCCTCTAGAAAAACAATATCAAGGGAACTCGGAAACAATGGTTAATCGAGATGTGCCTATGCTAAGAAATGGTAATTATCAACAGTGGAATAAAATATTAAGTCTAATATAATTAACCTTGATTTTTTCTATCTAGTATGCAATGGCTACACAAGGATTCCCCTATCAGATGAGGAAGTACAAAATAATAGTAATGGATTGAGTGCCATCTTCTTTACCATATATGTTTCAGTATTAAATAAATTTATTCATTAAAAATTTTCAAATCAAGTATGGAATAAGTTACAGGAAATCCATGACGAAAATCCAAAGGAAGTTTGATCATCAGGGAAATTATGAGGTAATCCTATCCCTCAGAATGTGTCAAAGAATGAACATGCTAATAAAATAACTCATATGATGTCAAATGATGTTACTGATTCAAAATATGACAGGTTAAAATAAATTATGATCTTATATAAAAACTTGATCTTGCCTTGAAAACAATTATTAATATTAAAAAATAAATTTCATGAATATGATAAAAAGGATCATATTAAATCAATAAATTTTGGCGTGGAAAATAATGAATATTGTGAAGGCCTTGGAGCTGAGATTGTCTCTCTAAACACAAATCTTTTAAAATATGATAAGCGAAATGAAGAATTACTTCAAGAATTTGAAGAAAAATAAAATGGGTTGAAATAAGAGTTTCTCAAATTAAAGTACCAAGTATCAGAAGGAATAAGGATTGAAGAAGGTAAGAAGAAGAAGTATCTAGAAAAAGAAAATTAATATCAAAGAATGGAGATTGAGGTAAAAAATTTAAAAGGGAAATTAGAAGAATAGGATAAACATTTGATATTTCACTGTAGTACTAAGATTCTAGATAATGTTATTAGTAGTCAAAGGTATACCACTATTAAATCTGGTCTTGTTTCTCATGAACATTTTAAAGGATAATCGAGTTCACAATCTAGTGATAAGAATCCAAAGGATAATAATGAAAAAATTGAAGTGTTTAATAAAGAGATAAGAATTCAACATGACCAATTACCAAGGATCATGAATCCTCAAAGGAAATCATTTTCTCCTAACTACAAAAGTGTCAATCAATTCTCTCCTTTGATTAATAATGTTGATTTATTTGTATTTCATAATTGTGGACATGTTGCAGCCAATTGCAGAAGAATATCATTTCGATACTAAGTAACAAGCCACTCCACTAAAATACCGCCAGCTTCTAGGTACTCAAGTTTCTTTAAGGGATATTGTTTTTCTTGTAACATATTTGGTCATAAAGCTACTGATTGCAATAGAAGTAACATGCGACAAGAAATTTATGGTTCTTTTTATCCCTTTTCTATAAGATGTGATGCATGTAAAATGTCTTTGAATGTATCCAAATAATGCAGGAACAAATCAATGAATTTTAATAAGAATATGGAAAGAGATCGGATAAGAATATTGAGAAAAATTTACTAAAGAAGACGAATCCACCAACAATTTTCTTAATAAGAAGAAAGAAGAAGGACATATAAAATGTGGTATTGCACTCTACTTGTTTCAAAATGAAGATGAATGGTACATAGACTATGAATGTTCATGTCACATGCCTAGAGATACATGTATGATCAAATATCTTAAGAAAAAACAATACAGTAAGGTTATTCTTTCAAATAGTGCTCGAGCAAAAGTTTTGGAAAAGGTAGATCCACAATTCATAAACATAAAGGAGAAGCTTATACTTTATTAGCTCAAGCGCTAAACAAAAATATTCAAATTGTAGGTCAAATGGGAGATGAAGGGAATGTAATTGTGTTTACTTCAACCAAATTAAATTTCATAGATGAAGAAGCTAGAAAGGTCATAGAAAGAGGATATAGAAATAAAGATAGACTATATGTGTTTAAATAATTGAATTCTAGCATGTATGAGGAGGATTCACACTCAGAGTAAAATAATATGATGCCCACTGTAGTCGTTTTATCCTTAAATTCACTGCAAAAGTGATGTGAGTTCATCTAGTGCATGGACAGAGAAAAACTAAAGACAATACAAACTCATGGGGGGTCATAATCATGAAGTTTCATTAATTTACCTTATGTGCATGGATCCTATGAAAGAGAGTCTCTATATATGCGAGTTATGATACATATAGTCGCATATGTTTCTATTTGATGGAAAAACGGGGGGACAAACTCAGGAAAAGACTACGATATGCTTCAGAGAGTTATTATTTTGCTTTCTTATTATGATGTTGACATTTATAGTCTGGAGAATCTATTTAGAAGTGGTTTTGGCATACAAGATGTTCAATATGTCATTTTATGATTTTATGGATTATTGAAGTTATTTTGATATCCTTACTGATGGATGAATTATGATTAGAATTAAAAATAAACAATTGTCACAGGTTTTAGGGGGAGAATTTTCTATGCTTCTAATAATGCATTTTTATAATTTTTTTTCTTAAGAATTCCTTGATACATAATTATGATGATCATTGGTGATTTTGTTGAAGATACTTATGTTGCTGAAGTGTTTGAATGAAGATGCATGAGTTTCTAATTATGGACGATTCTTACCAGATGTGGGATGATAAAGAAATCTCTAGTAATGACCCATGTATATATGATATTGTGGGAATTGTTGTTCTTCTTGTGGAAATAAAGTGTAGAACTTTGTATGCTTATTTGATGATGATGATTTTGGCTATGGTTCTTACTCATGCTACATGTACAGGATATGATACAAATAGTTTTTTAAATATATGTTTATTGATATTTTATTGCTATATCTACTAGATGATACTTGGATACATGTCATATGCTTGGTTCTCACATATGTTATTGATGCATGAAAATGAAAATGGATTTAGGCTATTTATACAAAGGGAAAGAGAAATTTAACCTTGATGATGTCAAGAGGATAAGTTAATATTTGATATCTCCAAAAAAATTATGATGTTGATGCTACATACTTGGTCACAGGTTTATGATATTCAAAATATGCATGTTTTTACTCATGCTGTTGCTGACAAATACTTATGGTACGAATCATATTCCGTGTATGATGGTTTCAGATGGCTATCATGGTCTTCATACATCACTATAGAGGTATTTGGTCTTCGTTATAAGTGTCATATCTATATCTGATGTAAATATCATGAAAATATCCATGATGTGATCATTGTAATACTTATTCATCTTTGGACTATTGAGGGTCAAGTCAGTTATGGATATAATCCCATTTTGGGTGGTTTATGTAATGATGAAGTCAAATATGTAATCACACTATGTTAGGTGATTAATTTAAGTTTGATTCCTTGGCGATAGGAAAGGAATATTCGGTTGAGTCACAAATTCGTTTACTTCATTGAAAATCTTCCAGAACTTTTAGCATGTGCTCAGGGGGAGCATGGTCACTATATAGTGTAGATCGAATCTATAGAGAAGTCTTCATTCCACATTGGTCAAACATTTTTCCTTGATTTAAAATGGGGAGAGTAACCTGGTGTTTCAAAATCTTATTTCTTATCTTGATATGATTTACAAGTATCTAAAAGTTGTGGTGAAAAAACTCCAAAGTTGTTGTCATCAAGTCTAAAGGGGGAGCTTGTTGGCATTATGACTAAAGTGTTGTCCTTGATGGAAACCTACTTGTAGTACGATGAGTATGTGTTTTCATTGATGTCAAACTACTTGGTAAATATGTCAACATGATTGTAGCAGGATGAGTATACAGGCCAGTTCAGATGTGACAAAGTACCAATCAATGACACGGGAATGATGAAGGTAAATTTTGAGGAGGTATACATAGGTTATATGAAGAAGAGTGACATACATACACATGTATGATGAATATAATTCACATATACATATGTTCTGAGAATAAAAGCATCGTATGTACACAAGTTTTATGAAGAAAAGTCACGTACAATTTTCATAGCATGGTATTCTAAATACCAAAGGTATTTACCATGGGATTAGCCCATAGTATTGAGCCCATCAAGGGTTATTTGATCTCGTCAAAGAGTATCATCAAAATTACTATTATTTTGGATAATTCCTATGATATATAAGGAGATGAAGCTCAAAGTGTTTTGGGTGTGAAAGTGATGGATATTTGATGAATTTTCCGATCTGAAGAAAGTTTGGATGTAATGGGCTATTGCTGATTTTTTTATCAAAAACTAAGTATGATATCAGGAGTTTGGTGATGGATCATATCCAATAGATATGAGATGAATATACATTAATAATCTAGTTATGGGATAATCTCATTAGTGATGATAATTTTTTGACATATATTTTCTTATATTATGAGAGATGTGTTTGTCTAAAGGTCTGATGTGCAATGGATGTATAAGTCAATAATTGTCGATCTATGCACGGTTTTGATAACCTAAAAGGCATGTGCATACGTGAGTTTGATAACTTGAATTTCATGTACATACGTGAATCTGATTCAGGTAAGTCACATGTCAATTCTCCACATTGGACATATTTGTATGTTTGTTTGATTCCTGAGGAGTGTGTATACACGTGGAAGTGTTTTATGGAAAGCACATATGTAAGCTATGGTTTTGCTAAATATGATGTATAATTAGTCTAGTCAGCGTTGTTGTGTTTTATGTTGCCTAAAAATGAATTATTTATGTTGATATGGGTTTAATAAGTGATGTTTGAATTTGAATTGATTAAGGATTGATATGTTGAAGGTTTATGATGCTACTAGTTGTATGTGATTCAAGATCATTGATGGTTCTCTAATTATTTTAGAATTATCCATTGGTTGTGGTTGTGACTCAAAGTTTATTTCAGAATGATAGTGATTCAGTTTTAGGGTTCATTTTTTTCAGATATACATGTAGGTATGCTCCAAGGAAGCCATGTATACAGATGGATTTTTAAAATAAAGTACATATATATTCTTATATTTTTTTATCAGTGTTTTTAGCTGATTCAGTGAGTTGATGCAGTGTTTGAGTTCAATGTTGGTACTCTGGTGAATAGATTTATAGTGATCTAACTACTTTGATTATTTGATAAGAAGTTGATTTATTTGGGTCTTAGTTGGTTTAATGATTCGTTTATTTATTTGGTTCAATGATTGAGTGATTTTTTATAGTGATCGATTTTAATTTATGATATTTGGTATTTGGCTTAAATCATGGTAGTGGGTCCATTATAAAAATTTGTTGAAATGTAGCTTACACTTTGTGTTGGTTTGAATCAGGGTGATCCAGTGTGAAATTTTATGAAACGTGGTCCACGATCCTGCTGAACGTTGCAGCCTTTGGTAAGAGAGTCAAAGCTTCCTGCCAGTGGTAGTTGGTAAATGATATCAAGGGGTAGGAGCTCCCTTTCTATGGGTGCTAGTAAAATCATCATTTTCATGTGTGTTTCTTAAGTGTAATGGATTATCTTATTTTTAATACGCTTTGTTATTTTTTAATTAATTCTTAATGAAGTAATGATACACTCATTTAAGTTAAACAGATGATGAATTAAATAAAAGGTAAGTTGAGTGGATATACACTAGTTTTCTACATAAAAATCACATATATATATGCAAGTTACTTTCAGTAGAGTCATGTATAAAAATATCAATAAGAAAACAAAATTTTAAGTGATTTTTAAATACTTATTTACCATGCTACCCGCGTCTAATTATTTTTCCCAACAGAAACTACCTCTAGATTCCAATTTGGCCTACCTATGAAGTTGAACCTCCCCTGTAAGACATGTTTATTCAAATCCTTTTGTATATTATAAATAGAAGAATATTTGAGCTCATTTTGACACAAAATTTTCAAATCATTTATTCTGAAATATCATAGAATAAGGATGGCTAAAGTCTAAAATTAATAGGTTAGTAACGATTTATCTTCAGCTCATATTTGTGTAAGTTCTGCCTTGATGCATCTATTGTGGAAGATTTGTTTATGATGTTGTACATGTTGCTTGTATCTTGCTATTGATGGATTTCTGATGCAGAAGGAGGATTTGACTTGGAATATAGAGGGTTGAAGTGTTCATATTCTCACGAGTCTTGGATACATCATATTGATATGATTCTATAAGAAGTGATTTTTTTTGGATTTTCTCCTTGGAGGAGTTTTTCCCTCCCTTTGAGCCTATATATATTGTTCTTTATGTTCTTTTGATATTCATGTTTTTTTCATTGGATAATTTTTGGATGAATAAAGATATGGATGAGTTAATAAGAATCCAACACAATTCAAAGAATCTATCGAAAAAAGAGAAATTAAATCTAATTCATAATCCTCCTAATCTCTCAACATGGTATCAGAGCTAAGGTTTGAAGTAAGAGGCTTGAAGACCAAAATTTTTGGCTTATGGGTCAAAATCTCATACATACTTGAATAATATCTCTCTTGGTGGATGAATTTTTGGGGTTAATATTAATAAATGTCCGTGATTTGACAATATTTTAGAAGACCCTGACCTGAGGCTCATATTCATTGTGGTTGTTTTTATATTGAAATTACAATGGAATCATGAATTGGCATCGTTTCTTTATAGTTCAAAATGTACTTATATGATGACTCATTCTAGTGACTGAGGTCCACATTTCTTTTGTTAGTCTATTGACTAAAGGTGATGCAGGAGCATTAGGCAAAGAGAAAATACTTTGTATTTTATTAAAACTTAGGGGTTTCTAAGTTTTTAGAGGAGATATATTTTTATGGATGATTTGAGTGGGTTTTTAGTATTTTTAATTAAATATTGTAAATAATTGAGAATATGCGAGAATTTGGTTAGTTGAGGATGTAAAGGGATGAGAGTTTTTTCTAAATATTAATTTAGAAATTAGTTTCATTAATTATTGGTGAGAGAGGATCCTTAGGGATTCAAGAGTGATTTTAGGATTTTGTTGAGAAGTTGAAGGGATTGAACTTAAATTAGATCATTTTAAAATTGTATAAATTGTCAAGCCTCGAAGGCATTAAAATCAGTGAGAGTGTGAGTAGAAAAATAGAGTAGAGAATAGGGGCTTTTGCTTGTAAGCCTGCGGGAAATTGTAAAGGGCCAACGATTGGAAATCAGGCCAAGGAGAAAGATTTTTATGTAAGTATTGTGTATTAATGCAGAATTTAAACTTCTAAAGTTCATGTTCCATTATTGAGTCTGTGTAGAATTTATTGGGTAATTTAGCATCAAAATGAATCGATTCTGATAGAGGGATATTTCCGTTTAAGACATTGGGTGAATCACATGTTTATGGTATAAAAAGGGTTTTTGAATCCTTTTGAATTGTTGAGTTATATGGTTCTGTTTCAAATTAAATGCAATCGAATGTTTTACTGGGCTAGATTAATACTTCACATTTCTGTTAACAAATATATGAATTCCAAGTAGATTTTGGAATGAAACAGAAGTTTATTGAAGTCCAACTTCAATACAGCTGGAATTGAAATTTTGAGATCGAGCATGTTTGGATTTTAAGTTGAGATGTTGTTGTGAATTGGCATCGGATTGAGCAGATCTGTAGCATCAATTAAAGTGGAGATAGAAAATACTCGAAGGTCGGTTCTGTGTTTAAAACCATTGTATAAGCGTTCTGGTTCGATTGGCAAGAATCAATGTGATTCTGGCTTTGAAAGTTACCAATGAAGAATCTATGATATTGCTGAAACACAATATTTAGCACAGAGAGAAGTTGAAAGGATGCAATTCGTTTTGCTTGCTGGAATCAATTTCTGTTTATGTATAGTTTTGATAAGTCGATGTATAGAAGCTGATTTCAAGCTTTGATGCAGAGCGATGAATTTATGGGTGAATCGAATTAAGTCCGTGTAATTCGACTTCAAAGAAATCAGAAATTTAAGCCTTGAAGAAGCAGTTTTATAGCCAAAAAATGCAGAGCTCTGGCATATTAAAGTTCAGCGTTTCATAAATTGCTGAATTGAACGGAGAGAGATAGTCGGTGAATTAACAACGGTTATGTTGGGGTCAATTATGATGAGCAACAGTGAAATTGGAGTGCAGAGTTTTGTTTTAAGACTCTGTTTATTTTATTGAAATCGATTTGCTGAATAATCATGCTATTTTGAATGCAGGGAAGAAAGGACATCAAATCGATGTCGATCTGGTATCCATCCATTGGAGAATCGAGAGCAGAAAGTGCGTAGTAAAAAAAGTAATGAATTAAAATTGCAGAGATCAAAATTCGAAGAAGGAGCTTCGATTTAATGTGTAGTTACTAATGGAAGAGGATCTGAAGTAATATAAATATCGATTTTGGGAGAAGTCTGGTCTGTTTGAAATCATCGCAATGGAACAGAGAGAGGCGTTCCATATCGCTTCACATGACATTAGAAACCGGATACGAAAAGGTTATAAAACTTTTTTAAAGTGATATCGAGTCCGAGATATATTGCATCACTACGAGAAGCGACACTGTCCGACTATTGTGACTTGCGATCTCCGATTAATATCGCATCGGCACTTTGGAAGTTGCCGAAGGTTATGTGATATCCAATCACTGTGATTGCGATCACCGATTGGTATCGCATCGGAGCTGTGGAGAATACCAACAGGTGAAAGTTACATTGCCAATTGCCGATATTGCGAAATGAATTGAACCGTCCGATCGGTCAGATCTGGGTGTGCAATACACATAAATATCTGTTATAAAAGGCGTTTAACACTATTTTGAATGGATTAAAAGGAGCTATATCAGAAGTGAAAGAGGAAAACCATATTTTTTAGCCTATTCAAAGAATTCCAGTTTCGATAAGAACAAGGGGTGTTTATTGGGTTGTGCAGATCCATTGTGGGTATATCCTTTTTGGGTTTTTAATTAAATCCATTGCTGCCACTGTGTCATTTTTGGTATTAGAGCAGGAAGACTCTGTTGGAATTGAAGATGTTTGTTTTTATGAATGAGTGTAGGAAGGTTTCGTTGAGAACTGAAGTATGTTTTATTTGAATGTGTTCTAAATCTGATATGCAAAGGTACACAATTGTAGTGAACAGGATTGCAGAAATAAATGGAGGACAAGATCATGCTGGATCTTTAAGGTGAGATAATTTTCTGATTTTAAATTTATGATTGAAGTTTATGGTTGTAGACAAGATGATGGCAGTGAACCTGACATTCAGCTAAAGGCTGGATAGGTAGGAAAATTTCAGTTTTCTGAAGAAAAGGTGAGTTGAAGAGATAGCCTTGAGAGAGCAGAAGAGAGTGCTCAAGAGGTTCCAGAGGCAGTGAACCATTAATTACCAAAAGACCGGGTCCAGTGAAGCGGATTGGTGAGGTAAGTGGCAGCAGGAGAGCTTGCTATTGCAGAGGCTATTGCAACTCATGGTGAGTGAGAAAATCATGGAGAAGATGATCATGGAGGATTAGAGAAGAGGTTCAGAGGAATGCCATAGAGGTGATATGACTGATAAATTTAGAGAAAGAGAAATTGTAGTAATGAAGGTACAATTGCAGGTACTACAGGAATGGCTACAAGAGTAGGAAAACCAGAAAGGAGGGTGGATATTTCAACTGAAGGGAATGAGAGTGAGTTGGAAACCATTGCAGATGAAGTTGAGGCAAAGTGTGATTGCCTTATTGAAGGAGGAACTTAGATTTCTTGAGCCAGAGATGGAATTTGAAGATTCCACACGCAGATATTTTCAAAGGGAAGTGTTGGAAGAAGCAATCAAGACTGAAAAGTCTTGCAGTTTTAAAACTAATAAGTTGTGTATGTTTGTAGGTACAGCACATGGAAATGAGCAAGCTTTAGAGTTTGTTCAAGAAGAGGTGAATTTGAAGTATGTTCAGATCAATGCTGAGATTGCAAGATATCAGGAGGAAATGAAGACAAAGAAGTCTAATCAGAGTATTAAAGTAGAAGAAGGAAGACCAGTTGATGATTGGTCAAGAACCGGTGAAGGTATAGAAAATTGTGTGAAGTTTCCAAGTTCCACTCCTAATCAAAATTGTTGAATTGTATAGGAAAATAGATCTTCAGAGAAGAGAATTGGAGAGGCAGAGAACTTACACACCTGGTAATTTTCTGAAGAAGCAAGGTAAGGAAGTGTTCATGAATAACAGTCATAGAGCAGAGGATGGAAATAAGGAGAGACTAGCTGACATTCTCATGGTGGATGAAAATCAGCATACTGATGTGTTGACAAAGGAGTTGGAAAGGAACTCAGACCAACATACTAAAGTGTTGCCAGAGAAAGCTGAGGAGAAAACCAGTGGAGATTTTCAGAGTCTTGAAGAAGACTTGGAGCTACAGAGAGAAAACTTGGTGACTGAATCAACAAGTGAGACCATTGGGTCTTGTGATTTTGAAGCTGACAAATTGATTGTGTTTACAGGTGATACATAGGACAGTACATCACTTGGAATTGTCTTGGAAGAACAATAATTTTGAAAAAATAAGGTGAGACAGTCATGTCTCATATGCAGAGGCTCGTTACCATGGGTGACAAGAAAGAGTTGGCTTGTCTGTATAGCCAAGAGAAGACTACGGGGAAATTTTTTAGAACTTCTACAGTGATAGAGGATGAGACTACAGTGTTTGAAGAACTTGATTTGATTGCCAGAATCAATCAAGATGATGATGGACAATTACTGATGACTGAAACTAATTTACAGCATGTTGATGAAATACTTGAAAAGAAATGGCTGAAATTTTTGTTGGAGACATTTGAACCAGAGAAAGAAGCTGCAGGCATTGAAGTAAAATTGCTTGATGTTGTGAAAGGAGTAGATACTAGTTTGTTAAAATTGATTTTTCTTACTAGTGTACAAACATAGATAAATGGGTATGTTACTGCAGGAAGAGAATTAAATGATAATTTATTTTCTGAAGATAAATTTGTTGGTGATGAGAAAAAGAATGTTGCAGAGGGACATGAAGTTTGGAAGGCAGCAACATGTGGGGTAGCATCTACAGGAGTAAAACCAATGTTAGCAACAATCGAGAAGATGACAGTTGAGGCAAAATTGATGGCAACAACATCAATGTTGGAAGAAAGAAGAGCAGTAACAGCAAAAGAAGCTACAACAGCTGAAACAACAGAATTTGGAGGCAGTAGCAGTAGACAAAGAAATTTCCAGACAGAGGAAAGGTTGGACGTAGAGATTGAAAGCATCAGAAGACTGATGATGAAGGTGTCTCAAAAGCAGCAGACAGCAGCAAGAAAGAAGAGGAATTTCAGCAAGGGAATGAAAAAAGTAGAGTATGAAAACATAGCGGGAGGCAGGATGTAGAACAAGATATGGAAACCTGGAGAAAAGCAGCAAGAAACAACAAATGATGACTTGCAGAACAAAGTGTGGGATCTAGGAAGAAAAATATTTAAAACGCATGATCAGGAGATCATGATCATTTTCAACCTTGGGAGTCTAATGCAGGAGCATTAGGCAAAGAGAAAATACTTTGTATTTTATTAAAACTTAGGGGTTTTTAAGTTTTTAGAGGAGCTAGATTTTTATGGACGATTTGAGTGGGTTTTTAGTATTTTTAATTAAATATTGTAAATAATTGAGAATATGAGAGAATTTGGTCAGTTGAGGATGTAAAGGGATGAGATATTTTTCTAAATATTAATTTAGAAATTAGTTTCATTAATTATGGGTAAGAGAGGATCCTTAGGGATTCAAGAGTGATTTTAGGATTTTGTTGAGAAGTTGAAGGGATTGAACTTAAATTAGATCATTTTAAAATTATATAAATTTTCAAGCCTCAAAGGCATTAAAATCAGTGAGAGTGTGAGTAGAAAAATATAGTAGAGAATAGGGGATTTTTCTTGTAAGCCTGCGGGCAATTGTAAAGGGCCAACGATTGGAAATCAGGCCAAGGAGAAAGATTGTTATGTAAGTACTGTGTATTAATGAAGAATTTAAATTTCTGAAGTTCATGTTCCATTATTGAGTCTGTGTAGAATTTATTGGGTAATTTAGCATCAAAATGAATCGATTCTGATAGAGGGAGATTTTTGTTTAAGACACTGGGTGAATCATGTGTTTATGGTATAAAAAGGGTTTTTGAATACTTTTGAATTGTTGAGTTATATGGTTCTGTTTTAAATTAAATGCAATCGAATGTTTTACTGGGATAGATTAATACTTCACAGTTCTGTTAACAAATATATGAAGTCCAAGTAGATTTTGGAACGAAACAGAAGTTTATTGAAGTTCGACTTCAATACAGATGGAACTGAAATTTTGAGATCGAGCATGTTTGGATTTTAAGTTGATATGTTGTTGTGAATTGGCCTCGGATTGAGCTGATCTGTAGCATCAAGTAAAGCGGAGATAGAGAAGACTGGAAGGTCTATTTTGTGCTTAAACCCATTGTATAAGCGTTCTGGTTTGATTGGCAAGAATCAATGTGATTCTGGCTTTGAAAGTTACCAATGAAGAATCTATGATATTGTTGAAACACAATCTTCAGAACAGAGAGAAGTATGTTTGAGACGATGCAATTTTTTTTGCTTGCTGGAATCAATTTCTGGTTATGTATAGTTTTGATAAGTCGATGTATAGAATCCAATTTCAAGCTTTGATGTAGAGCGATGAATTTCTGGGTGAATCAAATTAAGTCTGTGTAACTCGACTTCAAATAAATCAGAAATTTAAGCCTTGAAGAAGCAGTTTTATAGCTAACAAATGCAGAGCTCTGGCATATTAAAGTTCAGCGTTTTAGAAATTTCTGAATTGAATAGAGAGAGATAGTCAGTGAATTAGGCATGGTTATGCTGGGGTCAATTATCATGAGCAACAGTGAAATTGGAGCGTAGAGTTTTGTTTTAAGACTCTGTTTATTTTATTGAAATAGATTTGATGAATAATCATGCTATTTTGCACGCAGGGAAGAAAGGACATCAAATCGATGTCGATCTGGTATCCATCGATTGGAGAATCGAGAGCAGAAAGTGCGTAGTCAAATGAGTAATGAATTAAAATTGCAGAGATCAAAAGTCGAAGAAGGAGCTTCGATTTAATGTGTAGTTCCTAATGGAAGAGGATCTGAAGTAATATAAATATTGATTTTGGGAGAAGTCGGGTCCGTTTGAAATCATCGCATCGGAACAGAGAGAGGCTTTCCATATCGCTTCACATGACCTTGGAAACCAGATGCGAAAAGGTTATAAAACTTGTTTAAAGTGAGACCGGGTCCGAGATATATTGCATCGCTACGGGAAGCGACACCGTCCGACTATTGCGACTTGCGATCTCCGATTAATATCACATCGACACTTTGGAAGTTGCCGACGGTTACGTGATATCCAATCACTGCGATTTCGATCACCGATTGGTATCACATCGGAGCTGTAGAGAATAACAACAAGTGAAAGTTACATTGCCAATTGCTGATATTGCGAAATGAATTAAACCATCCGATCGGTCAGATCTGGGCACGCAATACACATAAATCTCTATTATAAAAGGCGTTTAACACTATTTTGAATCGATTAAAAGGAGCTATATCATAAGTGAAAGAGGAAAAGCATATTTTTTAGCCTATTCAAATAATTCCGGTTTCGATAAGAACAAGGGGTGTTTATTGGGTTGTGCAGATCCATTGTGGGTATATCCATTTTGGGTTTTTAGTTATATCCATTGCTGCCGCTGTGTCAAAAGGTCACACATTTTATTATTTTTTTGGCCCATGGTCCACATATGTTGCACACACTATTCTAATAGGCATCACTTGACTTAATGAATAGCATTACCTAGTGGCTCACTGTATGTGGAGAAGTTCATATCTATTTATTTTTGCCTCAACAAAGGTCCACTTTATTGAAAATTTCATTTTTATTGAATTATTGTGGCTCACTCTAAGGCACATATTACAGTGGTTTATAGCTCATTGGCACCATTCATGACTTGTTCTTTGCATTTCATATTATCTCTATGGATATTGAAATGGTACATGACAGTGAAAATAAGGATATTATATTACCATGGATCATATCTGATGTAGTGTGAATTTGTCATTTGGTCCTATTTATCATTCAAACTAAAGATCACTCCTAAAATTTATTAATGGCTCTATTAATCAGTTCTAGGAAGGCATCATAGCTTATATGACTAAGCCTTGAATAAATGTGAAATGTGGAATCACGTTTATATCATGATGAAATTTAATTTATGGCTTCGATCACTTTGTTATTAAGCTTGTATGTAATTCTTTGGCTCTTAGATTTACTTATGATGGCATTAAATTCCTAATTTATTGATCTCTATGACATATCATGGCTAAAAATGAATTCTGAAAGGTTTGTGCATATTCTATGGCATGTCCTAAATAATGGAATCGAACAATATTGTCAACTAAAACATAAGAATCCACGAACTCACATATGACTCACCTTAGTGGTTCTTTAGGATGGATTAAAAAAAGAATCATTGATAAGTCCTTGCACTCACATTTAGTCTGGTATCTCACACTTTCTTATGTATCAATTATACTATGTGTCTTGAGTTTATCCATTCTATAATAAAATCTTGAGGCTAACACACATTGATATATGAAAATGATTCTATAATGTTCTGGGTCAATATGGAAAAATAATTCTTATCACCAAAAAATAACCACCTGACCATTTCTAACTAGGTGGATCGAAATACACCATGTAAGATTAATTTTACCATAGTAAAATCACTTTCACCATGGGAGGTATTTTAATAAATAATTTTCATTAAAATATTTCTGATTAAAATTAAAAAAAGCCCATGAGAATTATTGAATAAATTATTATTTACTTAATTTTTCCTAGCAATAATTATTAAATCATTATTTGATAATTATTCCTTATCACATTTTACTAAATAATCTTGGAATAATTAAATAAATCACTATTTATTTATTATTCCTTGATTATATTTTTGGAAAAATTGTTAAATCACTATTTCATAATTATTTCAATTTCACACCTTTGTTAATCCTTGCAAAATAATTAATAAATCATTTTATTTGTTAATTATTTTTGAATAAATATATCTGACCATTTTGAATATCGTTTCCTTCTCCAAAATATATAATAAATTATTCCTAATGGTTAGATCTTGATTTGGTCAATAATATTTTATTATTCTCCATTTTTGAGATAAACCCAATATATTTCTATAAATCAGAGGGTTTTCCATTCATTATTCAATATGATCATTATCATCATCGACATTATCGTCTTCTTCCATTCGAAATCCCACTAGAGTTCTACATAATTTTTTGGGTTTTCCAAAAATTAAGAGAGAGAATCAATCAATGAAGCATTGAGAACATCTAAAGGACCCATCCCACAGAGGGGGATCGGCAATCCCCTTCTGTAGATCTCCTTCACTGGGTGTTATCAATAAGATTATTCTTCGTTTTAAAGTCTTTTTAGATTGGGTTATATAATGGATTTTTATTGTTTTTTTTCTATTTTGGATCTCGCATGTATTTTTATTGCATGTTTTTCTCATTTTACTATTGCGGATATAAGGAACAAATGAGTACTTATTTTTTTTTAAGGTTTCTTTTCACGAGTGAATTAAGTGAAAATTTTTTGGTACACCTTCCTAGAAATTTCATACTAACAAATGGTGACTCCACTAGGTCTTTAACTACATTTTTCTTTAACAAATGGTGACTCCACTGGGTCTTTAACTACATTTGTCCTTAATAAATAGTGACTCCACTGGTGTAGCAATTTAGTTCCTCAGTGACTATAGTTTTAATGAATCTTAGATTTTTCTATAGCTATTTATAGCCTCTCAATTTATATTTATCACCTTTCTTTCTATTTTCTGTCAAATTTTTGAATTCTAGTGGTTTTCTGGTTCTTTCTGCAGGTCATAGTTACCAGCTGAGCAAGAGACGAAAACATACGTCCGAGATATGCCGAAAAAGAATACTTGGATAAAAAAAAACTTTTCAACTTCATATTTTCTCTCTTCAACAAAATATTTTGGCTATAAATCTTCATTTTCCACCATTTCAGGTGCGTACTTGTGTTTTGGATTTTTTTCCAACATTTTTCAAAAAATTTCCATATTTACCAAGAGTGTTGTGTGTGGCTTGGGAAGTGTTTCTTATCTCTATTTCAGTCTCCCTTAAGCCTGTATTCTCTTATTTTTTCTCTTTGAAGAAGGAAAAATCCGCCTAGAATTTAAAGCACACCTCCACCTCCTTAGGAAGAGATTGGTTGGGTTGAGGAATCTAGGATTTAGCATTTTCAACCACTGGTTTCTAGGGTCTGATTCACTTTATTTAAATCATTTAGGATAGGTTATTTAATAATTTTAATTCCATTATGAGTTTTTTCTTTCTTTCCCCCTTAGGATCCCCTTCAGTGTCTAAGGTTTTTGAGGTTATTTCCTATCCTGTGCAACATATTTCACCTCTGTTTTTTTGTTGTTTCTCTACACGATTTGCAACAGATTATTATCTTTAGATCACAATCCATTGGACATTATATCTCTTAGCCCTTTAGTTCCTTTAGATATAATTCTCTTTATTTAGATGTTTGAGATCCTTTTTGGGTGGGGTTTGTGTGCTTTTATTCGTTTTTTATTTTACTCTATTTTTTAAACATTATTTATAGTTACTCATCATTTTATTTCAACATTACATGGAATCATAAAAAAATTATCAATTAACTCATACACTAAACACACTTTTCACACACATTTTAACACCTTACGTGAACATGACCATGGTTAACACCTCCAAGCCAACACTTGAAACATGCCACATAATAATAATCTAACACAGATATATTAATCACACTTGGGCACTAGAGAAAAAAGATATTTGTAGTTAGGTGTAGGATCGGTGGGATAGGCTTCCAATAACACCCATTGATCATTTACATTTAGACATAGAAGTTGAGTTTGTAGGGATCTTAAACTAGTTCACCATCCCACAATCCAAAGCCAAAGTACATCAAAAACCTTGATTAAGATGGGGCTAGGCTAGGTCATTGTGTGAGCAGTTCTCCTCAGCACTACCCAACCAAGGTTATGGAATTTCGTGCGATGGTTGATCAATAAGAAGTAGAAGAATCGAGCACCCCTATGTGATGAAGGTAACCATATTGACCAATCATAGGAAAACACCCTACAAGACTAGTTTTGCAAAGAAATCAATTATACATTGGTTTTTTTATCATTGTTTACTATTTTAGATAACATATATATTTTTACTGTAGTTTTTTCTCATTTCACTCTTAAATATATGAAGAACAAACAACCACTTATTTTTGTTGGGGTCAGCCGTCACGGGTGACTTGAGTGAAGTGTTTTTAGTACACCTTCTCATAAATTTCATGCTAACAATAGATTCACTCTAAGATTCTCTCTCTTATGCTGTGATGGTAAATTTAAAATTTGGCAGTCACCTCATGACTTCAAATAATCTTGTATAACCAGTTAATCGATATAATATATGACTCGTCAATTGTGGTTCACATCTCTCTGCCTCATGTAAATAAACCTTTGACATGTCTCATTGTATGTCAAAAGTATGAACACTACAACGATCTCAAAGAAAGTCTATTTTTAAGATAGTTGTCAATGATGGTTTAAGAAGAATTTATATCAACTATGAGACATCCTTTTTTTTTGTAAAACAATATATATGAAGTATTATGAAGCAACTCTATGAGGATAACTCATATCAATAGAATAATAACCTTCTCCAGCTATGAGGTTGACCTGAAAGTAATAATTTTTAGTATTAGTTCACAATTTATGAAAATCAAACCTACAAATAACTATACTTTCTCGAGGTGTGGTGGTCACACTTAGAACAAAAAAAAAGACAAATATTTGACCTTTTCCTTAAAATGAATAGATAAGTGAAGAAAAAAAACTTGTAATCTGTTCACTTTTCCTCACCTCCCTTCGTCGCTTCTGTCGCTCCCAATCGAACTGAACTCACTTGATTGGTACCTTCAATGGAAAAAATAAGACAGAAAACAAGATAAAGGCATATTATCTATTCAAGTTAAAAAAATTCAATCGATTTCATTTTTAAACACGCATATAACATCATTGACACGTGTATTAGGAAAGGAAAAAATATCTTTATTATGAAGTAGAAGGAGAAGGTACAACCAGTCCGATCGATTTGATGGCAACTCGCTCCATCTTCAGTCCCATACTCATCACACCAGCATCATCACTCCAGTGGCATACCATTACATGAAAATGACACCTCTAAGGGTTGTGATCTCACTAGCATAACTCTACGAATACAAATTCCTGCTCTCTTGTGCACTATGATCAATCCTCAACTTATAAGTAGATGAGGGTAGTTTGGTATTAATGAATCATTGAATGGGTTTTCCAAAAATGGACAAAGATGTTTCCTTCTTCATGGGAATAGGAGGATAAGAGTTTTAATGGATCCATGGTGTCCATTTTCGAGGTTATCAAATGAGGTGAAAGTTGGAACAACTTCTAGAAGCCACTAGAGGTTTGGATGATTCCCAGAATCCAATGAACAATTCACTCTGAGTCGACCAACACACCTTAAAGTGGCCCTAGATACTCTGTAAAGTAGCCTTTCATGGGAGTAGATTCTCTTCAAAGCACTTACTACAGTCTAAGGGTGCGTTGATGGCTCAATGGAACACATCAACTGGCATCTAAGTAGTGAAACTTTCATAAAGGAAAAACATCAATGGGATGAGTTTCTTAGGGCATGCAACAAATAATTTAGAGTATGATAGACCCTAATGGATAATCTGTGCATTGGGATGATGCCCAAATTGACCTCTAACAGCTTCCCCCTAAAGCATGAAGTCAAAAGTGATAATTTTGATTGATATACTTTACGATGTGATGAGTAGGATCTGAGGCGAACGCTGACCTACATCAATTACAATACATTACATCATGATATATTTTCATCTTGGACATGATTTTCTTAGGGTGGCACACCCATACTCAACACATAAGCAATAATAACAATAAAAAGTTTTCTAAATATATAGACCCATGATATGATGACCATCTGAGTAAATACCATCATAAAAATGATTTACACTACTCCTAAAATCGCAGCCCTGATGGATGAAACGAGATTCGGGGTCTTCTATCTCATTCACTCGATCGTTTAAGTACGAGTCTAAACATTTGAATATGTGATCTGAAGTTGAACATGGGAAGACACCATCTGATTAGTAGCTAATGATTTAAGACGTTAATAGACGTGAGAGAAACCACAGTTGATAATAATTTCTCTCAAGGCACTGCAATACATTCTGCATGGTTTGAATAGATGATTGGATGTCAAACACCATATTAAGTCTTTCGGTCAAAGGCATGTGATGTCAACCTATCGCTGGAAGCGAGAAAACTGTCGTTGATGTAAGCAAGCTCCAAGGTATTGAAAGTTTGTTTCTAAGTCAACTTCCTAGATTATGAGCTAATGTCAACAGGAAGCGATTCATCATAGGAGACCCTTGATGTTTCCGCCATCAATGACATGAAACAGGAATAATAATTTTAGAGACAAAATGTAACCGATGAAGCAATGTTTAGGGATGGCAGTCATGAAATGAAGGTTTATGAGTATTGAAAAGGATGAGGAATAACTGAGTGACTTCCCTTCAACATATCGGAAACACTAAATGAGTTTGCAGCATTGACCCAAAACCAATGTGATGGATGGTGTGATAGACCATAGGTATGATAGGCCATCAAGAATATTACCCAACCCAAAATGCATGGATATGAATTGAATAAGTGTCATGTTCAATAGCTACTTGCTAGCATAAAGTACTCTATCTATTTCCAATTCCCCCCAGTCATTTCTGACCAATGCCTCTTTATTTTTTAACAATTTTGAGGAGGATAACATATGATTTATATATGATTCCACCCTTTGGGTGAAGTCATTGCTATTTTATGATTTAACGAGTATAGAAGAGGTGAAACTTGATCTTTTCATGATAGATAGGTATGTCATTATTTGATGCTTTAATGAGTCTAATGATAGTGAAAACGCGGTCCTTTTACATGTTTAGAGAGATTTAAAAAATAATGAAAAGAAAACTGCACAAGTTCTTGGTTGTAAAATTGTCCCTCGGATATGAAAAAGAATAAAATAATACTTGAGGGAACCTCCAAGCCATGTCAACTATGGTTTTCCTTTTTTGTAAACATAATCTATCTCATTCTGGAAAAGGGTTAAACTTATATTGAGTAGATGTTGTTTCAATTCCTTTTACGAGCTTGAATGGAAAAGTGCTCGGTAATATTTTCATATTCTGGGAGTGTGAAAAGAGATGAAAGATAACTCCAAGGGGGTTCATTGTTCATGTTTAACAAATCTTGAAAAGGAGATAAAAGTGTGCTTTGTGGTCAAAATTCATTTCACGATCATGCACAATGAACTTCACTGAATTTAGCTAAAAAATTGCACAAAGAACCACCAAATGGACTAAAAATACTTGTTTTAATAGTAAAAATGTGTAAAACCCATAGTAAATTCATTAAATATGCATAAATTCATAAAAACTATGATTAAAATAAGAAATTACCAAGTCATGCTTACCATTTCACATTTACCATTCAAATTTTAGTGCTCTCAGCCAGTTTCACCCTCAAACTTCAGCAGGTGATTGCGACAAATTTTGTGGACCATTTCTTGTGAAGTATGGACCAAGTAGAAGAACTTACCTTCCTCTTCCTATTTGTTGCATTCTTGTTCAGTCTCATGAAATTTTTTAGGCTTTTGGACTCCTAAGGTAAATATACAATTCCCTAGGACCAACGCATCCTTGGATGTCAAAAAATGTGTTGCAGAGACTCTTAAAAGAAGCCCAATTACTCTACAAAACTTTGTCTTCCACTCAGGAGTGCGTTGGGCATAATTCGAAAAATTGTATATTTTTTTATGCGCAAAATTTTTCCAATTTTTGCATGCAATGGATCCTAACGAAGCCTATGGTATTATTTTTTACTTTGATCCAATTAGATTTTCGATTACATGGCGAGAAAGAGAACATCAAGGATAGGGTATGGTTTCCATAAATAATCCTAGCACTCTAAGAGCCCTTAGAGACTGTGGACTTCTCAAGTACTTTATATTGTTGGGGATGAGGCGAAAAATGGAACTATTACAGTTCTTGATTCGTTCATGGGGCCCATAACTACAAGCATTTCAAATTGGGGAAAAAGTGCTCCCAGTATTGGTTGATGATATTTACTTTTTGACAGGTTTTTCAAGACGTGGTACCCCCATTTCCTAGCAGACTACATCTATGGAGATGAAAATGTGAAGGAATACATGTTGGATCTAGGGGTCCTGACCCAGGTTCAGAGCTCAAGGTTTGTCAAAAAACCCCTATACTACTGGCCCTTTCGGTAGTGACCCACTTTCACAGGTCAAAGTCTCACTCGAAGTAGTATGGGTGGGTGATGGAACCAGGTTTCCGCACCCTGAGAAAGGATAGGTAAGGCAAGCAGGGCTGTGTTAGACCCTGTAATTCCCATATTACCTCATTCTGCATAGGGTCACTTAGGTCTTGATTCACATCCACATGCACTAAATCTATAATTATATGCGTTTACAATAGTAGCACAATATTGCATAATAGAAAAAAATAGATCTAGATACAAAAAACACACTTACACAGATCTTCACAGCTCAAATATAGAAAATACACAATGTAGTAATTACCAACAATTCACACAAAGAGTACTCAAAGATTCAGTTTTCTATCAACCTTTCTTATTAATTCATTCATCAATTCCTCCTCACAATTCCCTTCCCAGCCTGTGCACACAGCAGCAAGGTCCGCACACAGCGAGACTTGGATCTCTGTGCACATAGCCAACATGAGTCCTTTCCCCAAAACCCAAATAGATAGTTGAAACCACAATTCACATCAATAGCTCTTAAAATCCTATCTTACAATAAAAAAATGTTCCTCTATTTATAGTAATCTAGCCTAGACGTTCCTATGGTTCACAAACCATGGTTTTCAGACCCCTGGTTTACCCTTTTACCCATTACAATGCTTTCGGGGCTTTGACTCGCTCCAAAACCCCTATGCCAGATTAAATCTAATCAAAAGTATTCAAAATGGACCAGTTTCGTAGCTTGTGGGAGACCCTATTCCAACAGTCCCCCAACACAATGTTGTGACTCATCCTGAGTCATTGTGGTGGCACGACTTTGATTTGCACACGCAAGGTATCAAGAGCACGCGAAAGCGGAGGGAGCACTTCCTGACTCTGGATAGTAGCTCGTTGTGCAATGTTGACAAGGGTCAGGAAGGCAGGGCCGTCTGGAGCCACGGTAACCTGTTCTATCATCTAGTGGAGGTGCACAATGATAGTATGAGCATCTTGGGAGATTTGGAGGGAAATACCGCCCCATGGTGTCAACCATTTCCTCACGACATGCTTGGTGTGGTGAAGATTCTCAATCATTAGACGCTGTGTAGAACCACCGGATGACAAGGGATCTCTGATCTGATCGAGAGTAGCTTCTGTCTGTCATAAGTCGTCCTGTATATGCTGAAGCATAGGATGGTACCAGACCATAGTCTAGAGCTACGTAGCTGCGTCGACCAATTGCATGCCCTGCGTAAGCTTCTCCTGAATAATATTTGTTGCTTCTATGACCAATGCGACCCGTTGTGCCCGAAATTCCGGAGATATTTCATACTATTGTCACGTAGTCTGGTCATGGTGGCGAATCTCTTGGAACACTATGGTGTATAGTCCTTGTAGTGCTTCATGAGATAGCTACGCCAAATCTATTTGTATGTCCACCGCAGTTAGTGCATGATCGTGAACTAGGGCAGTACGAGGGAGCGAGCAAATATGGATTCTGCTGGTTGGTAATATGGGGTTGCGGAACAGTCGCAGCATATCCCTGTATCTCAGCTTTCCTTCCTGGCACAAGATTAGGTGTGACCTTATTGCGACACCGTGGGTGGGGGATTGTGATAATAGCATGTCCTCCTCTGATGTATCAGCCAGGGCCATCCGACTGGGTCCTGCAGTCATCCCCGAGGTGCGAAGTTCGGGTACTCCTATCGCACAGCCATGGTACCTCTTCGAGCATGGTTCACAGGAAATTCCCTCTGCAGAAGGCCAATGCCAAATCATTTGATCTAACTTAGCATTCCCATGCCCCCTCAATATGATGTCTGCGAGTGTTGAACAGCCAGAGACTGAAACATTCAGCAGGTTAGGATCCGCCAGAGCAATAGAAAGACCTGCGTCCCAGGAAATGTTAATGATCCCAGCAAACCAGTCATCAGATAATAGGGGCATGGTGTAGAGACAATACATAGCATATTGAAAATTTATCCTGCTATATCGACATTGTCCGGAGCTATTTAATGGAGGAGTAGCCCGTACGCGAAACTTACCATCATTTGTTCACATCCAACTTACCATAAATGGCTGCATTGATGGTTTGCTGCCCATTTTGCATAACTACCAGGTTCATTTCCTATCAACGTGGGGCGAGCTGACGGTCGTTAGCCATACCTGAGGACTCTCCCATGAGTTGAAAAACCTCGGATGATGCCTACGTGCTGCTCACATACCCCAAATTAGGGCTGGCACTAAGTGTTGCGTAACACGGTTCAGGTACCAACTTAGTAACTTGGTCACCAAACTTCTTGATCAAAGCGCCTCTCCCTTGGATGGGAAGTTCTTGTATGGCAGGGCTGCGTCAAGCATCCATGTGCCATCCATCATTTTAAGTGTTCGCCAATTCTCCCAGATACGCATGGCTTTGTGTACCTCCGTAGTCAAATGCAGACCTAGGTCATTAATAACCAGGGGCACCTATTCGGGCGGGGTCCTATCGCACCCTGGATTTTCGCATGTTCGTAAGTATTTTCATGGGTCTACTTACCTCTAGGCCCGTCTGTCAGCTGGGGTCCTTAAGCGTAGGATCATACTACTTCGGTACTTTTCTCCCCACCAATGCGTAGGTGCTCTGCACAAGGTTAGCGGCAATGCCCCTAGCCTGTGTTCCCTTGGAACTTGGGTTTCAACCAACATCATGGTATTACCTGCGTTATCATGGTAGGGTAGGATTCTTACCTTGATAGAGATGCAGTGAAAATTCCTGGTGGTCCAAAGACATCGTAGCACTGACAACTCGTGAAATCGTCCTTGCCAATTTTCTAGTTCCTCATCAGAGTCGGAAAAACAATCACTGTCATTTTCCTAGTAGAGTACTCCTTCGGTCGTGGGGTTAACCCAATCTTCATATCGCGTAGTAAATTTGTAAATGTGATCTATGTCCTCCTCCTCATAGGCTGGCTCGGTATATCGTGTAGCTTCTATTGGATCTAGTGGTACTATTACACACGTACCGTTGTTCTCAAATGCCATGCTAAACTTTTTGAGATTGATGACACCACCCATGTCTATAGCCCAGTCCAGTCCTAGGAGTGTGGGGTATGGATCCACATCCCTGACAATTTCTATGAATTCTAAGTTAGCTAGGACTTTTACTCCTCCGATATCGACCATGACTTTTGGAAACCTTCCTAGAGGGATGATCTTCTGTTGATTCGCCATACGCAACTCGATGGTGGACCATTCCAATTTAGGCTCTCCCGTTCGTTGCCATGTTTGTTTTGGTAACACATTTGCATCTGACCCTAGATCGAGAATAACTTGATCCATCTCATATTTGCCAATCTGCGTAGTCAACTGAATTTCTCTTCCAGTGTGTTTTTTATAAATGTATAGTTTGTGTACATCTTTGGTCCCGGGAATCAAACCGAGCCAAGCTGCACAGGAATTATTTAATTCTTGGAGGTTCTCTACGGCCTGCAGATTTCGTAGCAGCTTCATACATGCCTATAGGAAGGGCTCAACCCCCTCCCCTATCTTGTTTGGCAGCTGTGTGTTGGCTACTAGTGATTCCTATTTGTTGAAGTTCACTCCTTCCCGAGAGGCAACCTCCTCCTTTTCTCCCTGGGTGATCCTCCTGATACCCGTCATGACTTTTACACTCAGATCTATATTTCTTAGCTCGGTTTTAACTCTTTGCACATTTTGCATAGGAGTGGGTTGTTTTTCCTGCATTTTTTCTATTAGAAATGGGCAATCCTCCACCACATGGTCTAGCTGTCTACAATACTTGCATGATGGGCGGTGGGATTTGAACATCCTCTAGTGAAATGTCCTATATCTCCTGAGTTATAACAGATTATTTGCCCACGTCCTCCTCTTGCGCTTCCTCCCAGACCTCCTCTGCCTTGGGCTGGGGATCCTCCCAGGTGCACAGACAGTCTTGGTGATGCAGGGTATGATTATACCCTATATAACTTCCCTCAATCTATCATCAAGTCATAAGTACAGAAATTCTTCTCATCGTGTCCTAGCGACCGACAGAACCTGCACCATTGTTTCTTTAGCTTTGGGAAATATGCACCTAGCTGAGGGAAATGGTTAGTATCATGCAGTCTATCTACATGGCAGTCGTCACACCACAACTTAGGTCCGCTCGAGCCTGGTCGTGCCAGGATGGGTTCCCCACTTGCTCCTGGGCACACCGGACTAGGTCCTCCTACTTGCATGTAATCTACTAGTAGAGGACATTGATTCTTCGCGTGGAAAGATACCCGACATCGTATGAACCATAGATCTATGTGGCCATCGTTTCCTCGCTCCTTTCATAGGTTTTGAATTTCCATACGCATAGCCCCAAGATATTCATGAATTTGTTGTACCCCTACTAACGTATCCTCTCTAGGTGTAGCTTTTAGTTTCATAGCGACTTCCACAACTTTTTCCTTTTGATTTAAAGGTTTGGTGACTCATTGGCATGCGCAGGTGAGGTAAAAACATAGCGATGAACCACTCTGTGTGTTGCCTATCGTCATACTGGACTCCTCCTTCCTTGATTGCTCTCTTCAATCACTGATCAGCCTCCCATAGTGATTCAGACGCACCTTGTTTGAAGTCTTTTAATTCTGCTACTAGTTGAGAATAAGACTTTCGCTTTCGGAACTGTTATTTCAGAGCGTCTTTGATATCTTGAATAGTTGCACCCCCATTTTGGGCAATGTATCTCATATACCAGTCCAGTGCCCTATCCTCAAATGCCAGGGATACTTGCACCCTCTTTATCGTATCGGTTGCCACATTCTGCCGAGTCTAGACAGACTTTGAAACAAACCAAAAGTGGTCCATATCTTCATCCCTTGCCCCTTTGAAAGTAGGTAATCTCAGGTGCACAGCCATATCACTGCTCAGTGGGGTTGGTGGTATGGGAGAGTTCTTACCTTTGTGCTACCGAGGTGGTGGTGTAGCTGGGGGATCTTGCGTAGCTGGTTCTTACAACAGATTATAGGTTGATCTCCCCCCGTCAAGGTTGGTCTGATAGTATTTACCACTGCACGTTGCACTTCCATCTAGATCTAGGGTCATTCAATCGGTATGACTACATAGAATGCTCTTTTCACATAGTAATACCTTAATCAACAATGGTAATGTCCTCAAAAATTTTCCCCGGAACCCTTTAAAGAATCGTCATTCGGCCTTAGAGTATGAGACAAACTGATCCATCGAAAATTCTATCACAAATCCTCTTAGCACAATGTCCACCTAGTGATCGATCGTGCGTGTGATAGCATTATCAGTCCTCTGCAGCTGCTGAATCAGCTTCGAGGTCCACTAAGTCACTCACTCGTCCTTCCAACACTTCTGGAACTCTACGAGTCTGTCCAACCACTCTTGAAGCTCATCGCAAATTTCACAAAGAATATTTCATAGCTTTCTGTAAGAATGTACCTATTTTTCCACCTTTTCGCCGTTAAATTTTTGCTGCGATTTTCTTTTACCGTAAATTCCTGGATCTTCTTTTCAAACTAGTCTTCAATTTCATTTCTTTCAAGCTTCCAATATTCTCTTGTCATTACCTGATTCCTTTCTCAAGACTCTCCAGGTCCCGGCAACGGAACCATTTGTGGCTCGAGGGGTCCTGACCCAGGTTCGAAGCTCAAGGTTTTCCAACAAACCCCTGTGCTACTAACCCTTTTGGTAGTGACCCACTTTCGCAGGTCAAAGTCCCACCCAAATTAGTATGGGTGGGTGTTGGAACTAGGTTTCCGCACCCTAAGAAAGGATAGGTAAGGCAAGAAAGACTACGTTAGACCCTGTAATTCCCATATTACCTTGTTCTGCGTAGGTTCACTTAGGTCTTGATTCGCATCCATGTGCGCTAGATCTATAATTATATGCTTTTACTATAGTAGCACAGTATTTTATAATAGAACAGAATAGATCTAGATACAAAAAACACACTTACAGAGATCTTTGCATCTCAAATGCAGAAAATACACAATGCAGTAATTACCAACAATTCACACAAAGAGTACTCACAGATTCAGTTCTCTATCAACCTTTCTTATTCATTGATTCATCAATTCCTCCTCACAATTCCCTTCCCAGCCTGTGCACACAGCAGCAGGGTCCACACACAGCTGAACTTGGATCTCTGCGCACACACCCAGTAGGAGTCCTTTCCCCACAACCCAAAAAGATATCTTAAACAACAATTCACATCAATAGCTCTTCAAATCCTACCTTACAATACAAACATGTTCCTCTATTTATAATAATCTAGCCTAGAGGTTCCTATGGTCTGTAAACTGTGGTTTTCAGACCCCTGGTCTAACATTTTACCCATTACAACGCTTTTGGGGCTTTTACCCACCCCAAAACCCCTGCGCTACATTAAATATAATCAAAAGTATTCAAAATGGACTAGTTTTGCGGCTTGTGGGAGACCTTGTTCCAACAATACATTCAATAGTTTTGTCGAACAACAAATGAGGCTAGCAAAGATGGAGAGATAAATATCGAATTTGTATGTGATATGCCTTTGCGAACGCTCGTATTCACTATCACAAAGCTAGATAGAAGTGTGATAGTTCATGTCTCAAATGGATCATACATGGAGTATGCACGTGAGTGTCTTGAGACAACCGTGTTCAACTAGGCCGAACCATTACTCCTTCAGATGAAAGAAAAAATAACCAAAGTAAAAAGTTGAAAGACAACAAAATTTAGCTATGGGTCAATCTTGATCACTTTCATTTTGGAGTGAGTTCCATTCATGAAACCACAACATGTGACACTGGGATTAGCTGGTCGTAGGGATCCACATATGTAGCAGTGGGTTGAGTTCATGGCTAGACATGTTGGTCAGTCATCAATCTCACTTTCCACTGCATTATTCAGTTGGTTCAGAAGATGAAATATCTTCATAGAGCATCATCCATATGCAGGGATAGATTTTCATGGAGATCCAGATTTGATTTTACCATATGATTCTTAATTGGGTGTTATAAGTAAAACGTTTGACCATGTTTTTAATATTTGGGTTTTTTTACATATTTTTGTGTTTTTTAATATTTCTAAGGCTAAACTAAAGATGCTTTATGTATGCAGATGTGGGTATTTTTCGACTAGTGGTTTGTGCACAACAAGTGGGAGAACCAGCAGAGAGGATTTTCAGGAGAGAAAACCTTCGGGATTTGGATTTAGCCGATACTATTGCTGAGTTACAATAGCATGTGGAGGGATTGACTCTTCGGATACCAGATGTGTAGATCAAGGAGTTACCTATGAGCCTGTAACACCATACCATTAGTGTGCCTAGCCGTTGGATAAGGCTATTATGCGTGATAGCCGAAGAAGTGACCTGCTATCATGAGCATTAGTAGGTCTACTTAGATTATGCTACGTCTGTATACATTTTGAGGTTAGATGACCAATGTGTCTTGCACACAATTTTTGTAAAAAACTTGATATAAATATGTTTTACTTTTAGTGTTTTTCTATGATTATGTGCAATCCTATTCAATTTTGTGATGTAAATTGAAAATCTATCTTTACATATGCTGGAAATGTCTTTTTAACACATAATTCACTAAAGAATTAGTTAAAGTGTTAAAGTTTCTGGAAATGTCTTGATATTGGATTTAATCAAAATGTCTTTCTAAAAGACGAACTCTAAGGAACATGCAATGAATCGTTGGATTTCAGATAGTATAAAAACTAGTAATTTTTAGTATGACAAGTTGTTAGTCTAGCTTGATGATGATGCGAAAAATTCAAGTGAAATGGCATCAGAGAGGATTTCGATCAACCTACTATACTCATCGATATTGTTGGTCGAAATATGAATACAAATCATTTGGGAACTCACTAACTCACCACTTGGAGTGAAAATGGCCCATGCTGCAAAGGATGGATTCTATGTACTACGACTGGCACCATTATTATATCTAAAAAATGGTTCTGAAGATTCTAAAATATGAAAAAAATGCAAAGGGTATTACTAACGACGGAAAAAAAAAATTGAAAGACACACTGCTACACACACACAATCAAAGCATATAATACAGTGTTTACTACGCAAGATCAAGCATGGTAACATTTGAGATACAACCCATTTCGATGCTGAGAAAATGTAATCCCATCATAATCCACTAACTCATAGGCACCCTTAGCCATAATGCAGTTGAAAATGTAGGGGCCATGCCAAAATGGTTCAAACTTCCCTGTTCCTATCACATCAACTTCCTAAACATAAAGCAAGAACAGGTCTCCTTCTGAGAAGGTGTGAGGCTTGACATTATGGTCATATTGTGCCTTAATTCTTCTCTTATGTGCTTCTTTTTTCCAATGCGGCTTCACAATCTGTTTCATATAGATGGATGGTATCTAAAAGACGTGCCTCTTCTTCATAAGTGTCAGGTAGCAAGTCAATCTTGAGTTTCAATGATGGAATTTCACATTGGATTCATAAGATATCTTTGAGATCATAAACCAACTGAAAGGGAGTAAATCTGGTTTCGTTTCTCACCAAATTTTGATATGCGCATGAAGATGAGTACAAGATCATATGCTAGTTTTGTTTATGAACCCCAATCATGCATTGAAGCATACGCTTAAGAATCTTGTTGATAGCTTCAACATTTCCATTAGCTTGCGGATAATAAGGGGTAGAACTACCATGGGTCTGTCCTATCTTAGAAGTCAACTCATCCATAATGTTATTGTGAAATTTTTTCCCATGATCTATGACTATGGTTTGTGGTACACCAAACCATGTGACCACATGGTTAAAAAAGAATAATGAAGATGCATGTCCTGTGTTATTAAATGTAGGCCTGGCCTTAACCCAGTTGACAACGATAATAATATACCCATGCCCCCCGGCCAAGAGGGGTTTACATGTCATGATGTCAATTACCCATTTGGAAAATGGTCCAATAATTATGACATGATGCATTGGTGCTCGTAGCAAGCTGGTTGTACGATCAAATATCTGGCAAGCATGACAACTTCTAACCATAATAATGCAGTTGTGAAATATGGTAGGCCATAAGTAACCAGCATGAAGAATCTTCTGCGTGGTAACAAAACCAAACAAATTTCCACCACATGCAATAGTGTGGCAATCATTTAAAACTTCCTCAGCCTCCTCATCAGTGATGCACTTGGATAAAAATATATCCATGCCACGATGATAAAGGGTATCACTAATGATGAGATAATCTTTCGCTTGGTATATAATACGTCGCTATTTCAAGAGAGAGCTATCGGGATGAAAAGTTTGGGTCAAGAAATAGATGAGGAAATCTCCATAGCACATGTAAAATAACTTAATCAGGAAAAAAGGCTTGTCCAAAATTTATGGTTCCGTAGTAGACTCAGTGCTACTCGAGGGAAGGTCACAGATAAGCTCAACAAAGACCAAAGACTTCTTTGACATGGATTTTATGAATTCCAAATGAAATTCCTACAAAATGATGATCCATTTTGAATATTCCCCCCTCATCGATTGACGTGACAGAATTTATGTCATAGGGTTTCAACCTAAAATGACAATGGTCTTATGAAGCACGATATAATGGCGAAATCTATGTGCAGCTTGAACGACTACAAAAGTGAGATTCTCAACATATGTGTACTTAACATATATATCATTGATATTATGAACCAAATAATCGATCGGATGTTCAATCCCATCTTCTTATTGGACTAAAACCATCACGATATTTGTATCTATAGTAGGGAGATATAGGAAATAATCACTCTGATAATTTGGGGGATAGATTAATGATGCTCGGATCAGGGTATATTTAAGAACACCAAAGGAAGCTTGTGCAACCTCATCCTAATGGAAGGAAATCCCCTTTTTTAAGAGTCGAGTAAATACTTTAGCCATTTCAGTGTAGTTTGGAATGAACCTTCTTAGAAAGTTAGCCTTCACTTGGAGTCTCTGTAACTGAAGCAGATTGGAAGGAGTAGGAAAATCAAGAATGGCCTGGACCTTCAATGGATCAGGCTAAATTCCATATTTCAACATCACGAATCCAATAAAAGAAACAAAACCAACACCAAAAACACATGTATGCAGATTGAGGTGTATTTTGTAGTGACGAAATCATAAAATGATCGCTCTCAAATGTAACAGGTGGTCAGCTCGTTTCGGTGAATGTGTAGGTAATTCATCCAGATTCAGTTGAAATATGTTCTTGATGTCATGGAAAGCATAATTCACTTCCCTATGGAATGTTTCCTTGGCGTTATTTAAACCAAAAGGGATATTTTGATAAGCGAATGCGCCCCAGGGGCAGATAAAAGTTGTTTTATATTGGTCCTCTGGGTGAATATTGATCTGCTTGTAACTGAAAAATCCATTGATGAAAGAAAATATTTCACATCTGACACATTCATCAATAATTTGGTCGATAAAGGGAGTAGGATATTTGTCTTTTAGACAATAATGTTTAACATCTGGATAATCGACACACACTATAATTGTCCCATGTTTATTCATGACAAGAACAATTTTAGAAGCCTAATAAGTAAGCGAAACAAGGTAAATGAAAGGAGCACGCAAAAAATTTCAACATCTGCTTTAATAGCAACAAATTTCTTAAGATATATAGGACGGAGGCTTTTTCATACTAGCTTGACATCATGATACATTTTAATCTCATGTTCAACAATTCGAGAGTCAATGCTTGGAATTTCCTCATATGAACAAGCAAATAGTACATCTAGGAATTCACAAAAAAGAGTGTGGTAAGTGTCAAGTTCAGATGCAGAACAAGACGCACAGACATTAATTTTTTCTACAATGCCAAGTTTGGTCAAAATATTGATATAAATATTTTCTCAATATTTGGTTAGTTTCTCTCAGAATTGACGACGTGGATAGCGATATAATTCGTCAAGAAATCAATGATTGTAGGGTGATATAGTTGAGTTGGATTATCTTCATTGTAATCTAGAAGACGAGATCATTGATGTGAATCTTCCCATACTTCTTCTTCTGACATCATGGAATCCATAATTCTCTTGTCGATTGAGAATACACGTGAAAAAGGATCAGAAGAAGTACCATAATCTAAAGAATGATCAGGAGAAACGGTCGGCGAAAAAATATTTGGATTGGTCGCATAAGCCAAAAATATTGATTGCTATGCTAGCTCAATTGGACTTAGCGGCATGATTTCACCTAGCCTATCTATTTCAGAATCAGTGGGAATATTCCTTAAGTCACATGAAGTGGAATATTTCATATTGTAGGTATCTATATTTATAATTTCCGCCGATGTCATAGGCGATCGAAACGAAAAGATTCCCATTAGGGAAGCATCCTTAAAGATTCCTACACCAATGTTTTGAAGATATGGTGGTGGTTCGTGAACAAACGGAACGATTCTAGTTTCCCAGTAACCAGAGGTGAATAAAGAGAGTTGATCAATGACCGTGATGCTTCCCTTATGGGAAAATATTACGATACAAAACTAAGTAGATAGTACCGCAGCTATAGCGTAAACCCATAGTCTTCCAAGTAATATATTGTAGTCAAGGGGGTCTGTCAACGACCTCAACTTCAATAGTAACTAATTTTCCTGTAGCTCAACTTTCAGGTTAGTAAGAATTCCACAAGGACTATATGTACGAGCATTAAAAGATTTCAACATCGTAGGTGATTGTGATAACGTTAGAGAGCCAAGTGACCTACAAAAACTCATATAGATGATACAATTAGATTCACATTAATGAAATATAGTGCGATGAATGAGACGATTCAGGACATGTACTTCAATCAAGAATGCTAATTGTTCTGGTAATTGTGGCACATAGCTCGCGTGATTAAAGACTACAAGATTAGAATCCATCGGATCGATTCCACCAATCGCCGAGAACAAATCTTGCTTTTGGGAGGGAAAATTACGAAGAACCTCAAGCGTTGACATAACAAAAGGTGACTGAGTGAGATATCTGACTACGTTATAATTTTGAGCTACATGAGCTCAAGGGTTGAATGTTTATTTATGAACTACTCCCTTCGACGGCTTTATTGTTAACTCTGGAATGATAGGTGGTGGAGCCGAGTCTGATGAAGTTGAATTTGAAGTGGTAGGTTAATCTATAGCTTGACCATTCAATGATGACATAGGAATACTATAATATTTACTTTGAGTAGACACCAAAACATCAGTTTTGGGCTTAGTGGCGGATACCATTAGCACTTGCAAACTAGAAGCAGGATCTGTAGCAACCATATGTGTTTCTGGGTTCGGAAAAGGATTTTTCAATACTGCATGTGTGACAGAATTCTTAAGAAGCTTTGAGACTTATGAGTGGTGAGGAAAATATTGCGTAAAATTCTCCTCCTTACATATGAAGCAAGGGTAACGAGGTTTTTGAAAACAACCAGATGAATCATATGATTTTTGTTGCGGGGGTGAATTTTATTTCTTCTTATCTTTCCCTTTATTCTTACTTCTAGGTTGCTTGTCACTCTTTCCTTTATAATATGACATTACATTAATTTCAGAAGAATACTCAAGTTCAGATGTAATAGGGCTTTGATTTGAAACTACAACTTTAGAATCGAATGGTTAACCTGCTGACGGAGTGCTAGCAGAACCAAGCACACCATCGTTGGCATGAATGTCTTCAGTAGATGGAGAAGGAGGAACAGTAAAATTTGGTCGCATTGCATTTGGAATATTTTCAAAGAGTGTGCCAGACTTAGTAAAAATCAAATCTGGATACTATGCATGAGCAGTTACTTTCTCTTCAGTGACAACACCGCCTTTGTCCACATCCTCAGTGATAGATGGAAACATGGAATTAATAAACCACTAAGGTTAAATTTGATCAAGAAAAAATGTTTTAACCATTCGACGATGAAGACGCCACCCATATATATGATCTGATATATGAGTAGTAGTGCTCTATTTAGAGCTGGTCAAAATTTACATTCCAGTTTCATATCTGATGGGTAACAGGAAGTGGGTTAAAAAAGCAGTCGCTAAAGCTGTATAGTTATCAAAATAATATCTTGGTCATTCATGTAAGACTTCACATCTAGACCAGTAAGTGTTCGATGGAAAAGACATAATCTAACAGAATCATCATTCAGTGAATTTGATGAACACCATAAACAATAAGTCATAACATGCTTAGAGATATCTTATCCAGATTTTCCATTGAATTTTGGAATGTTAGAGGGTAGTTTATGAGGAATCACTATCCAACAAGGTAAATAATTAGTGGGATCATTGGTGAGCCAGTTTAAATAAGGTAAATCTATTTTTGCAACAAATTACAACTGTTGATTTAGGTCAGCTTGATCATAACCAGGATAAGATGGAATTCCCTGGGCAAAAGGCCATTTTTTACCAACAAATAGATTTTTTTGTCGGTATCCCATATAGGGGTAACTTTTTTAACCAAAACCTTGATACGTTTGTTGACCAGGACCTCGATAAACTTGAAACTATTGGAATGGTTGTTGTGGCTACCATGGAATATTATAAAACCGTTGCTCGCCTGGATAGCTCGAACCATGTTTTGAATAGACAGGACCAGTAGAAGCCTGTGACAAAGGTAAACTAGAATGTGGTTGGTAAATTCCAGATACAAATGGTTGTTTAATACCATCCTTGGAAGACAGAGTCTGTACACCCGAAACTTGATGGTTAGGGGTTGAAGGACCCACTTGAGCAGATTTAGCAACATCCATAGAAGTAATAATAGGTGTAGTAGGTACAGATGCAACAGGTTGAACTTTTTGATATTGATACACAATCATTTTTTGATAAACATGTAAAGTAGGTTTCCATTGACAACACAAGATTGACCTAAAAAAAATGGAGTACTTCCATATGGCCCGAAAATCTGTGGCCGGAGTATAAGGATATTTAACATACTGACTTTCCTATGATGGGAATCCAGTAGATACTAGATATGATGGACCGTAATTGGATGGACCAGCCTGATATTGAGCTGATGATGTCAATAAAGGATCAGGCCATTCAGTACTTGTAAGAGAGAAACCGGATAGAATTCTAGATGATGACATGGGTGAATTCCACTGACTAAATGAGACACTATATTAGGCTCCATTTAAAGCATGGTAACCCAGTGGGACGGACGAACCACCATAAAGATGCAACTCGAGAGTCATAGAAAACATCGAAGATGAAGAAATAGTAGATGTAGTCGCAGTTTTAATAGATGGTATAGTCTTGGATTCTTTCTCAGCCATGGTTAAATAACCCAAAAAATATTCTAACGAACCTACGAGAACTTGATAGTGAAAAGGATCGACAGGAATAGAGTAGGGAAAACGAGGAAAAGATGAATAAAGATGAAACCCTGACCCGAAATGAGTGGGAGATGAAGGGGTTGTCTCTTCCTCGAGTTATTCCTCTATTGAAATCAAACCACGTGGAAGTACTTCATCATCAAGTGTGAGATAAATTTCAGGTGATAAACTCTGCGGTAAAGAGGAATAATCATTGGTTACAAATGAATGAGGATAAGATGGTTTCATGAGAACAACTTCTTGTGGTTCAGCTTCGAGATCAATAAGTTATGGTAAAATAACAATAGGTTTTGGGATCGACTTCCAGTTGAACAAGCTCGAATTCTGGATTTACCATTTCAATCAATCAAATTTTAGTGTCCTCGGGTAGCTATGAGTGCTCTGTCTCGACAATAGAAAAAAAATGGAATCGGTGAAAATTACTCAAGACTCAATACTCAAAGGCTCAGATGACTTTGGAAAATTAGCTGAAGATGTAGCACCAAAGGTTGTAGAGGTACCAGACTCAGTAGGACGATCTTTCCTTCATCTACTTGGTGTAGCTACTGGTAGTAAAGGTGGTTTATTCGCTATCCTACGTGAATGAGGGGGAAAGGATTGATCTTATTCCATGATTCCTGATTGATTTTTATACAAAAATATATATATAAAAGGAGGGTAATGCTAGGAAAAAGGTTTTCAAATCAACTGTGAACTGCGATATAGTGCCCCAGTAACCAAGCACTTATGTATGTGTAGGAAATCTCCCCGAATGTTGTGTTCGGTGTATCACAGTGTACAAGGTGGCCAACTCGGTTACCTATTGATGGTAAGAAACCTAAATTTGTCCTTGCAAATATAATCAATGGTACATGGAGGCCCAATCCATATTAGCACAGTCTAATGCGAAACTACAAAGTGAGAGCAGCCCCTTATACTTTTCGTATTAGAACACCGTCTAATATACCCAAAATTACCTGGACGAGCTCCGATATACTTACATATGTCGAATGAGGTATCACACTCGGAATGTATCGTAGAAAATTAACGACAACTACTATGTTTAATGATGTAGGGAACACATCTGTAGGCTAGACCTCTAATTGTGATCGTTAAGTGAAAATTGTCCCTTAGATAAATTCAGATATATTTTAATTTGATCTTACTTATGAGTTTTTCTTTCAGTTTCATCGCGAGATGTATTTGACATTCTTATAATTCAATTGAAATGATCATCATTTGTTTCGATTTGATTTTCGACAATGAAAAACTAACTACAAGGGATAGAGCAATCAGATTGTATGCAATAAAAAAAGAGCATATCTAAATGAAAATTACCTAAACTATTCCTATGAAGCACTCACAATCCCTATATGAAAATGCATTTTTTTATTTTCATTTTCATTTAAGTTTAGATGAATGAAAAACGAACTATAATGCACAAAAAATCACTCAATACTATCTATAGAAACGAAGACCGGAACGATAATTCCTCTTTCTAAAAATAAAGAAATGATTAAATTTAAAATTAAACTTTGGAAATAGTGAAAAATGATAAATAAAAGAAAAAGAAACATTTATGAGACAAATATCCAAAGTGAGGCAAGGACAAGAGAGGTAATCTAGTCTATAGAGGCAATCAAACACTTGAAACTTCAATAAGAAAAACACTGAAATAAATTGAAAAAGAAAAAATATGATATATTTTAGTTGGTCAAAGGAGAAATGCACCCCTGAGTGGGAGAAAATGCATTGCAAAGAATTGTCCCTAAGCCTCCAGTGCTATAAAGAGCATTGTGTCAAGACTTGCAGTGCATTGGTGCGAGAGGAAACTCTAAAAAGCAATCAAAAACACTAATTTTTCTAAAACAAATTCAAATTACTGAAATTAAGTAGGTAAATTCTACTAGAGTTTGATGTATAAGGATAAAACCACCAGGGATGATCCATCAATCCCAAGTGGTGGTTGCACTTAGAACAATAGAAATAAAAACATTTGACCTTTTCCTGAAAATGAATAGATAAGGGAAGAAAACCTACTTGTAATATGTTCGCTTTTCGTCGTCTCCCTCTGTCGCTTCTGTCTCTCTCAATCGAGCTGAACTACCTTGATTGGTACTTGCATGGAAAATAGAAGACAGAAAACAAAATAAAGGCATATGATCTATCCAATTTAAATAAATTCAATTGATTTCATTTGTAGATACACATATAACATCATTGACACATGTATTAGGAAAGGAACGAATGTCTTTATTATGAAGTGTAAGGAGAATTTGCAACGAGTTGGATCGATTCGATGTCAAATCACTCCAGCTTCAGTCCCATCCTCATCACACTAGCATCATCACTCTAGCAGTATAACATTACATGCACCTCTAAGATTTGTCATATCACCATCATAACTCTACTATTAAAATTTTTTTATCTCTTGTGAATTATGATCAATGCTCAATTTATAAGTAGATGAAGGTAGTTTGAAATTAGTGAATCATTGAATTGATTTTCAAAAACTGGATGAAGATGTTTCCTTGTTCATGGGTATAGGAGGATAAGAGTTTTAATGGCTCCATGGTGTCCATATTTGAAGCTATTGGATGAGGTGAAGGCTGGACCAACTTCTAGAAGCCACTAGAGGATGGGAAGATTCCCGAAATCTGATGAAAAATCTGTTCCTATTCGACCAACATACCTTAGAATGGGCCTAGATCCTTTGCAACACAACCTTGCATGGGATTAGATGCTCTGAAAATCACTTACTGTAGTCGAGGGGTGTGTTGATGGTTCAATGGAACACTTCAACTGGCATCTAAGCAGTGAAACTTTCATGAAGGAAAAACATCAAGGGGATGAATTGTTTAAGGCATGTAGCAACTAATTTAGAGTATAATAGACCCTAATGGATACTTATTTGTGTCTTGGAATGATGCCCAAATATACATGTAACACCTATTTTGAATGACAATGAAATGAGGCACCTTCCTTATGAATTTTTGAAAAGGTAATTGGACTTGTCAAAGAAGATAGAAGGTAAAATTTGTAGAGGTATGTATAATTTTTGTATGCATTTCATGATATGTTATGAGTTCTTTAGCTCATGATGGTCATTAAAAGAATAAAGTGTCTATAATTTGATCATATACTATATATGAATATTGGGTTTTGTATTTTAATAAAATGAATAAACTGCATGTCAATATATATCATTATAATTTTGAAGCACGACTATGAAAGTCCTAGGGTTTGCATAGATTTTTACTTTTATAACATAACTAGATCTAGAATAATATAGGGTTTTGCAATTAAATCTCGTGGGTGGTCATAGAACACTACAATTTTCAATTGACAAGTCTTGGAATCTAGTTTTTGTAAACCCTAGAAAAGTATGGAAGAAGAGTCGAAACCCTAGAAATAGAAAGCCGAATTGATTGTTTCCACTATGAAAGTAAAAGGAAATGAGTTCCTTAGAATGAGAGGTACTGTATCATGTTGACGCAATTTTTCTTTTTTTATGGAAATGGTTCCAAGGTTAAGAAAGATATAAACTTACTCTATAGGTAAATATTTAACATCTTTATTATTATTACTTACGCTACTTTCTTTATATTTTGTCTCCTTGTTGTTTCACGAGTCCCCTAACAAAAATTATAGCTCAAAGAAACTTATATCTAAAGCTTGATTAAGTAGATGAAATACTCGAAGGAATGTGGAATAACATGAATAATGTGAAGGAATGAGTATTTTAATGTATACAAAAAATAATACTATTAGATGAATAAAAATTTACAAACCTCATATGGAAATGGGGAGCTATAAAGATCCTAATGATTATATTATTGAATTTTTTTGATTTTTTCATTCTAGATTGATGATCAAAATCTAGAAATCATGAAGGAAGAATTAATATTGGAAAGATGATTTTACTCTTTGAAAAATTACGAGGAAAAACTCTATTATAGAATACATGTGCTAGTAGTTGTAAGCATAATTGGATTCTTGAAGATGATATATGTACCATTTGATGACAAAATTATATGACGATTAACAAAGATCAAGAAAGTTCAAAGATTAATATCATGTGATGTTATTAGCTGCTGAGAAACCATATCATAAATATAGTGTGTGAAATCATTTGGATCTGTAAACCATGTGACATAGGAAGGTCGAAGCTCAGGAATGCTATGATAATGTGGGAAGAAGGAGCCCTATAAGTACTACTCAAAGATCTCCATGATAGAACATGTAGAGGACAAAAAAAATGATGCTTATGGTTAAGTCTCGCAGATTGAGAGACAATTATTAGGGACATCATATTCTCCATGTTTCAAGCAATAGACGATGACTAACAACTATAAGTCTTAGTGAAGGAAATGGTAGGGATAATGGAGAATTGGATAATAATCTCATATAAATACTCCTTATGGATTTGGAATCCTAAATAGGAAGTAGTCCCATGAACCAACACTCGTTTACGATTTGAAAATGTATACAAGATAAGAGTGGTCGAAGAAGATATTCTTTGAGTATAGGTAATCCAAGACAAGAATAGTCCTATAAGAACAAACCAGAACATTGTTACCGATGAAATAGGTAACCTGACCTCAAAACAGGAACTCTAGCCCAAAAAGACTCAAAAAACATGAAAAAACACCCCAAAAACAAAAAAAAGTGTATTCCAGAATGCACTTGGTTTTTTTTTAAGGTCAAATTTCAACATTTTATAAAATTATGCTAAAAACATAATTGTTTCTTGAAAAAACAATTGAAAAAACACCCTCAAAACAAAACCGGTTGACGCTGGAATAACAAAAAAAAAAAAATATTGTCATATTTTTGACATTTTTAAAAATAGAAATAATATTTTTTAATTTTTAAAATTCAAAGATTAGAAAAAACCTAAAATTTATGAAAAAAATAAATTTAAAAAATAAAAACATTTTAAAGCTTAAAATTTAAAAATATATAGGAATAAAAAAATAAAAGTAAAAACAAAATAAAACTTTTAATTCAAACATTTAAAAAAACCTAAAATTAGTAGAAATTCTTTCAGTAATAATCACATGCATTGGAAGGTGGTCGACATGTTTCGAACCAACCAGTGTGGTTCATCACATAGTCCTGATGATGAACCACACTGGTTGGTTCGAAACGTGTCGACCACGTTCTAATGCATGTGATTATTACTGAAAGAATTTCTACTAATTTATATGATGGATCACAAAAGTTTAAATTCCAAAAAAACCTAAAATTTGAGAAAAAAATTAAAAAAAATTTAAAGATTAAAATTTCAAAATATATAGAAATGGAAAAAATAAAAATAAAAACAAAATAAAAATATTAAATTAAAAAGAAAAACAAGTTAAAAAAAAAAGAAAGAAATTATAAAAAATAAAATATAGAAATTAAATTTAAAAAAGAAAAAGAAGTTTTTTATTAAATTTAAAAAACTAAAAAAATTAAATTTTAAAATAAAAAATTAAATTTAAAGAAATATATATTAAAAAAACAAATAGATTTTAAAAAATATATTAAATTTAAATTATAAAAAATAAAATATATATATATACATATATATATATATATATATATATATATATATATATATATATATATATATATATATATATATATATATATATATATATATATATATATATATACATAACAATATATATACGAACTTAAATTAAAAATATATATATTAGATTTTATTAAATTTGAAAAAAAATGTTAATATTAAAATAACAAATTAAATTTAAAAAAAAATATTAAATTTTAATAAATAAATGAATAAACAAATAAATTTTGAAATAAAAATTAAATTTTAAATATAAAGAAAAAAAAAACATTGTCAAAAAAATAATTTAAAAAACTTTTAAAATCAATTAAAATTGAAAAATTGAAAACGATAAATTAAATAAAATATATTCAATAAAAAATAAAATAAAAAACAAATTAATTTGAAAATATTAAGTTTAACCTAAAAACAAATCTAATTTTAAATACAAAATTTTAACTGAAATAAAAAATATATAAAAAATTTATGTAATTAAAAAAATAATAATAAAAAATTAAAAATTAAAAAAAAAAATATTAAATTCAAATAGATTAAAAAAAAATACAGAATTTACTAAATTTTAAAAAAATAAATGAAAAAACTAAACAGAAAATTTAATAATAAAAAAAAATTAAAAAATTAAAAAACAAAATCAATTAAGTAAAAAAAAAATAAAAAATTTCATAAAAATTATTAACAAAATTTAGAAAAAAAAAAATTAAAAACAAAAAAATTTAAAAAAATAAAAAAAACAAAACAAATTAAAACAAATTAAATTAAAAAAAATAATTTTAAATTTTTCGAATTAAAAAATAAAAATTAAAAATCAAATTAAAAAAAAATGTATTCAGAATTAAAATAAAAAATAAAAAATAAAAAAATTTTGATCGTGGTGGCGTTGCTAACCGGCCTCCCGCCCAGGTGACAGTGGAGGTCGGCCGCTAAGCGGGAGGCCGATTCTGAGAATCGCCCTCCCACGGCAGGGGGCTGATTCCGGGAATCACCCTCACGCCGATTCCGGGAATCACCCTCCCACGATGCAGGAGGGCGATTCCCAGAATCGGCCTCTTGCCGCGGGAGGCCGATTCTGGGAATCGCCCTCCCGCCGCGGGAGGCCGATTCTGGGAATCGCCCTCCCGCCGCGGGAGGGCGATGCCCGGAATCGGCGTCTTGCCCAGGTGGCAGCGGAGGCCGGCTGTTGGGCTGGCGCGGGGATGCATGTAGCCTCCCCGCCCACCCAGCGGCCGACCTCCGCTGCCACGTGGGCGGGAGGCCGACTCGCGGCGCCACCACAATAAAAAAATTGTTTTATTTATTTTTTTTTTTTTTAATTTTTAATAAATTTTTTTTAATTTGATTTTAATTTATTTATTTATTTTTTAAATTCGAAAAATCCAAAATTATTATTTTTTAATTCAATTTTTTTATTTTAAATTTAATTTGTTTTAATTTTTTTTAATTTTAATTTTTTTAAAGTTAAATTTAATATTTTAGATTAATTATTTTTTAAAATTTAATATTTATTCATTAAATTTATTAAATTTTAATTTAATTTATTTATTTTAGATATTTATTTTTTTAATATTTTAGTTTATTTGGTTTTTCATTTTTAAAATTTATAAATTGTTTCATTTAAAAAAAAACAGTAAATTGATGGATATTTGTTTTTTAATTATTTGCACGTGGTTTTTTTCATTTTTTTTGTTTTTTAATGATATTTTTTTTTTATTATAATTCCTTTATTTTAATTTTCTTTTTCAATTTTTTTTTTTTTTTTTTTTTTGTTTTTGTTTTTTTTGTTAATTTTAAAATTTGTATTTTTGTTTTCTTATTATTATTATTTTTTAATTTAAATTTTTTAATTTAATTTTCTCTTTTTTTTATTTTATTTTTTTTATCTAAATTTTAATTTTGTACTTTAAACTATTTTTAAATTTTCTATTTTTTTTTTAATTATATGGATTTTTTTAATAACTTAGAAAAAAATGTTTTTGATGTTTTTTTTTTTTTTTTTTTTTCAAATTTTGTCATTTCTTTTGATATAATTTTCGAATATTTTTGTTTTTTTTTTGTTTTATTTATTTATTTTTGTTTAAATTTTTTATTTTTACGAGTTAATTTTGTTTTTTTTTACATTTTTATTGTTTTTTTTAATTGTTTTTATATATATATTTTTATCTATGTTTTGTGTTTTATTACCAACATGAAAATCACCACTCTAAAAAAAAAAGGTTGATGCTGCATCAATACGTTTCAAAATTAGCATGAAAATCACCGCTCTAAAAAAAAAAAAATTGATGTTGCATCAATACATTTCAAAATTAGCATGAAAATCACTAAAATTTTAAAACAAATATTCATACTTCATAAATAAAAATATTAGAGTGTCAAAAATGTGCTAAAAAAAAAAAAAGGTGATTCTGCATCACCACTTTTCAAAATCGGGTGCTTTTTATGCTACCAAAAAAAAGTAGGTAACAGTGTGGTTACCTATTTCATCGGTAACAGTGTTCCAGGTGAAAAAATGGATGGATAATGTTTCTTAAGAACATTGACGATGTCGATGTGTATGCCTTCCAACATTGTGCTCTATTCTAGTCGAGAGATAGAGCATGTTATCCAAGGCCTTGATATATTGACAATGTTGGTCATAATGTTGATGCTTAATATGGCTTACCAATTTTACACTTATTATGAGATTATTTCAATTTGTGAATATCCTTGTACCTTGTTGTGTAATTATGAATAACTCACAAATTAAGAGGGAGAGTTGAAAGTTGTAGCTAGGTTTGATATTCATAATTGTCATTCACATTATATATTTATATATTTTATGCAAAATAAAAAAGAAATAAATTTTCTTTTTTCAAGCATGATTTTCATGCTCAAGTCAAGTTACTATTTTAGATAAGCATGTTCTTCATGATTTTAACATTTATTGCATTAAATATTTAAATTTATATATGGAACTATTTTAAATAAAAATAAAAACTATTAAAATTTCAATTTGGGGTCAAAACTTCCTTTGGATGCCAAGTTGGCCTACTATTGAAGTCATCCCTACCCCATAAGACATGCCTGTTTGAACAACCTCTATATACTATAAATAGAAGAAGAGTTGAGGACATTTTGACATAATTTTTTCATCAATTGTTCTTAAATATCGCAGAAGAAGGAGGACCAATATATGGAATTAATAAGTGAAGGAAGGTTTATCTTCAACTCATATTTGTGGAATTTCTTCCTTAATGTATCTCTTGTTGAAGATATTTTTTTCATGTTGTACATGTTGTTGGTCTCTTTTTATTGGTGGATTTGTTGTGAATAAGGAGTGTTTGAATTCAAATCTAGAGGTTTCAATTATTCCTATGGTCATGGGTATTGGATATCTCACTTTCATCTGATTCTATTAGAAGAGATATTTTATGGGTTTTCCCCTTGAAGGAGTTTTTCCCTGGCTTGGATCCTATATCTTATATTCTTTATGCCGTTATGATCCTCATTATATGTATGTTTGATAATTTTTTATGAAGAAAAATATAATTAAATTAGTAAGAAGCCAACAAAATTCACAAGAAATTATCAAAGAAATAAAAATCAAATATAATTCATAAGCCTCCCAATTTCTCAATAGGGCATAAATTCAGTAATAAAAAATCATTCTACTTGTATTATGAATATGAAGAATATAAAGATGTGGAAAATCCATACTATCTAAAGATATAACATGCTACATCAATAATATATTTCCATGCATTAATCAACATCAAAATTGACAACCCCTATATATAAAAGGATACATATAAAAAAGGTAAAAATATTAATTGGTTTAGGTAGTATCCATAATTTAATTAATTATAAATTGGCAAAAATTATTAGTTTCTTTGTATATCTAGGACCAAATTTTTAGGTAATCATTGTAGATGGAGGTGCATGAATTTCCAAATGAATTTCCATAATACTAAGCCAAATATGTGGGAGTAATTGATGGGTAGTTCCATGATTACAATCAAAATGGCTAGTGTTGATGTTGTATTGGGGGTCAAATGGTTATAATTATTCATAATAGTTGTCCTTAATGTTCAATATATCTTCATAATATTTTCTGATAAGTAAAATAAATTTATCTTAGAAGTACCCAAGGGGGATCAAGTTAAGTGAAAATATGTAATAGCATAACAATATTACCAGAAAAGGGAAACCAAGGTGTAATTACACGATCTTCTTCATTATATGTTCAAACATATATATTATCTACTCTAGTTGATATCCAAAATGTTAGAAAAAATAATTGTAATGTATTTGTAGAGATTCCTAAGGGTATTCCACCTACCATAGATCATGAACATGCTACTCATTCGCCACATGGATTTGTTCCATATAATATTATGCCTTCGTGATGGCATCCACATGCACAAAACTGTGAGATTGATTTTATGGATCAATAAATGTTAGAGGTGGCATCATTGAACCCAGATAGGGAAAATTTTCTTCTCTAGTCATGATGTTTATAAAAAAGGATGGCTAATGATGTACGTATCCTCATTACATAAAAATCAACAAAATTAAAATCCAAGATAAGTTTTATCTCCACATGATTGATGAATTATTGGATTAATTTCATACAATAAATTTCTTTACTAAGTTGGATATTCATTCTATATATAATCAAATAAAGATGAGGTAAGAAGACATTCCGGAAATAGAATATAAACCACATGAAGGTCATAATTACTTTTTGGTTATTCCATTTGTAATTAGTATTACACTTTCAATATTTACAGGTATGGTGAATTCTATTTTGAATCCCTTCTTGTCAAAATTTGTGTTATTATTTTTTGATGATATACTAATATACAACAAATATTTTTAGGAGCATGTATAACATTTTGGTGGGGTCTTAAAACTAATATAAGAGGAATAAGTATATGAAATTCCTTCGAAACTTTTATTTGAAATTCAATGATTAATATTTGGGTCATATTGTATCATGTGACAATGTCAAGGTGGATCCTAACCAAATGAAATCTATTAGGGAAAAACCATTTAACAATACCTTGAAGAAACTTAGTGGATTCTTAGGATTAGAAATATATTACCACACGTTCATAATGAATGATGTTTAAATTCAAGAACATATACAAAATTACTAAATAAGGGATCATTTTCATGATCTAATGAAGCAACCAAATATTTTGAATAACCAAAAGATATTGTTTGCACAAATCATAATTTGGTGACAACTAAATTCACAAAAAAAATCATTATGGAGTGTGATTCCTTAGGCCATGACATTTGTGTAGTTTTTATGCAAGAAGGAGGCCATATTTCCTTCGAAATTAGTGAACTTGAAGGAAAGAACTAACTCATACCCTTCTATGAAAATGAATTGCTGGCCATACTACATGACATTAAGAAATGGAATTCATATCTAATAGGAAGACCCTTAAAATTAAATTTAGATCATGGTTCCTTTAAGTAAATATTAGAGAAAGGAATATACGTATTAAATAAATGAAAATGGGCCACAAATATGTCTGTTCGTGACTTTTAAATTATCTATAAAAATTGAAAACAAAATATTGTTGCAAACACACTCTCAAGGAAAGAGGAAGACACAAATGGTTTACTATGTTCTCTTTCCATTCTAAAATTTCAATCGGTGGAAGAAGTAAGGATAAAGTGAGAGAGAGATGAGAATATGCACAATATCACTCAACAAATATAGCACAATTTTTAGGGTTTCAAGGCCAGTTATACTTATGTAAGAATTTATAGCTAAAAAAGAAGGCCCTTTTTGAGTTACACACTTCCCCTATGGGAGGAAATTCAGGGTTCTTGGAGATATACATTTTGATTAAAAATTATTTATTTTGTGATGTTATTAGATCATATGTGCAAATGTTTGCGGAAAAATGTGTAGTATTACAACGCCAAAAAGAGAGAGGAAATAAAGGCCCGAAGTCTCCTTCAACCATAATCCATACAAATATAGTTGTAATAACCCTTTGTTATTTATGTTAATGATACATTACTTTTACGTTTGATGGCTAACGAAGCCTTGTTGAATTTCTGAAATAGTATGATCAAATAGAAATTAAGGTTATGTGAATAATGTATTATTAATAATAAGTAAAATGTTGGAAAATTACTCAAGAGAAGGGCACCAAAGTCAAAATATTTCTTGGAAATTGCAAACAACTGTGGATGGATAAATCCAACTTGTTCCTTCCCTAAAAATCTCCTAAAATTCATAAGAGAAATAATTGGAAAATGGTATATTTACTATGATGGAAGAAAAATATCACAATAAATGAATTATTAGAGGAAGTTACTAATTTTGAGATGAAAAAATGTGTTTCGGGAAAATAAGGAAGGCTTTAAAGAAAAAAGAAAGTACAAATTTTGAAAAAACACACACATAAAGGCTTAGGTAGTTGGGTTGGCATACCCAAAATGAAGGACACTGCCAAAAATCTTATGGGAAGGAAAATTTTTAAAACATACCATTCATGAATCAATGAGGTTGTTGATTCTAGTGGCCAGAAATAATAGCTCGAGGGAGAACTGTAGGATTCAGTTCATAGTCAGGAGGAACATGCTTATTTCTCGAGTAATTACCCAAGAAACATTTTTCGTTAATATTTTGGCACTTTATCTTTAGATTTACATGGGATTTTAAATGTTCAATGTTTATGTTGAAATATTTATGGTCGAGGAAGGTTGTGTTAAATTGTGCATACGAAATTGGTAATAGAACAGTTAAATAATCTCCTATAGGAAACTGATTTTCTTTTCTTTTCTGCATGAGTTATGAATAAATATTTGAGAATGAGGTTTGATTGTATAACTATGCATATGAAATTTAAAAGCATGAGAAATTTGTAATTTAGAAAATTTCTAGAGATAATAGAAAAACATATAAACAAAAAAAATAAAAATAAAACCTTATAAAATGCTAACATTATACCTTTAACTTGGAGAACCCTAATGTTGTATTTGTGTGGAGAATTCACATGACTCCATTAGTACTGAAAGGAAATAAAAACTCATGATTCCATAAAAGAGAATAATAAATTGCAAATAATAAGGGAAGAAAGGAAGGAAAAATGAAATCGAGTCCACAAGGGTGACAACCCCAATGAAACCTTCAAAAAAATTATCGGTTGAAATTTCTCAGGGCCTCATAACCCTTAAAAAATGGTGAAAACCCTCAAATAAAGAAGTTGTAGATGTTTTTCTAGCAAGGACGAAATCCACAAGTAGTACAACCAGACCGACATTGAAAAGAAATGACACCATGAGGCATGAAACGTATGAATGAGAAACATCGGGTATCAATATGACAACATATATAATAGATATTAGATTTAGAATAGGAAATTAAAAAACAAAAAAATGAACCTTTATGACCTGTAGGCAACCACCACACTAGAAATGCTCAAAGGTCTCAAAGATAGACATAATTTGGGGCCGAATATGCAAAATCAAAATATACCTGAAAACATTCTAACACAGTGTCAGGACCTCAGGTGGATTTTACAACAGTGGTAGCAAAGTATGTTGATATTTTCCCAAGATATAATGTAACCACAATTTAATTTAAGAAAATAAAATTACCCTCATATTGCTGGAGATTAATGCGTTACCGAAGAGGCGGTGTGTTTCCATGAAGCATGATGTGGAATACAACTGCAATTTTACCTTTATAGCTCATTATTTTTCCCATAAGGCATGATACCACCTCGGTGCAGTGAAAAAGACTCAATGAGATACACTCAAACTCATCTCATAGAGTTAGGATTGAAACGCGAATTTTCCTCTGTTGGATCATAAAGAAACATTTCCACCCTCCATAATACCATAGCACTGACACCAAAATGGGAACCAAATGGGCCATAAGGACTTGGATCATTCTGGTTCAACCAAAAAACTCGAGGAATTAGCCATAAAATCCCTAAATTCCACATGTACTTCACTCTAGAGGCAGTAAGGTACGAAATTTCATATGACTAGTAGAAATGCCAAGGGTCAAGTAATGTCTCCTTCCAAAACCTTTGTAGATTAATAAATGATGCAAAGTAGGGTGTAATTATGAAACCAACCAGTAATTTGATATAGTTTAATTGGAAGTATATTAACTTTTTCATATTAGTGCAAGAATATATATAGGTTAAATACACACATCAATAATAATATCGATCATGGAAAGGATAATTCCTATCCTAACAAGGATACTTATGGAAATAAAAATTTAATTAGAAGTATACCCACTTTTGGAAATTCCTATGCATAAGTGAATTGATACACAAGTCATGAGAAATCTATATACACAACACCTAAGAAGATTTTATTTAAAAATAGTATGGTGAAATATGGGTACGTGACATATGGTATCAGAGCACCAGTTTCAAAATTGGGCTTATAGGGAGACACCACACTGGAATATAGCTATGTGTAGAATTGGGAATCTATTTTAAGAACTAAGATGCTAATAATTTTTTGTATTGATTGTAAGGTACTCAAGTGAAGCACAGTTACAAAAAAAATGGTAGAAGAAACCCACCTACCTACGATAGAAGGAGAAGGAATATATGTGCAGTTAGGAGCAAGAACTACTCCACCAAAAAATCAACTGATGGAGATTGTAAGGATTTTACAGTAGTAACCAGTTTATCTCAAAACTGGTAATGAGTGATTTCTGAAGGCAAGTGAAGAACAAGAAAGGATGATATAGGATTTAACTGAAAATTCTAGTCATAGATAAATAGATAGAAAATCATTAGAAACATTAAATGTGGAGAAAAAATAAAAAAAATTACGAAAGTGGGGATGATTCAAACAAAACTTATCCAAAAAATCAAAAAAGGAAGATGAAAGTTGAGGTGCAAGGGGAACTCAGAAAATTAAAACCCCCTACCTTTGACAGTGAAAAGGACGATAAACAAGACTGGCTACTCAACATGACAAATTATTTCAAATTTTATGAGTTTGAGAGTAATTTCAAGGCCATATTTGCCATATATCAGTTACTAAGTAAGGCTTCCCTCTCGTGGGAGGAGCTAAAAAGTGTGCATACATTGGACGAAAAGGAAATTTATTGGGAGGAGTTCCAGAAACATTTTAAGTCCAAGTACCTGAATGAATGATACTATGATGATTAGGAAAAAATGTTCCATGAATCATGATTGGGAAAGTTAACTATATATGATTTTGTGGCTAAATTCACTAATTTTTTGTAGTACATCCCCTACATTAAGGAAAAAGTATCCAAGTTGAAGATATTTTAAAATATTTTATGAGTCCCTTATAAATAAAGGACTGAGTTCGACAATCCTAAAACAATGGTGAAATAGCAATGAAGGAAATGTTGTGTTATCAATAATTCAAAAATAGGGGAGAAAGCTCAAAAACTTGGAAGAGTAACGACATAAAAAAATATATAAGAGGGAGAAAAGGAAAAAAATCTGCATATGTTAAATTTTTGTAAGGGATGACCAATAGAAGAAATTAAATAGAGGGACTTCAACCCAACCAACATAATCTCAAACTAGGTCTAAGCCCATGTATTTAAACAATAAAAGTATAAGTGGGGCCAAAGAGAAATAATCATTGAAATGTTAGTGGTGTGGGGAACCTCATTTGATGAGAGATTGTCCACATAATGCCAGGTCCATTCAAAATATCTAGGCTATTCATGAGGCAACAATAGTGAATGATATTTAAAAAAAAATTCCAAGGATAAGTGCCTCGCTAGAGGATAGGAAAGTAGAGCATCAATCCACTATGATCATAGTTGAAGGTACCATTTTAAAACATTTTGTTTCTATTTTAATTTATCTAAGGCCTAGCTTAAGTTACATTAGTCCTCAAATTGTAGAAAAATGTAAATTTAAAATTTAAAAATTTAAGAGTCCATGGGTGGTACGGTTAGAAAATAAGACAAAGAGAAGTGTAACTAGCCAAACGAAATAGTGTCCCATAGAATTAAATGGTGTTTCATAGAATAAAACTTGAATATACTCCCCATATGGTCCGACAATGTGTTAATAGGCATGGACTGGTTGTAAAAACATGTAGTTGTCATAAAATATTTAGAGAAAACAATAATTTGTATCAATCAAGAGGGACAAAGTCAGTTAATAAAATGTATTTAGAAACCAATATCAGTTAGACAGATCTCAAATTACGATTGAAAAACAGTGAATAAAAAGGGTGTCAGTTATTTGTAGGGTATGTTGAAGAAAATGAGAAGAAAATAGAAAAAGTAAAAATTTGATGAACTGCCAATCATTAGGGAATTCTAAGATATTTTTCCACAATAGATCTCAGGTTTACCTCCCCGCATATATATATATATATATATATATATATATATATATATATATATATATATATATATTTCTCAATTGATCTCATACCAGGAACCACCCTAGTTTCTAGATCACCTTATAGAATGAGTATTCCTAAACTGATGGAATTGAAAATTTAGCTACAATAACTACTTCCCTACCAGTCTAGAAGCTATAGGGAGCACCCGAGTGTCTTACTAGGAAGCGATTCTATGTTATTTGTAAAAAAGAAAGATATAAAATTTACAATGTGCATTGACTATCAACAATTAAATAAGTTGACCATTAAAAAAATACATGTTTCCCTGTATTGATGATTTGTTTGATCATGTATAAGGAGAAACCATATTTTAAAAAATTGATTTGAGTACGAAATATCACTAGTTGAGCATAAAGTACGAAGACATCCATAAGAAAACTTTTCAAACAAGATATGTTCATTACAAATTTTTAGCGTTACCATTTCTCCTTAGAAATGCACCAACCACATTTATGTGCTCAATGAATAGTGTAGTTAGTAATTACCTTGATAAATCCATGTTGTTATTTATTTATGACATTCTAGTGTATTCCTAGAATGAATAAAAGCATAAGAAATGTATGATATTGGTGCTCCAAACATTAAGGGCACACCAATTTTTTGGAAAGATTAGAAAAGGTGAGTTTCATAAGGATATAATAAAATATTTGGGCCATGTTGATCGTGAGAATGTAAGTTCTATTTTTAATTGTCACACAGCTAGGGATGTCTCAATTGTCCAATCCTTTATGACAATTAAAAGGTATTACTAGACATTAAAAGAAGGGTTCTCTAAGTTGGCCTACCCCATCACATCGTTACAAAATAAAGGAACAAAGTTTGACTGGACAACCAGGTGTGAGCAATGTTTTGAAAAAATAGAAAATTTTCTCAGAGTTGCCCCTATTGTTAAAATTGCATATGTGGAAAAGGAATTTTTTGTATGCATGAATGATTGTTTCGAAGCTTTAGGAGTAGCATTGGTGCATACAATTTAGTAGTGACCTTTGAATGTAGGAAAATAAAACCACATGAAAATAACTATGCATTATAGGATTTAGAACTGACTATTGTAATACATGCCTTAAATATGTGGAGACACAACCTGTTGGGAAAATAAACCGCCTTGGTAACATATCATATTATCATGAAATATTTTTTCAGCCAGATAGGTGTTAATGCTATAAAAACTAGGTTGATGGCCTTTCCTACCAAATTTGAATTTGATATCAAACATATTAAAGGAAAAGAAAAGAAAATAGAAGATTCATTAAGTAGACATCCACATGCCCAAATGGCCACATATTTTAATAGTGTCTATACATATTTTACATAAAATATCATAAAGTCAATAAAAGAGGATCATAAGTACAAGGATATTTAATGTAAATTGGAATAGATAGTAATTGTAGGTTATGCTGAAAACTTAGAAAAAATACTAATCTAAAAAAATATATTTTGTGTCCCAAATGTAAGTTTTAAACCCTATAATATTAGATGAATTCCATAAGAAATTATATGATGGACACCCAAGATATCAAAATATGATACCTGCACTAAGGAAGGAATTCTACTAACCTCAGATGAGAAAGGAAGTAGCAGAATAATTCTCTAAATGCTTAGAATCTCAGTAGGTGAAGGTAGAACACAAACACCTAGCAGGACTATGAAACACACTACCCATTCCTAAATAGAAATGGGAAGTGATATCCTTCTACTTTATTAGAAGAATGTTGAAAAAAAGACGACAACATGATTCCATAATGGTCTATTATGGACACCTTAAGTAAAGAAACACAATTTATACCTATACATTCTACACATGGAACAACTCAGATTGCAAAAAAAATTATGAAGGAGATTTTTTGATTGCATGGAATACAAAAAATGGTAGTTTCTAACAAGGATGCTAAATTCACATACAAATATTGGAAAGATTTATTTGGAGGTATAGGGACACAACTAAATTTTAGAAATATGCATCACCCCAAAACTAATGGTCAGATGGAAAGAACAAATTATATTTTAGAGGATATGCTAAGAATGTATGTCATGGACGAACCTACTAAGTTGGAAGATTTTCTACATTTAGCAGAATTTTCCTATAATAACAATTATTAAGCTACAGTAAAAAATGAGTCCCTTCGAAGCCTTATATGAAAAAAAATGCCACACCTCTTAGTTGGAGTCATCCAAAAGACATGCTAATATTGGGACCATATGTATTCAAAGAACTGGAATAGGTGCTGCGAAAAATTAGACAGAGCATAAAAATTCTCAAGATAGACAGAAAATATATGTTGATAAAAAGATAATTCACAAATAATTTAAGTTTAGAGATAGTTTATACTTGAGATTTAAACTGAGGATAAAAACCTTAATGAGAGGAATGTGTACCAAATTGGCATCATGATTTTGTGGGCCTTTTGATATTTTGGACACTTTTGGGCCAATAGCATATCAGCTAGAATTGCCCAACCATATAAAAGTACAAATTGTTTTTCATGTATCTTTGTTAACAAAATATTTACATGATAATTATCACATTGTGAAAATGTGAAGTTGGGAAACACTTTTTGCCCTTTTTTGACTTTGAAAATTGTAATTTTCTATGTTTTTTCAACTTCAACTCCACTAAACTCATATTTTTAATGAAAATTACTCTTTGAAATAAAAAAAAAATTTGTAGAGAATTTACTTACCTCCATAATCATATTTTTTTTTTTTTAAAATATTGACATATAGAGGGGTAAATGTTTTGTTTACTAACTGCATATACTTGAAATTTTCGGGCAAATATAAATAGTCAATTTGAACCCTAAATGTTTTTAGGGAACGTTATTAATTTTTTGGAAATAAACCATATCATCATAATACAAATATATTGTACTAGTGCACTAACTATTTTTCGGTAATTTTCAGATTAAATCACTAGTTTTTATTATTTTTTGAAATGGACGAAGACAAAAAAACTGTGATGTTTCAATACATTTTATGAGCCCTAGATTTTGTTTTCAATGTGATCATCAATAAGAAAAATGAGAGTAACCTTTTGAAGAAGACATGGAGAGGAATTGCAATATGATTTCTCTGATTTTTTTGGTGTTGCCATTTTAAAGTTATTGAATTTTCATTCAGTGCAATTTTAAAAACAATGAAATTCCACAATGATACAATTTAGTATAAAATTAATAAAAAATTGAATTTTTTAATAAAAATCCACAAATATTAAATCATCATAAACTAGATTCAAATATGAATCTAATGGTACCAAGTCCAAAATATAACATTTTGCTTTTGTAGGTGTTCTGCCCCTCCAAAGTTGCAGGTTCCTGAAAATTGCATAATTTTCTGGGTTTTTCGTTGACCCGAAACTCTTGACCGAGATAATTTCTCGGGCGAGATATTTATTAAACTCTAGACTGAGAAATTTAAAACCCTCAACAAAGATTTTAAACCACCACAGGCTTCATTTAATCGCGCTACTGAACTCTCGGCTGAATTTTTTAAAAACTCTCGGCCGAGAGTTTGCACTCGAGAGTTTACCGAAGCCAACTCTCGGCCGAGAGTTTAATAAAATCTCGGATGAGAGTTAATTAAATCTTGGCTGAGAGTTTAGTCATGGCCAACTCTTGGACAAGAGTTTTTTAATCTCTCCGATGAGAGTTTATTAAATGTTAATCAAAAGCTTATGCAATCTTTCGGGCAAGAGTTGTATATAAATACTCTCGTTCAAAAGATTAATTCCACACACCATTCTAAACCAACGAAAATTGTGAAGGTGCGAGGGTCAGAATTCTTTTTCTGCCAAGGTGTGAATATTTTCTAGGTGAAAAATTCTTTTTGGTAAAGAAAAAAAAATTAAGTTTTTTTAGGTGCGAAGAGAAATTGTTTCGCGGTACACAAGCTTTTGGGTGCAAGATTTTTTTGACAAAATTTTTTGAAATTTTTTTGGGTGTTGGATGCATGAAGTATTTTTTCATAATGTCTCTATGAAGACATGGAGTATTTTTGCAATCTTGCAATCTATGAAGGCATTAAGTATTTTTGCAAAATGTCTTTATGAATTTAATTATTTATTTTTAATTTTCTCTTATTGAAAGCATGAAGTACTTATTCTGAATTATTTATGTTTTTTTAGGTATTTGGTCCAAATAGAATTGGATTTTAGGTTTCCAATTTTGTGAACATGGGAAACCAAAGGAATTTCCTATCAAGGCATGATCGAAAGAGAAGTAATTCAATGGATAAAAATGAGAGATTACAAAAAAGAAGGTGAGAAGAAAGGGAAAGATCAAGCCATGAAATAAATGTGGAGGTAGAGCATCGTGAAATAGACGTAGAGGTACATGACAATGAAGAGGAAATGATAAATGTTGAGGAACTTTTCAACAAGAATATTGAAAACACAAATGTCCAAGAGAATATTGATATCGATCTCACTGGTGAGTCAATAGTTTCTTCAATTTTAATTTTGTATTTTAAAAAAAAAACATTGTAGTTCAAGATAGTTTAAAATTAAAAATATGTATATGTCAATTTCAAATTAGAAGTTAATATTGTTTTTTATATAGGGACTACATCAAAACCACAAGAAGATGCTACCACACCTTGAATTTCACTGCAATTAATTGGAGGTTCCAAGAACGTTGTATATAACTACAAGTTTCTAGAAAATATGGATCCAGCTAAAATTGAAGAATTGGGACCACTAATGGCTGAAAGGACAATTCGAGATAAAGTAAACTTTGGATTGAAACATATTTTTGAAGGTAAAGCTATCATAGCACAAGCTCAGATGTTACGTGGATTTTTAAAGAAAAAATCTCTCAAAAATGTTGTGGAATTATTGGGCATTAAAAGTGAAAAAGAGGTTTTAGCGAATGAAATGGTATCAAAAAATGTGACGTTGGCGCTTGCCACACTAGCCAAAAAGTGATCTCAAGTTGAAAATAATACTCGTAGAGCACTTTTAATAGGTGCAGTCATGAAACGAACTTCATCAAGTCGGTTGATGTTAGCAACTTCAAAATTGTTTAAAACATCAAGAAAAAGTTTATGGAGGCATACAAAATTTAGAATTCAATTAGATGAGAATTATGAACTTGTATGTTGGGCTAATATCTGCAGGCATCCATATCATGATAGAATTCCTGATGGTGTGAGGGATAGGGTAAAATAGTTTTGGGATTTGAATTCTCTTGTGTCGCCAAATGAGAAGGATCATGTGCGACACCGTATATCTAAGGGAGTTTATGAATCTCATTCCAAACATATAACACAGGTCTGTCAAGTAGAATTATTCCAGAAATTTATGGAGAGTAATACTGATGTGAGTATTTACCTTAGCACATTTGTGAAGATTAAACCATGGTATATCAGGCCTATCACTGTTCAAGACACATGTTGTTGTCGATACCATGTAGAATTCCAATTATTTTATGAGACATTTGTAAATTTTGAGATAAAATATTGGTCAAATGACCCCCCTCCTTCAAGTGTTCATGAATTTCTATTGAATATATTATGTGCATCAGAGAATAATGAATTATTTTATAAAAAGGAATGTGTTGGTGGAAGAAAATGCGACAAAGGTTATCATTTGGCACTCTACGATGCAAAGTATCCCATTGATCCTAATGATCCCAAACTGTCAAATCTCAGTCTGAATTAGAAGCGATATGAAAATGTTAAGCACAAAATAAAAAAAGATCACTTTACTTGACGATGACATTCCAGTGACATCTTTTGTGGAGAAGTTCAGGGTGTAAATATACAAATATATTAAGCATTTTCATATAGCACGATGGTAGGATTTACACTTCAAGCAATCACATGATGTGTTCCAAAAAGGAACAATATTATCAGTGGTTGATTTCGCTAAGAATTACATGTTTAATCCACAAAAGGAGATACAAAGTGAGTATTATCATTCAGACCAAGTATCTATATTTGTGCATATTTTGTATAGACACGCAGAGCTTGCTATCGATGGTTTTGATAGTGACGAAACTAATCGTGAGGTGATTAAGGAGTACCATTTCTATGCTAGTGATGATCGAACACATGATACATGTTTTTTTCAACATTTTTTTAATGTTATTTATAATGAATTGTTGAAACGAAGAGTCACTTTTAAAGAACATTGGGTATGGTCAGATGGTTGCACTAGTCAATTTAAATCAGCAAGATCGTTCTTTTGGTTGTCTCGTCTTCATAAAAGAACCAAAATTTGACATACATGGAATTTATTTGAGACAAGGCATGGAAAAGGAGAGCACGATGGTGTTGGGGCATGCATAAAACGTGCACTTAGGAGGCATAAATTGAATCACTCAACTTCCCAACTTGTAGATTCTTTAGATGTTGTTAATTGTTGCAAAGACAATTTAAGTCATGTATCGAACCAAGGATAGATGATGTGCACAGCTAGGTGTACAAATTTAACTAACAAAATATTATACATGTCTATATATATATATATATATATATATATATATATATATATATATATATATATATATATATATATATATATATATATATGTGTGTGTGTGTGTGTGTGTGTGTGTACGTATACATATATGTGTGTATTTTGTTATCAAAAAAATATTAAATATTGTTCAAAATTTGACTCATACATGTGTGTGTTTTTCTCAAGCAGGTACTTTTGGAATATTACAATGGGTGATGTTGATAGATCGTTTCCATTTAATTTCCTTGGAATCCCTCAAACAAGAATTTTACACTCAATTAGGAGTAAGAGCATGAAAAATATACATTTCATTGAGAAACGAAAGTGCTCTTTCTTTTGTTCTGCATGTATTGATCAGATAGAGTCAATCAATGATTGTGAAAACCAAATTAAGAGATTTGTTAAAACATGGAAACACGAATAATTGACACCATTGCCCCAATTTGGAAACGTGACTAGAAAGGAAATGGATAATGAAGTGGTTGTGATTGACAACGATTACGATCGTTTTTCTGATATGGTTAGAGAAGGTGATGTCTTCACTGCCATTGCACCAGAAAATAATCAAGAAAAAGTGCATTATTATTTATTACGATGCACTATGTCTAAGTCCACGTTGCTGCAAGAGTATAATGATCCATCAAATTATACATACCCAATCGTTTCAATGGCGTTAATGGGATATTTCTTTGAAGAAGTAAAGAAACGTAAAGATCATATTATTTTTCAAGATTACCAGCCAGAGGTTATTTATGCCCAATATAGTCACTTGGTCATAGAAACTCGGTTGCAGTTGAAGCAAGTGAAGAGTAGGAAAAAATAGTGACAATGGAGGTTAATGATAGAAGATCATGAGGCCATTTTGGAAAATTTTCCACTAGCACAGTTCATATGAGTGGAACACATTGTTCAAGATGAACAATAAACTTTGATTCTAGGGTTAATACATTTAATTGTTACAATGCATTGGACTTTATATAGTTTAAGAATATATTGTGGATTGATTTTAAATAAATGGGAATGTGTATGGTTAGATGTGTGTTGGTACAAACAATATATTATGATCTACTGGATAAGGGTTCTTTGCTAGATAATTAAGTTATGGTGATTTAATGTGTCCATGATGTTTACTCCTAGATGATCTTAACTTGCCCCTTTTTTTGCATGGATATGATGGTGATGAATGAATATATATATATATTATTGTATTGTTAGTTTCTAGTTTTGATATCAAATGTCATCATATTTTCATCTCTTAATTAGTTTAGATTATTTTATATTTGATGTGGCTAATCTCTTCATTACTGTCTCTTCTCATGATGGAGATCTGCTACTTTTATTTTTTATTGACATGTTTCTATTTTCCATGTTCTTGGAACATATTGTTTACAACATGGAATAGATCCTACAAAGGAACATTCAAGAATACAAAACTATTCTTAAAGGTGTGTTTAAAGATATGAATTAATTCTTATGTTAGAAAGTTTCGCTAGTAATGGATTTCACACTTTTATATTAAGAGATAGGTATCCCACCCCTTGTAGAAATAAATCCAAAAGTGTTTAGATGTTCAATTATTATCTCCAAGGGAAAACAACTCAACTCTCATAAATGTTTCAATATAGATGAAGAGAAATGGTTTGGTAAATTTCAAATTTAAGGAGAAAATTTATTCAAACTAGTTTATAGCTCGCATGTTGATAGCTTCAACATAGTATCCTACAAATGTCAAATTTCAAATGTTTCTATGTTCATTTGACTTGTTTCTAATTTACATGTGCCTGGAAAATTTTGTTCACAACATGGAATACATCGTACAAAGGAACATTCAAGATCTTGTAAGCAAGATTTAGTTATTTCTCCAAAATTCTATCTTTAATCGTTTACATATAGTACACATCCCCTTGTAATCTATATTTTTCTTTCTCAATATTTTGAAAGTTTCAACATGTGGTATGGAAAAACATTCTTATACCTTATTTTGTAAGCCCTTTCCCTTTACTTTGAAGTTTCTATTTTAATTTCTTTTGGAAACATTTTTATGACTCTTTTCAAGTATCATGAATTTTCTTATTCATAATTGTATTTCTAAATAGTATAATATATAAATATAACACATGAATAATGTATGTTATTACTTGTAATAAAATTTTCCTCATCAATCATCATGGAAGTATCAAATATAGTTTAAATATTTTTTCTCTATTATTATTATAATCCAACAACATGGGCATGGGTTTATTAAACTAGAAAGTGTTCTCTTCCATGTGTTGTACAACTTGTCCTTCTCATCCTTAAAACTATTTTTTATTGAGATATAACCACACCATATAACCAAATTTGGATTAATCGTTTGTTTTATGTTGATCATGGTCCTCCATATAAAAATTTTAAGTTATGTGTAGGTTCTTGCAGTTCCAATGGATTTCTCAAATCTTGATTGTGACCTTAACAATTTTTTCCTTCATAATTACCATTTGTAAATGGGTTTTTAGCAAATATAAACAACAACCAATTAAACATAATTTTCCTTATGATCCTTTTCAAGTGTCATGAATTTTTCTATGAAATATTGTATTTTAAAATAGTGTAACCTATGGATCTAACACCAAGCATGCTACTACTAATAATAATGGATTTTAAAGATATTCATCAATCATCATGTAAATCTCAAAAAGTTTTACCCTTCTTTCTTTCAGTTAATAATGTCAAAACTATTCATGAATGTGTGTTTAGCTATGAATTATTTTGTATGTCAGAAAGTTTCGCTAGTAATGGATTTCACACTTTTATATTAAGAGATAGATATCCCACCACTTGTATCAATAAATCCAAATTTTATTAGATGAAATTATTATTTTCAAAGGAAAACAACTCAACTCTCATCAATGTTTCAATATAGATGAAGAGAAATGGTTTGGTAAATTCCAAATTTAAGGAGAAAATTTACTCAAACTAGTTTATGGAGCATATATTGATAGCTTCAACAAAATACTCCTAATTTTTAAAATCGGAAGAAGGATTAGCTTTATTATTTCATATTTTATTGATGGAGCATAAAATTGGAATCATAAAAAATAGAGGCATATGCACTTTGAAAAGGGTTTAAAATCACTAAAGGAATAAGAATTAATTCAATCATTATTATTAATGACTCTAGGATCATTATCATTCATATGATTAAACAACCATTATGAAAATTGATGTTCGGTGTTCATTTGTAGGCATCAATCATAAGATAACCCTTCAAGGATTTTTCAAGGGTGTCTTCAATAACCCTTTCCCAAGTAAGATATATCTCCATAGACTTCTTAATAGGTTCTTCCAAAACTTTCATTTAATTTTCATTGTCCAATGCATCACTTGTCCAAAATAAGTCTACAACAATGGTCTTGATGTTGGACAACTCTAACACTTCAAAAATATTTGGTGTGTTCCAAGAGTGATGATACAGAGTCAAGGATAATTACAGCAACCAAGGTCTTCACCATTCCGAGAGGTAGTATTATTTTTTTGTGACTGCCTAGCAAGGAAATCTGACCCAAGAATGGTGATGCACAGTTAAGGAAATTACAACAACCAAGGTCTTCATCGTTTTGAGAGGTAGTATTGTTGTGTTGTGACTTTCCAGCAAGGAAGTCTGAGAAAATAATGACGATACACATTTAGGTCAATTACAACAATCAAGGTCTCCACCATTCTGAGATGTATTATCACTGTGTTGAGACTATCCAACAAAGAAATGAGCTGAAAATCTATACAAATTCCAATACGGTCGTAGTTACTATACAAGAATCATTGTAATCTTCCACAATTTGAGCTAAGGAGTCCACCACAGCTTGAGGAATGAGTTCACCACAATCTTAAGGAGTATAGCACAGTCTAAGGTAATTTTTTTTATGACACTGTTTGAAATTAAGAAGTCTAAATTTATGTTGTCATTGTCCTAAGTTATCGTAAGGAACACATAAATACATGTTGATAGCAGAAAGGGCCAATACTCTGCAACATGCGGTAATTGTTACTAAATTCTTGGTAAAATTTAATAATTGTTCGAAAACATAGATTAATGTTCAAGAAGAATTAAATATATAGTCATATTCTATGGACCTAAACTTTCAAAAAGTTTAGAAGCAAGATCTGTGAACAAGAATTTGTAAATACCATATAATCAAACCAAGCATTACCTAGCATGCAACTTGCAAGTGAATTAAATAATCAAACAAGAATCAGTCCAAAGAAAGGTATTTGGAACCACCAGAAAATTATGAAAAAACTGACAAAAATTAGAAAGATTCCTTATAATGAGACCCCAACATTCTAGGTTTGGCACATGAGAAACCCTTTCCAGGAATGCACCCACCCTAACCCATTCGACTTTGACATAATGAAAGAGTTTGGGCATCAAATGGAATGCACAAATGATTAAGGGATGTAACAAAACATCTTTGGCATAAATAATCCTCATATCCCTGGAGAAGCACATGATTCTAAACTTAGGGTAGCTTTACAATCTAATACATGAATAGCAAGAATTCTTCCTCTGATAATGATATTAAGAAAATGACATTAAGACACTGTAAATGATGGACATGATCTTTGGAGAACCTTGCTTGCTACCAGTGTTTGATTCATCATTTCTATATTCCTAATGAGAAAGGTTAAATAATAGTTAAAATTAAATTTAAATAAAATTATCAACAACCAAGGATATTGATAAGAAACAAAACATTTAAACCAACATTTTCTAGAAGAGATCACTTCCCTCTTATGAAATATTAGATCATTGATTGGAATATATAGAGCTTGGTGGAGAAATATTACAAAATTAAATTTCATTAGTGCTAGAATAACACTTGAAATTATTCTCTTGATGGAAAACATAAGACTCGTATTTTTAAATTTTTTTCAACTCGGGAAACTAGACTCCATCCGAGCTTCCACAAAAATAGTAAATAATTTTAAGTTTGATTGCAAGGTCAAACAAAGTACTCATGTTGAACCTAAAAGATATTTGATAGAATGTGGACATAGAGTATACACAATGCATGCAAGAATACTTGACTATGTAAGTCTCTCTGATTGTAGGAAAATGAAGTGTTCCCTCCGTCAGTGGCATATGATAGGTCACTTAAAATGTTAAATATGAGAGGTAAAAATTGACTATTTGGTCATCTTCATCATCTTCCAGCCAACAATTTTCAAGAATATTTACTGGCTTCTCATAAATTTCATTATTTTCATGACTTTGCAGGTTCTCAATCTTCTCAAGTCCTTCAGCATCATCAATATATTGTGCATAGATATTTACACCTCCAGTGTTGCCCAGAAACTTCTCTGGTTCCCCAAATTTCAAAATATTCTCTAGCCCTTCACAGTTACAATTCTTGGGTCTGGAAAGACTAGAAGATCACATAGAGGCTTAATGCATCCTTGATTCACAATATATATGCAACGAAAAGAATGAATCAATAGTTTTTCTAGGATAAGATTACCCAATGTTATCCCTGTAATAGTTATGATAAATGAATTTTTATATTGACCATTTATTGACATAATACTTTGTTGATACTATTGGCCAAATGAGGAAATATTAAATGTGAATAGACAATTAATTATAAGAGAATTGACAAACCTCTCGCATCTATTCAATTTGTTCTTTGCAACCTGCAACATCATTGTAAGTAGCATCTGGCTTTTCTTCAACAATCATCATTGTCACACTGGGATCAATATTAGGAGGCAAGGGGATATAAATCTGATACTTATTGTGATTAACCCTACATAAATAAAGAAGACCATCAATCATTACATTCTTGACAAAACCCACAAGGTGGACCTGAAGCGATCTCTAAATTTTTTTATGACATTAATGCAAACAACACAAAACATTAGAATTGAAAATATAGTAATTTTTCAATAAGAAGTAATGTTATATCTCACGTGTCAGCGACACTTAGAATTGATGGATAATATCACACTCAAATCTAAAGGAAAAAAACTCCCTGGAAGACAAAGCGAAAATAAAAGGATGGTTTTGCAAGGGGGATTTTTTAATAACTGACCCGACACACATGCCTTCTTCAATATCAGTAGGGGAGACTTTATCACCCAGTCCAACCACAAACTGCATTCCCAAGAGAAAATTTTGTAAATACTACCTGCAAGTCAAGGTGGCTTTCGCGAAACATTGGGTTTTGAATTCATAAGTTTTTTTTCGAGAAAAAGACTAATCACTGCAGCTATAGTTTTAGTGTAAGAGTAAAGTTGTAGTTTTGATTCTTGCTGCACCTATAAGAGAATAATGACTTTACTGTATGATCACAACACAACCTAGAGAAATAGGCATACCTTGGCAATTTTTTTAACATTTATGACATAGTTGGAATCATTAGTTTTTGGATTAACGATATTCGTGCACCTCGCTACCTAGATGAAGAAACAAAAAATATTTAAATCAATTAGATGTGATAGAGACTTATATGCTTGACCAATTTTACAAAAAAAACATTCTGATTAATCAAACATAACGAAAACTGATTGGCTTAACATTGTTTTGGGTAAATAAAAATCAATTTTAACACAAACATGATATGCATCAAATATTGCCACATATATTGCTTGGGAAAATCCAATCCTGGGTCTAATGTTCAACAATTGACCCCCATACGAAGCTACTCTGAATCAGGTCTGATATTTTAATGTTCGACACCTTAGCTGCATCTAATGAAAAATGTAAACTATATTAAAAATACAGGCTTGATCCATAAAATATGTTACATTAAGAATCCATCTTAACCATTTTATTGTTTTCAAGGATGGGTAGATTTCTTCTCATTCGTAGACCGAAGGATTGTGCAGTCCATTCCACTGCTTTTATTTTCCTTTAAAACTAGGGACTGTTACACATCCATCATGGCATTTATCAGACTTGAAGAAGCGAATGCATCTCTATCTTTAAAACCAGCTTCATTTAATTTAGACTACAATCATAAATGATAATACTAAGATGTTATAAAAATTGTGCAGATTTATTTCAAAAGGTAGAGTATTTTTTATTCAGATGCATTAGACAAGAAACAAAAGTGCTCAATGGCATGCAATCTGTATTGTTTCAGGGGAAATAACTACTCTTTGATAACTACCAGTTTGATCATGCACATAAAATTAGAAGTTATAACCACCAATTAGACGCTAACTTCTACTCTTCTATAACAACTACCAATTTTTTCATGCACATAGAATTAAATTTTGTAACCACCAATCAGGGGCTGTTAACAACCATTATAAATCCAAATAAAGATTCATTCTAGCTAGCCTTCAAAGGCTTACTCAGATTGTTGGGATTAAGAAGCTAAATAAAGTCCAATCCAAAGATATTACGACGGTGTTTACGATGGCTAACCCACTAGCAAACCAACATCTCATTAATTAGAAATTTGTAGTTCACCACAAGTTAATTTCATTTTTGTTCCATTTTCAAGGACCAATACCAAAAGTAAAAGGATTATAAAACCTACAAACTAGTGACTATGATACAACTAAATGGTACAAACCTTATTAGCATCGGCATCACTGTCTGTGTAGTGGAGAGCAATATCACAGGAAGAAATAAAACCTTGAGACCACAGGAATTTGTAAACATGCCCCCATTTGCTTCCATTCCAATCCGAATGGTACTACTGCCTTATAAAATGTAACCAAAACAAATACTGTTAAAAGGAATAAAGCATGGACCTTACCCACAAAGAATAATAGGGATAGAAGGAAGCTTATAGTTTTTCTTTTAGGTTTCCAAATACTCTATGATTTTGTATAGATATTACAGACATTGAGACTATATTCTTGAATAAAACCAATGGAGATTGAAAAGAACTCATTTAGGCTTTAAAGGAAAGAGATCACAACAGCTGATTGTAAAATGAGGAAATAAAAAATGCAAGTGGAGCACATTATAGACAACAGATAATCCCAAGGTCCATAACCATCCCAGGTTCCTTAATTTTACATGCTCATTCTAGGGGTAGACTTTCCTTGTGGTGAACTCATTCAATCTGCGAGGAAAAAGTGCATGAAGAAGTAGGGGTTCGCAAGTCGTGGCACCAAAGGTCTTCAAGGTGGTGGCACCAAAGGTCTTAATTAGTATTTTGTCTACAAAAATTCCTTAATGCATGGTTGGCGTATTCCACTATTATAGACTATTGTAAATAAATAAAATTTTCAATTGTGAAAGTAGGGAAATTAAGTTGTGAACTCAAGATTTTTCTTACACAGTCAGATACTTGGGTCCCCCTTGCACTTTCGGAAGCCTCTATGTGCCATAGTATTATTCCTACCTCCTTCAGTGGTGCCCACAACCCTACACCTTCTCCTCTCGAACATTAAATTCATTTACACTTAGCCTTACCTGTTGTTTACACAATTGAAGCTCCTTCCTGTTGGAGATGTCTATATCCATTTGAAGTCTTCACCTTTTTCTCGTCACCATCTTTTCCTTACATATAGTTTGAAGAGAGCAATATTTCAAGTGACCAAATCGCTCATGCAAAATTTTTCTCACATCATCATTATGAGCAACAAAAACAGAGGGAAGACATGATGACCCAAAGTTGTCAAAATTATACAATCTTGTGGAATCATCAGCAATTCCAGTAGCTAAAATATGTTTAGGATCTTTTAGGTACTTGATTACAACATCACGAGGTGAGAATTCTACTATTTTCCCTTTACCTGAATGAGTTATCTGATAAACATATAGAAGGTTGCATGGCAATGTAGGAACACATAGTACATCATTAAATTGACCATTATCTAGATGAATGGTTCCAGATCCTACAACACTAAGATATCTATCATCACTAACATAAATATGTTTGGTGTTACAATAATTTAAAGAAGAAAACATGGATTTATTTTTAGCCATGTGGTAAGAAGCTCTAGAATCAATGAGCCACTCATGAGAAGGAAAAGAAGAAGATACATTTAATGCATAAACAGATCTTGATGCTTGACAGCCACAAGAAGAAAGTGCCATGCCTGAAGATGAAGGTGAAGAGTGCTCCAAATTGATGTTGTGCTTCTTCATTGCTGCTTCTAAGGCTTCCATCTTCTTAAAAAATTTGCACTGTATATGACCATCCCGATTGCAAAATTTTCAATGTCTATCTATATTCTTCCCTTTGTTTTGATTTTCCTTATTATTTTGGTGATTTGAATTTTTAGTTTTGGCTGAAATTGATTAGGGCCCTTGTTTGGTTTAAGACCATATTTTTTTGGATACTGCTTCTTGGTATTATTTTGATATGGTTGTTTTTGGGTTGCTAAGGCTTTCTTAGAATCATTTCTAGCAGTGATAAGACCAAGGTGTAAATTTTTTTCTTGTTCTCTTATCAAAGAATCGAAAAAGGAATCAAAAGAGGGATTCTTGTAGGTCATTCCCGAAGAAATGATGGCTTCTCTAGTGGAATGGAAGGAAAAAACAAATACATAGTATGCAGGGCCAAGCTTAGCAAGAATGTAATAGATGAGGCTACCATCATCCTCTTTGATCTTACAACCTTCTAAAAGAATTCTGAGGGTCTTAAATTTGGACAAAAGATCTTCAATGGAGGAGAAATTATTGGGGTCAAAAGTAAGAAACTCATTTTCAAGTTGGTGGTCCCTGATTTGATTTTGAATGCCAAAAATAGTTTCTAGCTTTTCCAGGGCTTCATCACGAGTGTCAATGTCAAGGATATGAGATCAAAGATCTTGAGCAATGGACATTCCTATAAACCCTTCTGCCTGATCTTGTTTATTTTCCCATTTAGCAGCTTTATCATCATCAAAAGGTTTATTTTATTATCATGTTGCTATTTTATAAAGCCCTTTACTTCTAAGTATATCTACCATGTGAGGTAGCCATTAGAAATAATTGGTGTTGTTAAGAATAACTAGGCATGCGCTTTCCATTTTAAAAAAAAAATGAAGCTGAGAAAATCTGAAACTAACTGTTCCAATGGAAATATATTGAAAAATTAGGTTGTTTAAAAAAAACGTTTCGAAAAACGGCTTCCGGATGAAGAAGTTATACCTTTTGAAAAATCTGAGTTGTAGATGCCAAATAGTTACGGGAACGGGATGAAGTGCGGCTTTTAAAAAAAACAATTCCGCCCCTTTGAACAATTTTTTTTTACAAAAGAAGCTTGAGAAGGAGACTTGAACCAAACACATCTATTCTCATAAACTAACCCCTCATGAAGTGACAGAGTAAAAGGATGACGTTATTGTATGAAAGGAGGAAGGGTTTTTTTCTTTTTTTAACTTATTTATTTTATTATTATTATTATTATTATTATTATTATTTGTTTACTACTCTTCAGTGTGCGTGCCTTTTCTTACACAAAAAAATACAAAAACTGAGAAAAATGAAAAAAAATGCAAAGCCTTATGGCATATTGTTAAATTTTCGGTTAGCCTTATCGACAACTATCACTTTTTTCACTATTTTTGATTTCCCGAGATCGCACAAAGACGCAGGGAAAGAGTATACGTATAAAAAAAAATCACTTTTCCTATTTCTGATTTGACGAGATCGCACACAGCGCACAACAAAGAGCATACACAGAGAAGAGGGTATAGATTCGATAAATAAATAAAGCCTAAATACCGAAAAAATAAATAAGGGAACCAAAATAAGAAGAACTATTAAAAAATATAACTCCAAAACAGATGCTTTATGCCTCCAAATCTAAACTATCATAACTTGGGCAGCCGGAAACCTTTTCGCATGAAACAAAAGATGTTCCTCACCATAACAGATGCTCGAAACACAAATGAGCAATTCCCTAGGCCCCAAAATGGTCAGAAATAGTAGATATACAAAAAAAAATTCACATGCAACCAAACTAGCTTCGAATTTTGATCAACAACGGACTCGGCCCCCAAAATAGCTCTGATACCATGTAGGAATTTATAGGGTAAGTTTTTTAGATTAAGAATCAAAGGTCACCACTCACAAAAAAATCACAAATTAGTACACGAATATAATCACGTGGTTAACACCCTAAAAGAGGGAAACAATCCACGACCTGAGCAAACGCGGCCACTTCAAGCAATTTATTAATATAAAAATAAAAGTTACATATGTTTCTCTCATAAACAGTTACCGGAAAAATGACCCTCCATGCTCTTTAAATATAGATCATGGACCAAACGGGTGTTAATCCATGGATCAAGTGTCATTAATACCGAGGTGAGAGATATCCATCGGATCACTACAAATCGTGACTATCGGATTATAAGTTACAAATGTACATGGTAAAGAAACACACTTTACCTAACTCTATACTAGAGTAAGTTATTATTAACTATTTCCTATTGTGTCGGAATATCCTAACAATACTCGATTACTCCCCTACTTGACAACTCCAATGCAACGATAAAGAGCGAAATCCTGCTGAGGGTCCTCTTCTCAAGTAGAAGGGAGTGCTCAAGGCACACTTCAAGCTCATAAGGAAGCAGAGAGATATCATTCCCAAACCCCTGCTCCTATACAATAGGAAATCAACTATGTTGATATTGAATTTTGTGTTCAACATGATGAGAAAGTTGATGAGGAGGTCTTGGCCTCTATGGTTGAGTGGGTGATTAATTCCGGCCATACTTTACGGAGCCAAAACTAATATCTCTGTATAATCAAGCTATACTAGAACATGAAATTTCTCAGAAAAAATGTCTTACTAGATCATAATGAAGCTCGCAGGGAGATATTATTACAGATTAATGAATTACAAATGGAGCACAAGGATCCTAGTTTGCAACACTGTGACATCTCTACCAAGTTGGCCCTTCTAATTTAATAGATGGGATGGAGAACAAAGCCGAGAACTAAATATCAATCTTCCAGTCGGTTGCATGGTAATAGAATGGGCTGCCGGTGTTCATTCTGTGGACAATGAAACTAAGAACTTATTGTGAAAACTTGTGCCTATATTGAGAATACATTGTTTAAGTATTGGCATGAAGGATTAAGTCCTTAATGAGATCACAAATTTCTCATTATGAATAAACCTTCAAAGCACAACAAAAGACATTAAAGCCTATGAATCAAATAATTGAAGACTCCCGCTCAAAGGAGCTTATTATACTCTAAACTATTGCTTAGTAGATCTTATTCATTTCCTATCCTATTGTAGCATGTGCCAAAATAAGGCTTCCAGTTGAAATTAGTGAATTAATGCAGCCACCTAATGGATACAATGGTCCTTTCCTCTGTGCTTAGTCATCATGAAAAACTAGGAAACCTTGAAACCAAAATTTTTGCAGGATGGAATATTGTCATTATTGGGCTACAATAGAACCTGGGTACTTGCAAATGAAAAATGTCATCAAGTTTGATGCAACAGTGGACATGATCTGCCACGAGATATGTGTAGTTGTCTCGAAGAGGATTGTTGTGAACTTTATCAAACCACATACTACACCCTTTTCTTGAAACTCCCATTTTTCCATCACATGAGAGGACATACTACTGTCCAAATGATTGTTGTTAAAGGTCTGTATTGGATAGATGAAAACTTGTCACAAGGGAAGAATGATCTGCAATTCTGTCTTTTAAGGAATATTGATTCCATAGTCTTCAATAACCATTATTAGACCACCACAAGTGCTATTAATGTAACCCATCTGGTATTTCTGCACCTAAGGCTATAAGTGATATGCCTATAAATAGTTAAGGAATGCAGTCGACTGTCATAGCTACAGAGTTTCCCCTGAGAGATCACATCCACATTATTATAGGAAAACAATTATGAAGTAGTAATATGTAGTGTAGAGCACTCCTTGCTGGTTATTATGGAGTAGCAAGGCCACTAGACCAAATTCTTCCAACCCTAGGTCACTGACTCTACTAGTTTATGTTTCAATAGGGGTAGTGTCTTCCTGGTGTTCTAGGATTTCTTATTCCCTTACTTGTTTTTTTGGAGAAGTAGGGGTTTGGGTGGTCGTAGGAATATATCATGTCCTCTTATTTCCTGGAACACAGGGGGGCCTATTTTTATGCCCTCTCATTCTCTCGGTGGATGGTTTTCTGCTAATTATCTCAATGTCAATAGCACTATACTTCTATGGTGTAATAGAATTTGTCTCTTCTTCCTTAATATGAATTAGTAGGTACTTTGTAGCCAAGGGATTCATGACAATATATTCTTCCTCCTTCACAATTGCAATGGGTGGAGTCACACAACATTGGGCTCATTTGGTGAAGATGTAACCATTAGAGTTGCAATGACTTCTTCCCAGGATTTTCTTTCTTTGTTTAGAGCTTGTTCCATGAGTAACCTGATAAGGTCATGGTGACAGATAAAATATCTTGGTATGTTTGCTTTTTGTGCATGGGCTTCCTTATTTTTCCGGGACTTGAGTAGGAAGTATGACATATTTACATTGTGACAGTGTCTGAGATGGTCAAGGAAACAAATGTGCATATTCCTCTAAGCCAAATGAAGCACCTATAGTGTCAGTAACCTAGTGAATTGACTATGGCTCAAAGTTTTTACTGAAAATTAAATATTAGTTTTAGCATTCACTAGATACATAAAGGAACCTCTCAACTCTCTATAAATTCCTTAGATAGCTTATTTATAATGTGGAAATGATACCAACGAAGAAATGGTAAAAGGTTACCATGGTTTAATGTAGACTCTTTGACCCAAAGTCTACACAATCTCCTTGAGGCTCAATTTGCATCATCTCAATATTATCTGTAGCCTCAAAAGTAGAAACCAAAGTTAATAGAAAATTTTGTGAAAAGAAATATAATAAACATTATAAATATGCTTAAAGAAAATTATCAATACATGTGTCACGACTGGAACCTGAAAAGGAATAATCTCTTCAGGAAGCCCTTGATGTGTAGCGCTAACCTGAAAATTCCATAATGTTAACACTCATAACATATAAAATTATGTGGCATAAATTAAATTTCAATTTGACGTACAAAAATATGGAAAGATAGTAATGAATGTGGCACCTGTACATGATCGTGTCCATGATCTACAGAATGAGGATCAGGGGCAAGGCAATGTTGTTCTAAGAATTTTGTAAAATGCAGAAGTTAAATAAATATATTGGCATAATTTTTTGGAGACTAAATGTATATAAACCAAAAAAACATGTTACATGCACTCTAGCTCATCTTATAAATGTGTATTTTAAAATATATCAAAACATGATTGTACCTACCTCGCCCATGGTGTGCATTTGTTGTCTAATGGATCGGTCATAGAGGTATATACATGAGGATGCATACTCCATAAGCTCATCTCGATCCATATCCCTCAACATGTCATCTATAATACTCACAAATTAACGAACTCCTCCACTAGATGAAGGTTGACTTGTCCCTAATCTAACCTCCACCCCTTCTAAAGCAGCTGGAATATGTTCTTGTATCTTCTCCCTCATTTGTGATGCGGCACTAGAGATAAGGGCTAAATCATATAGAAGTGTAACTACCCTAGGTGGTCGAGGTGCTAAACGAGGTGTTGGAGGCCTAAACCCAACATCTCGCATAGCATTAGGTCATTCATATGTATGACCTTTTCTAGCTCCATAGAAATTGGACCCAGTATCTATATAGTTAGGGTCCATGTGCTCTTGGAATTTAGAAAACAAAATCCTAACAAAATATTGCGGCACCTCATAATTATTTTGGAACTTCCCATATGCATACAAGAACTTCTCGTAAATATAAGGTGCAATATTGGGATCATTGAATCTTGCAATCTTCAGACGTTTTTTGTCTTTAGACCGCAAGTCGAATAGTGACAAGGCCATATCTTTAGTGACCCTACTTTTAACTTCATTGTAGGAGTGGATACCAATCGTTGATGCTCTCCTCTTGCACATCATGTCAAAAACAACTTGGGTTGATGGTCCAACCCCATGATAAGTCTCTATCAAACTCTCCAAATCGTGTGAAACAATTTGGAGACAATTTCGACCAGGGGTAGAGAGATTGAAACTTTCCAATTCATTGCGCAATCTCATGGAATGCTCCCTCATCCCCTCAACAGTATGTAAGGAGATGGTATCTTCCCAAGGAATATGCTCAGGAATATCACTAGGGTGGGTGTAAAGGGGATCATAGCTCGGATTTCGAGAAAACTCATGAACTCTACGATCTATCCCCCTAGGAGGGCGACCACCACCACCTGTAACATGTTAAATTATTCCACATATTAAAAATTAAATATTTTTTAAGGAAAATTTGTATTTAAAAAACTTGCCTGGTCATTTGAAAATACCTCGTGGGAAAACTGTCTCTTCCTCTTCGCTCATACTAGGATTGTTCCCCTCCGAGGAATGAACGTCTCTAACACCCACTGTACAAAAAATTAAATTGTTTTATAACACAAGTACATGAGACACACAATAAGTTTCACATTAAACATACATCAAACAATAAATTTTCCTTTAGATTTTACCTGGAGGAGAAGTATCCAAGTGTGGGATGGGTGCCACAGGCTAAGACATTGTTCTCCTTTTCCCCTCACCAGCAATAGGGCCAACCCCAACTCCTACATTTTCACCTATGGAGCATAATGTTTTCACATTAAAGACATGTCATTTGAAAAAACAAATTCACCTGTTCAACATTGAATATAACGTAAAATTTAACATTTTAACTAGCAATTGATCTAATGTGTACCTATACCGTTTATAATATAATCCTCAGAATGGGCTATATAAAATTGGGGGAAATGGAAACAGGTCTATGGGAATCCTCTTGTTCAATTTCCTGTATGTGCAAACAATTCATATGAGTGCATCCACCTGTGAAGGACAAAAAAATTTCACATTAATCAATTTTTCACAATGAACAATAAATATAACCTACTTGGAAACGTGACATAAATAAACAACCAATGTACCTGATAATCCTCCTTTCATGGAGGGGTCTTTGGAGGGCTCGCCTGATGCCATTGTTGGTATAATATCAAATCAAGTTTGAGCCCCTCATAAAAAAATTAGAAAACAAATTATCAATAGACAGTCATGTCATCAACTAATGGATAATAGGTACTATAGCTCCAACATTTTGAAGCCAACAAGAATATTAGTTATATGGTATAAAAAGTATGGTAAGCATTTTTCAAAGTCTGGAATTTTGTTAGCAATCTCATATAAAAATTTAATGTTAATACTTTTTTATATCTATTTCCTATATCCTAAAATTTTAGTTATTAACCTCAAAATTTCCAAATTTGATTTACAATCCCAATTAAAACCTCTCCTATTTTCCTTTGTTATAAGTTAATTTTTCTTTATGAGGACATGGTTTGTGTCAAAGCGCAAGGTTACAAGGTTGAGGTTAAGAGAACGCGAGGACATATAGGAACACATGCTTAGGTTACGATGACAAGGGTCAAAGGTTACAATTATGCAGCATTGAGGTTGAGCAATGTATGGAAATTAGCATACGAACGCCATCCATGCTTACAAAAAGGACACGGGTCAAGGCTACAGTGACTCACCAAGTTATTGCGCCAAGGTTACATGCCATACAAGGATGTAACCAACGTTCCTCTCCTCAACATGGCTTCTCTCTAACTATGGATGATTAAACTAGATTTTCATGTATGTTCATTGATAAAAATGCTTTCTCATATGTTTTTATTGATATTGATATTATCATTTTATGTTTTTTGTGTTATAATATGTATGTATGAACGCAATGGAAAACCTCATACAAACTTCATCATAAAATTTAAATTCAAATCAAACTTAATCATTTACTCAAATTTGAACCCAAACCATGTGACATAGACGTACATGAATATATATTTGTTTAGTTAATATTTTCACATTTTATATTTTTTTGGTAAATTCGTTGAAAAAAACAAGACAATGCAACCAAGATTTTTATTCTAGTTTCGTTAGACCCTCACCTGGTTGATTCTGGTTCTAGTTTCCAAAACATGGTATCAACATACCAAATGTTGAAAATACTCTTGAACTGACTAATAATGGATGAAATCCTATATGTATTAATCTTAAACTTGGCATGGATGGTTGCGGCCTAAGCCTAAAGGACTAGGATGACCCACCACCGAATGCTAGGATTTTTAGTCTGGAATAACACTCAGTTAGTATTCGAGGGAAAATTAAATTGTGATGAGGTTTACTATGGAGGATCTAAAAATTATAAAGGAAATGAAAACCCGTATTGAGAAATATAAATCAGAAAAAGTCCAGCCAGAAAGAGATGCAAGCTAAGATAGAGAAAAGGAGAGAGATCATATAGAAATGTAGCCATAATTTTCAAGGTTCCTCCTCTAACTCTATAATTGTTAGGGAACACTTTAGACATGTTTCTCCCATTGAGGAAAATCATCCCACAATTTCACTTTCAATTCCACAAACGAGAGAGTATTGTTGGTTTTCTTCAACCTTCCTCCAACACTAATATTTTCACTCATCCCACCATTGAAACCATTGGAATAAGTACAAGGAATGTTCTTATGAATACATGGCCAAATTGTGGTATGATGAAGATATCCCCTTCAATAGTTCCTACTCAGCTTATTATCAATCTACTCTAGAGTTCATAGTTGTTGTTAGTAAGAGCTTCAAAGGCCATTTTTATAGATTAAAAAAATAAAAATAAATGTTTAATCCATAAATGACTAGTTTATAGAGATTGAAAAATCATGGGAAAAAAAAAGATGATTTTTTCTCAAATGGATGGAATGATGGAAACTCTCTTACCATGATTAATTTCCTTTTTTATTTTCACACAAGGATCCTTGTTTTTTAGATCAATAAATGTGTCTAACTGGGATTGATATGCAAACTTATTATTTCAGCTATGGAATGCCATTGTCCTCAAGATGGGTGTGGATAATGTTGTTTAGGCTATCACTGATAATGCCTCTAACTATGTTGTTGTTGGTAAGAATTTGGGTGGAAAAAAACCCAACCACACTACAAACTCCTTGCATTGCAACTACCTAAACTTTGCATATTTGGTGTCTAATTATTTGGATTTACATTGAAGTCCATGAATATGTATTTGTTAATTATTTTTTTAATATTTTATGTTGTTTTCAGTAAATTTGTTCAAAAACTAATCTATATGGACCCATTTCTTATTTTTTTTTGGTGGAACCCTTACCTAGTTGATTTTGGTTGTGGTTTTCAAAAAATTGGTCTCACCATACCAGAAGCCAATAAGCCCGTTGGACCTACCAATCGTGGATGGGAACCAGTTATTGTTATCCCTAAAATTGTTGTGGATGATTAGGGCCTAACCCCCAAGGGCCATGGTGATCCACCACCCAATGTTGCTTTATGTCTATCACAAACCTTGAGCCATTATACTTTCACATACTATACGTTTTTAATGATTTCGTAAATATTGTGATTGTTTAAGGGGCATTGGATAGCCATTTGTGGGAAATTTTCTTTAAGCCTAATCAATTTTGATTTTTGACAATGCTAGTGGAAATGACAAACCACTTAATAAATGCATTAACACATCAGAGGTTGAGATCTGATATCCATGACCACAGATTCAAGTTCACTGGCAACATCAGCCCTCATTACATTATAGTTACCCAACCTATAGACACTCTTGGAAATGTATTTATGAAACATCGAGGATGTAATTCCCAACACACTGTAGCTACTTATTGAATTCCCAATATTGGGAGGATGTAATTCCCAATCTTGTTTGGAGTATTTCTGGGCATATTTGGTGACACAATCTCTATGAATAGGTTGCATACTTTCTGTGTCTTGGAGGTAAGGCTAAGCCCCTATGTTAACCTATTTGGAGGGCTATAAGGCATGTCTTGGAGCACCAAATCAAGGCAGGCAACAAGCTGAGTTCGTGGATGATTTTGTGCATGCACAAGGGCTGATTTTTTTTGGGAATAGGGCTTCTTATTCTGAGTTGGTCTCCAAAGGGTCGAGTCCTAGATTATATTAGATCTGAGGTCATTCAATGCTGGAAAAAACCTATGTCTAAGGGCCAAATTTTCTAGTGAAACAACATTGAAGATAAGGTCTATTTGCAAATGGTTTGTAAGCTAGAATTGCAGTTGTATCATTAGCTACAAGAAGCCCTAACCGAGGCTAAACCTTTAGAGATTAAAAGTGTGCACAAGGCCAAGATTTCATGATCAAAAGTTAATGTCCTCAAGGGTAATTAATTGTATTCTATTTTGATTATTTTCTAGAAGATATGGTCTGCCCTTCTATATGTTTGAACAATAATGTTAAGTGACCTAATTATAGTGAATTTGGAGGCTTGTTAGAGGTTGCTTGGTCTGCAATTTGACCTCCGCAAATAAAGCAAGTGCAACAGGTGAAGAGGCTTAACTAGCTAGATGAATAACGATGGCTCGAATGCTCAGCGGCGATAGCTCCAGTCCAAAATGACAACTCTAGTCTACAAAAATGCGAAAATGACAGCGCCAAAATGAAAATGACAATGCAGAATGCCGGGCAAGTTAAGAATTTTGGGGTTTTATTATAAGAATAAAACTCTCGGATGAGAGTTAAAAAAACTCTCAGACAAGAGTTAAAAAAAAAATTCTCATCCAATAGTTTTTTTTAACTCTTGTCCGAAATTTTTCCCAAGAGTTTATGTCAGCACGACTCTCAGACGAGAAAATACTTAACTTATGACAGTACAACTCTCAGATGAGAAAATACTTAACTCTCTTCCGAGAGAATTTTAACTTTAGTCAAGCCCAATCAAACTCTCGGGCGAAACATTAAAAATATCTTGGATGAGAGCTTTAAAAACTCTCGGTCAAGAAATGGAATTGACTATTTTGTCGACCGAGAAATTAAAATTTTCACTCAAATTCTAGCCATCCGCCAAAAAGTGTTTCCCAACTTCAGGATTTCACCCATTAATTGATTGGAATTTGATATAGGTTAAACTAGAAGGGGACTTCCTTGAAGAGCCGCTTCGCATATTATACTGGAGAGAGATATTTCTCCAGAATCGAGTTGTCATTAACGTTATAGTGCAATGAAAGAACTTTAAACCTCAAGAGGCTACTTACAAGATATAGAAGAAAATGTGAGAGGCCTTTCCAACAGTATTCTAGAAGGAATAAAATGGGGCAATGAACACCAAGGACAATGTTGAATATAAAGCGGGGGGGGGGTAGATGTAATACCCCTCTTTTCTTTATGTTAATTATTTTCTATTTTTAGACATGGACTATTTGTAGGTTTGATGGCTAAGTAATCCATGTTTGAATTTTTGAAACAAGATGAAAAAATAGAAATTATTTTAATTTTATTAATATAGTATTAATAATAAATAAACTATTGGAAAATTACTCAAGAGAAGGGAAGATGAGTCAAAAAAATTCTTGCAAATCGTCAATAGTTTTGGATGGATAAATTCAAGTTGTTCCTTTCCTAAAAATATCCTGAAATTTCCAAGAGAAATAATTGGAAAATAGGAGATTTATTAGGATGGGAAAAAAACATCATAATAAACGACTTAGTAGAGGAATCTACTATGTTGGGGCTTAAATAAAGCGTTGTTGGAAAAAAAGGTATGATGTAAAGAAAAAGGAAAGTAAATTATTTTGGGGGGGTTGGGGGCAGTGAAACACAAATGCCTGGACAATTTGATTGGCAAACCCAAAAGGCAAGACGCTACCAAACACTACTAGGAAGGAAAAAATATTGAATATACCATTCAGGAATCAATGAGTTTGTTGATTCCAATGGCAATAAATCTTATCTCAGGGGAGAACTGCAATATTAAATTCGTGGTCTGCAGGAACAAGATCACTTCTTGAGTAATTACTCAAGAAGCATTTCCCGTTAGGAATTTGGTACTTTATCTTTTGATTTGAATTTAATTTTAAGGATTTGATCTTTATGTTGAAATATGGATTACCAAGGAAGGTTTTGCTAAAATGTGTATATGCGCTTGTTGATAAAATGATTAAATAGTATCCTATAAGAAACATATTTTTTTACTACATGAGTTATATCTTATATCTTAATATTTAAGGAAGATTTTTTATCATAGAAGTTTGCATAAAAAATTGAAAAGCATGAGAAATTCGTAACTTACATATGCAAAGGAATGTTATAGCATAGTAGATTAGCACTTTGTTTTCTCTCCCACTTAAAGTGAAGCTTTTATGCTAACATTGAAATTGATCTTTAAATATGGACATGTATATAATAGGTGCATGTTGCTTCTTTTTTTTTGTTGTATGTTTAAATGGAACTGACTTTTATATTTCATGAGAGGGGTAGAATTAATATAACACTAGGAGTTTCTTAGGGTACCAAAATACTTATCAGGATATTTAGATAGGAGGATAATTTTTATAGAAAAGGATAAGAGACTCTAAATTTAATAAACAGTTATATTATGATTTAATGTTATAAATATTAACAAGGAAAGAAAAAAAAAATGGAAATTATAAAAGAAGGCTTATATTTATACAATAAAATATTTTGAGATAAATTAGTGGAAGTCAAGACTATTAAAGAGAATAATGTTACACTTTTGTATGTACAACACTCGAATCTTGAAAAAACAATTTGTTGTAAGAATGAGTAATATCCATTTATGTGATACATTTGAAAGTAAGATATTAATTTTCAGTAAAATAAAACGAGGGAAATGCCCACGGTAACTATCAGCTACTTTTCTAAGTGAAAAGAAAGGAATAAATTACACGCAGACTATGTTAAATATAATAATTTGAAGCAATTCCTCAAACTGAAGATCATAGTTCATGCCTAGAGTACATTTCTTGAACTATATGTTCATTACTCGAACGAGGTAATTAAAATTCTAACTATAAGACTGAAGAGAAATATTTTGGTACATGGTGATACTGGGAAGTTAAAAAAAAAAAAGAGAGTATGGAAAATCCTTTAAATTAAATTTTGCAAATATTTAGGGAACTAATTACAAGAAAATCAATTCACCATGATCCGAGCGCAAGCTATTTCTCGAAAAAAAGGAAATTATATATATTAAAGAGAAGAAATAACCCACAAGGATTTTCGTTAAAATGTATATATTAACAACACTCCACCCATAACCGGGACGGTTACTAAATCATAGGGTTTATATAAATGGAGAAATTCCATAATAGAGGTCACTCAAATAGGGTGCACACTAGGAGAGCGACGCTTCCCCTAGACCTATTTTTCCGAAGAGTAACCCTAAGGAATTACCTTACACTAAACATTTAGAAACAAGCAATGAAATCCAATTGACCCAGAACCAGTAGGAGGAGGCCATTGAAAACCAACCTGTAAGAAGCGAACGAAGGTTAGCAATTGAAGTATGCCTTGTGGTTTATGAAGCGAAACTGACATCGTAACATTATAGCTATGGTCAGGGATTTCGAACAGGGTGGGAAGTCCCATAAACTTTCTAGAGATAATAACAGAACATAAAAACAAAAACACAAGACAAACCCTACAAAGTAGTGATATTATATTTGTAACTTGGAGAACCCTGAAGTTGTATTCATGTGGAAAATTCCCATGAGGCCATTAATACTGAAGGAAAATACAAACTCACGATGTTGTAAAAGAGAATGATAAATGGAAAATAATGAGGGAAGAATGGAAGGAAAAAATAAATCCAGTCCACAAGGGTTAGAACCCAGGTTGCACCTTCAGAAAAATTCTGGGTCAAACTTAATCAGGGCCTCATAATCCTTTCAGAAAAAAAAATGGTGAAAACCCTCAAATCGTGTACTTAGATTCATTGTTCGAGTAAGGATGAAATCCACAATAAGACCATCCATACTTGCATTGAAAAACAACGACACCCTGAATCACGAAACCTAAGAATCGGAAACACCAAGTATCTAAATAATAACATAGATAACAAGGACGAGAATTATAACAGGAAATTTTTAAAAAAAGGAACCTTTGTTACGTGTAAGCAATCGTCCCATTCAAAATGCTCAAAGGTCCTGAAGATAGACATAATTTATGGTCGAATAGGTAGTGGGGCAACGTACCTAATAACATTTACACATACCTAATAACATTTACACATAGTGTAAGAACCTTTGGTGGAAATTAAACCAGTGGTAACAGATTATGTTGAGATTTTCCCACGAGGTAATGTAACAAAAATTCAATTTAAGGAAAAAAAAAATTACCCTAATACTACTACAGATTAATCCAGTACCGAAGAGGCAGTGTGCTGCCATGACCTTGATGGGGAATGCAACTGTAATTTTTCTAGTGTCGCTCATTGTGGTGCACTTCAGGCATAACACCACCCAAGAGCAGAGAAAATGACTCAGTGAGATATACTGGAAGTCACCTCATAGCGTTAGGATTGAAAAGAAAAATATCCACCACTGGATCATAGAGAGAGACCTCCACCATCCATACTACCATAGTAATGACACCCGCATGGGAACCACATGAACCATAAGGACGTTTCTTATGTCGGTTAGCCCACAAAACTCAACGAATTGGATATCAAATCTCTAAACTCCACATGTATTCCACTATAGAGGAAGCAAGGTACAAAATTTGAAAGGACCACTAAAAATATGAAGGGTTGAGTAATGTCTTCTTTCAGAACCTTTGTAGAGTAAGTACTAATGCAAAGTAGGGTGTAATTATCAATCAGTCCAGATTTTTTATATAGTTTAATTGATAGTGTAAGCATTTTTTCATAATACCAAATTTTTTTACATCAACACAAGAATTTATATAGGTTCAGTTAACAGCTCAATAAAAATATGGGTCATGGAAAAGGGTATTGACTATCCTAGTAAGGAGCCTCGTGGAAATCCAAATTTAACTAGAATCATACCCATTTTGGGAAATATATATCCATAAGAGAATATAATACAAAATTCATGATAAATATATATACAAAGCCCCTAAATAAACTTTATTTATAAATACATAACAAATTGGCGAAATCTGGGTGGGTGACACCAACGTTGAGGAGAAGTTTTGAAGGTTTTCATCACACTTTTACCAAAAGATGAAGGAAATAATGTCATTTTGATAGTGGTATATAGATTGAAAAAGTATGCCCACTTCTTTTCTTATTATGATACATTTAAATATAGTACAATGGTACAAATCATTTGTGAGAATATTTGAAAATATACATAGAATACTAAGGATTATTGTTCGAGAAATAGATCCAATTTTCACTGAAAATTTTGGAAATAATTATGTTCTTTTTTGGGTAATGAACTCACTCAAAAGTCATTCTACCATACTCATTCTGATAGGAAATGTGATATTTCCAATAGTTTTTTAGAAGGATATCAATGTTTCTATGCTTCTAATAAATAGACTGAATGGTTCAAATGGTTTCCTTTGGAAGAATGGTGATACAATAGATACCTCCACACCTCATAAAAATTATCTCCACTTATGGAAATTTATGGATATTATCCTCCATCCATCACATCATCCTTGGAAGTTACTATAAAGGCTCCAAAAGTAGAGCACCACTTACATCACCAACTAGAGGTTCGCAAACTATTGGAGGACAGCTTTGTTACATCAAAAAATAGGATGAAACAATAAGAAAATCAACATCACAGTGAAAGGGAATTTGAAGTGGGGGTTTACTATTTGCTAGACTACAACCATATAAATAGATGTCTCTCAAGAAACAAAATAAGGAGAATGAAGTATCACTCAAGTAGTGTGGCCCCTATAAGGTGGTGCAAAGAATTGGAAGTATGCCATTGTAGTTTCCACCATATTATTGTGTATGTTTAGTCCTCCATATTTCTTGCTTAAAGAATGTAATGGGTGAGAAGGTCCTAGTCCAAAATATTCTACTATATATTAATTAAGAAGGGAAAATAATACTACATTGAGAAAAACATATTGGAAACAAGGACTAAGAAAGTAATAATATCAATGAATTATTGAGTTCCTTATTAACATGAAGAACCTAAAAGCTGAAAAAGTAAGATGGGAATATGAGTTCATGTAAAAATATGCATATATAGCCAATTGTTGAGGAAACATATTATTTTAAGGGGAGGGGCATTCTAATCACTATATAAGTGTTATGTTAACACTAAATCCCTTTATTAAACATCATATATTGACTAATTTCATTTCTATAGTTATATTGTTACATAGGATGAAATCTCTCATGGTGTGACTTTACTATAAATGTACATCTCTCTCTCTCTCTTACACACACACAAACAAGCACACATATATATAAAAAGAGAGAGATATAAAGAGAGAGAGGAAACGAAGTATTATAATATTAAAATATTATCTTGTGTGTTGTAATTATTGTAAAACGCGGTTTCCCCATCAAGGATGACTATAATTATTTGTTTCATATTATATTTATGACACAAGGTTCATAACAAATTTCTAAATATAGAAAGATTTTGCAAAGAAAACTAAATGTAAGGAAAGTAATGATAAGTAATTTTCATGAATTCAAATAAATAAATTAAGTTCTCATGATTGGTTTATTTAATTAATGGTCACATTATGAATTATGTACATAATGAAACAATACAAATGAAGAGAAAAATCGTAGGTATTTTTAGAAAATAGTTACCTCTCCTACCTACACACTATTTTAATGCATCAAGGCTCAATTACTCCTCCAACATCACTTCGATCCATCTTAATGGGATAATACTATGAATGTGCTATGTTGGACTAGGCTACAGGCCAAGGTGGAGAAATATGAGTGGATCATGATAAAATTTTCTAGTATGGGAAGATGTATGGAAGGAGGGTGAGGCCTCTACATACGAGTGTAAGGACCTAGAAATCAATCACTATTATTATTTTATGGATATGGTGTGGAACCATGATCCACTCCGTAGAATTAAGTAATGTCAAGGTAGTTGACATGGTGACCTAGCATAAACTTAACCCATAACTTCCTAAGGAAATACAAAGTGATATCCTTATCAGAATAGGGGTGTTTACCATAAAATATGAATCACCTATCTATCCATATGTGTACAAAATTTCAGTAGGTTTACTTGCATTTGTAGCAAAATGTTGTGTTCTAAATCAAGTGTCAATAAAGAATATTGTTAAATATTATTTTGGAATGTTGAGGTATCTAACCATGTTTCTACGTGATCCTATCCTATAATAGTCAAACATTTTATCTAAATAATTATAAATATTTGATAATTTTCCCTAAGCTGTCACAATCATTAATTTTCTTTTAGTTTTTCGAATAACCTCAACCTTAGACAATTTCAACGTTTGCATTTACTATTTATAGGTTGGGGATTAGTCTTTCTTCATAGGGTTAAAGTTTACATTTACTAGTTAAAGGTTGAGGATTAGTGTGAATGCTCGGTTTGATTTTTTTCTTGAATGCAAGGTTCATGTTCTTTAAATAACTACATTTAGACCGGGAGTTTATTTATTTATCTCTCCTAAAAGTGCTCTTCAATTTTTTCAAAGATGGGAAAATATGCTACATGAGCTTTAGATACTAATGAAGAAACAACTAAATTTCTCATTAATAGAACATTATAGTTGCATATACACTCTTAGAAGTACATAGTCACTCAATAAGAAACACATTCTTGAAATTACTAATTTGGTAATGAGTTGCGAGCTAGTGTTCTGGTTCGTGAAAGTTGATAGTACAAGCTAACCAAATCATGCAATTTTTTATGTATGCAGTCAAGCTTGTTTGTGTGTGCATTCATTTGCACCCTATTTCCACTCTTCTTTTGACCATTATCTTCATTTGAACAATCAATTATTTATTTGGTACGATATGCAAATCTTTTAGTGCTTCCTTGTACAAAGTGAGAAATATTTATGTCATTCTACCCCTATATTGAGCTATAACATATAAATGCACATGAAAATGGTTAGTGGAAAGAATAGTGATGTTAAATGAAGCGACTTGGAAATAATCGTTTGACTCTCTAAAATTCCTATAATTCCAACCAGATTACAGTTTTCTTTAAATTTCTATATATAAACTATGTAGACATGATTCAGTCTAAGTTTCTATTAATATTTACTCCATCCTAGTGAAGAAAAACTACATTTAAATAATCTAAAATTATAGAAAGAGAAATTTTGAAATAACACCAATCATGTATGATAAATTCTCTATCGGAGCATATAGACATTTCATTTTAAACATGAGAAAATTTACAAAATATTTAATTTAGAAAAAATTTAAAAATGTAAAATTGACATGTATAATAAAACCTTTTTGAATCAGATTTCCTTACAAGGAAAGGTTGAATGGTTGTGATGTGCATATTCCAAGTGTTTTTCCTCGTTACGTTTAGGTTAGATTAACAATATATTAAATATATTGTACTTCTTTCGGAGGGAAGAAGGAGATGAGCCACAATAAGCATGAGAAGATAAATACCAGCCTAGATCCATCTAACTCTGGATCTATCATGTGCCGAGAGGGATCAAATCCCTTGAGGTGCAAGCCTTCTTTTTGTAGTGTATAATTTTAGAAATGCTTTCACCTCAATGGATTTGATCCCTCTCGGTGCATGATAGATCCAGAGTTAGATGGATCTAGGCTGGTTCCAGTTGAGGGAAAAAACTTCACATTTTTAGATGATCATAATGATGTATATTTTTTAGATTTACATTATACTTTTAAATTTACATGATTATAAATACAAATAATAACAAATGACATGAATGTAACAATGTTTAGTGATAAAAAAAATGAAATAATTTAATTATTGAATACAAAATATAATGAGGATGTCATTCAAACGTGATCTGAAAAAAAATTCTTGAAAAAAACATAAATTACTTGGTATTTATTCTTAATCTCTCTTCTTCTTCTTTTCTCCTTACAACACCAGCGCACTTTGCCATTTTTTCATATCGATCGTATGAAAAAGGAGTTTGAAATCGAAGAACATACAAAGATTTAACTCGAGATATCGTTGTAAAAGTGAGACCTTGACGTTGTGTCCTTCCAATATCAATAGTTGCCTTCTCTAATGTCAATCCTTGAGACTTATGAATAGTTAATCGCCAAGCAAGTCTTAATGGAATTTGTCTACTATGACCTCTTTCAATAGGTATAATAGGAAGAGTATGAGTGAATAGTTCATCCCATGGAACTCCAACATAGTTATCGAATTTTACTAAAACATATGTTGGAGGATTAGGAGGAAATGTTCCAGGATTATACACAATATCTTGAACTACTCCAAGGGCACCATTGACAAGTCCTGCATTAGTCCATAAATTCGAAGTAAGCATAAACCTAGCTCCAATAGCAAGAAGGAGCTCATTATCCAAATTTTCCTCATCTACTTCAATGGTGTGGTTTGTATTTGATCTTGTAGCAACACTACACGCAACAGGGTTATTTAGCAATATCAAACAACGCTTATTGTGATTGTTCACATCATCATTTGTTGCAAACAAATGTATAACCTTATTAAATGATTCTTTTGTTGAAGCATCCAAATTAGAATTTGTTTGTGTCATTAGTAATTTCCAGTCTTATATTGTTGGAATGACATCTCTAATGTTCAATAATAGATGACAAACACATCTTTGATCATTGCTATTCCCATCTTGCCTGAATACTGTATCAAGAGTTACAATAGTTGTGAATAAATTATATCATTCTTTTGCACAACCTTCACCTGCATATGCAGGTCTATCCATAACAGGAGTTATTTTTCCTAAATCACCAACCAATATAATTGATATACCTCCGAATGGGACGTCTCTATTATGAGGAAAAGCTTGACGAATTCGAGCATCAATTTGTATCAACAAATTTCTCCCTATAAAACTCATCTCATCAATAAGTATGTACTTAATATGTTTCATCTCCTCTTGTAAGGTAAGCAAACTTGACCCTTGTAAATCAGTGAAGTTTCTTATTGCTATATAAAGAGCAGAGTGTATTGTCGATGCAGATATGTTGAATGCCGCAACACTGGTAGGTGCCAAAATAAGCAATGGGCTCTTATTGGGAAGAGATTCAATTTCAATTATTTGTTTAATAACACCAATCAAGTAAGACTTTCCAGTACCTACTGTCCCTTGGATAATCATATACAAATATTGATTTCCATCTCCTTTGTGATGTTCATGAACTATATTACATGCTATTTTCTGTTTCCCCCCTAAACTTTCAAATGAATAATTTTTTAAAGATTCAGTAGTAACAATTGCATTCGCATTCTTCTTATCAGATATGAATTTCACTACACGTATTGATTTCTCTTCATCAACAAAGCTAGAGCTCCAATTTTTCATAACATCATGATCCATAAATCCAATCATGTCAAATTCACTGGCATGTATGAACTTATTCTTATACAATCCATAAATAATCTCCCACTCATGTTGCTTAGGATCATTATGTTGTACATGTAAAACACCTGCATCCTCATCTGGACATTGAGTTGTATCCCTCAAAGGTATTGGATTACGATCAATATGCCAAGGATTATAGGAAAAAGTTTCCCAGTTTTGTATGATGTCATCATATGTAGCTCCAATATCTATATGAAAATCACGAAAGGGCTTGTACAATACTAACTCAGACCAACAAAACTCCACAAACTTATCATTTTCGCGAGGAGCAATTGAATTAAACTTAGGAAAGACTCATACAATGGCTTCATTATTTCGCGGTAACCATTTCTCATCATGGCAACATTTGTCATATGACCAGGATCTAGCAACTTCAATCAATGAAAGGTGCTCCATATTGACATGTCTCTTTGTGTATGCATCAATAAGAGAATTATCATTATGTTCATTTTGTGCATCAATTGTGACATGTTTGAAAACCTTTATCCCAACATTTAGAACAATGAATCTACGACTACATTCAGAAAGAGGAAGCTCCAAAAGCATATGGCATGTTTCTTGTGCTCCTATATTCTTGTCAACGATAGTCTCACACAACAATGTTCTATATGCACGTGCTGCTGGTTCATTTGGATTTTGAATTGAAGAAATACGCATCAACATATCATGGAAGCTCTCTGACCCTTTTTCTGCTTTGGCTGCATATTTCACTATGTAGTTAATCACAACATGTTTAGAAAGAACAGGTTTCCAATCCATATTTCCACACCACATCATCAAGGTTTCACGATTATGTGTATTTAATCTATCGTAATTTCGTCTAGGTTCATATATTTTTTCTCCACTCTCATCAACATAAAGTCTTGACGTTTTGCATAGATCCTATGGTGCCTTATATCTACACACCAATTTTCCATGCTTCTTTCGAAGGCATGATTTCTCATTACACGTAATGTGGCATTCAACACAATTAAGAAGTTCTTCATAGTGCATCATTGGATCAAACTGAAATATTTGTTCAGTGTTCTTTATGCAAGGGTGATCATTGTCATTTCGTTGAATAGGGATCTGCATTTTTTGATGTTCATTACATGGATTGAATGCATGGATAGATCTATCAAAGTATTCTTTTGCAAATCTAACTTGAGCAGGGTCATTCCAATTCAATTTGTCCATATTGGGAGCATCTTTTAGCCAAATAAAACCATGCACATGTGAAGATCCACGATGTTTCCATTCATAATGACACCAAATATCCGTAGCATGATGGAATTTTTAAAAAATCTCATCTCGAAACAATGTATGTCTCAAATGCACATAACTTACTACAATGTGAGGATTATCAATCACATTTTTGCGTCTCCATTTCCTTGCTTCAATTGGATCTGCAGGAGAGGTACCAGGCATCAAGATATGTAAATAAGGCCATTGCATATTTTCTACACTTAGTGTGAAGAATATTGTAGGAGTCCCAATTTGTTGAACCAAGTCACACAATTTTGCACGACATTTGGTCCAATATGAACGTGTACTTCTTAAAACATTTCCAAATCTCATCAATCTATCTGCAATTTTAGAATTCGGAAGATTTTGTAAATGCACTCGTAACTCATCAACTGTTGTAGGTAGTTCCGTCATAATTTTTTTAACAAAAACTACAGAAGATGCTTGAGCACGATGTCTCATGATAATATTAAGTAAAAAGTATCTAAATCGACGATGTCTCCCAAATCTGTTATCACGAAATCAGAGGAGATTTTTTTCATACTCATGAAGATGAACATTTCTTAGTCGTGGTTGCAACCAATCAGCATCTCCTCTAGGAAACAATGTTGGAAATTCCATATCAAATAACCCTTCAGTATTATACTCGTTTATCAGAGATGAACCAATTGTAGGCCAATTAATGGCATTTCTAGTTTCATCATCTAGTTGGTTTACTTCTCCATTAGGATTATCTTCCCATGCTTGAATAAACTCAATTTCCCTAGGTGCATTTGGAGGCCTCGCAGCAAAGGAATTTGTGTCGCAATCTTCTAAAGAATCTTCATGGATTGGACCTCCTTCCAACATTGAAAATTCCATGTCATTATCCATGTCTGGTAGTATAATAGAATTAATCATATGTGACACATTCGTTGTTTTTTCTGGTAAGTCTTCCAGAGAACGCATATCAATTTCTACATCTTTATAATATGGATCATTTTGAATCTTATAGATTAATGCATCTAGTACCTTTTGCTTTCTCACAGTGAAATCATAACTTGATCCTTGCTGACCTTTTTTTCGTACAACTATCATTAAATCTAATTCCTTAATATGCCGAGGTAATTTCTTGGCAACGTCTTTAACATCTTGAGGAAAAATGATTGTATGCCCTCTATATTTGTATTGGACACCTATTGAATGCATTACTTGCAAAATTAGACTTGCTCGTGCTATTAACATTTCCTCAACTTGTGTAAGACTTCCAAGGATCAAAGGCTGCAACCCAGGATTCATATGATTTTGTGATGAAAATCTATGCCTATTACCCTCCCTTTTACATCTTGTGCACATTGGACCTGTTTTAGTGGTCACCACTTGAATTCCTGGATATGATTCCTCACACACATGGCACATTTGAGGATGACCTAATTTATCAATTCTTTCACGAAATATTTTATGTGCAGTAAATTCATCTTCGTATGAAACCACTGGTACATAGGACATCATTTCATATTCATCATCACATTTCTCCATTTGTTGATGCATTTGAAGATTCATATATGTAGGAGAAATAGGTTCAATTATTGATCTTACATCATTCATATCTCTTAATTTTCTTCTCCGATGTGATCTTACTTGTTCTCTATTTTGACTTCTTTGTTCTTGTTTTTCATCCTCATTCATTCGTTCAAATTTCAATATTTTTCTTTCAGAATTATTTCTTCGTTCTTCTTCCCTTTCATCCTCGTTATGCCTTTCTCTTTTTAGCCTTTTACTTTCACGATCCTTCCTTCGTTTTTCTTCCCATTGATCATCAGTCATTTATTGCCTTCGCAATCTTTGTTGCTCATTTTTTTGTATCCTCTTTAACTCTTTTTTCGTTTCAATTAGTTCATTCATATGATTTACTCCTTGTCTTCTAACCCTTTGTATTTGTACACTTTTCATTTCTTCAATGTTGTTATTCTTCACTTCCTCATTACTAGTAATCATGATATTATATTCGTGCAAAAATAAGAAAAAACATTACAATTAATAACTATCTGCTTTTATTTTTTCTATAAAAAAAAGAAGAATAAAAAATAATTATATTATTTTAATTTCATGCAACACTTTCAATAATTTTTTTAATGAAAAATTCTAAAAATAATAAATAACACATTAAAAACTAAAAATCATTAATAAAACATGAAAAAATAGTTATGCAATATTGACATTTATACTTTATATTATATTATTGCCATAACAATAATAACACAACATAATAATATTGCCATTATGTTATGTTATTATTGGTAATAATAACATAACATAATATTATTGCCATCAGACTTTATTACTCCACGTTAATCGAACTTTAATACACCATGGTAACATTTAACACGCCAGCATATTTGGAATATACAAACCACTCCATATATGTTTCCCATAACCAAATTTGAATTAATATAATCCTCCAATGTTTAATATTTGAATTTACAGACGAATTATGGGATGTAATATATCATATGCCAACCGAAATGTTTAATGAATATTTGCCATCAGACTTTATTACTCCACGTTAATCGGAATATACAAACCAAATTCGAATTAATATAATCCTCTCATGGACGTTAGCATGTATGCACTCACAGGTGCTTTGAATTGAATTAAAACTATACAACTGGCCATGCGCACTTGCAATTTAAATATAAATACAATTTAAATCAGTGCTAGATTACTTACTTGTAACTCTCGAGCTCAAACTTAACCAACGCAACTCAGAAAGAATACGAATCCAGTTACTTTGAATTATATCGAATGAACAAAATCAATTAGTTTGTTATTTGATTCGTAGCGGTTTATTTATTTATATCGCTATTGATTATTTAATTTCATTTTAAACTGACAATATTTTTTTCTTAAGCCGACAATATTTATATTAAATTAAATTATTTAAAATTTAATTTTTGGCTTCTGACATACTTACACATCAGGGTCATACTGGGCTGTAGAATGCGCCTCTCAGCGCAATAAAGGAAATGTAATTAAAAAAAATTAAATAAAAAGAAGATTTACATATTAATAACAAGTACATGGTTTTAAAGTATGTATGTTTGTTTATTTTTTTTTATATAGATTGAAATCTTCTTGTAGAAATGACATCGTGGTGGGAATTTTGAACGCATATATGTTTCAATTTTTTCGTATCATAGAGGAATATCAATGGACATGTACCTGTAGTTATTAGCAAAGGGTTTACGGTTTGGTTTTATTTCTAAATAGAGTTACACTTAGGGGATTTGAATCTTGAATTTTTTAGTTTTTTCAAGATTCACATTACTTTCATCACCAATTGAGTTGTCCCTTGGAACTTGAGAAGTAAAGTTATTAATTATAAGTGCAAATTTATTTTGATCATCGATTTAGTAAGATGGGTCAAGTGTTTTGAAGTGGAACTTTACTTTATAAAGAAAAATACTAAAAAAAAATTACATGATCATAGATTTGATCCTTCTCCATCTTTTATATTTATTTGCACTCACACACCATGGGTAATTTTTCATTGCTTAAATTGAAGTTTTGAATTTTAAAAATCGATTCAATGCTTTTAAAATTGTAGTCAATGACTCAGTTATGTAAACAACATTTTTTTTTTCGGTCAAAGTCTATTTTATATTATCATAGTGAAATTTACATCAAACAAGAACATTGTTGTGATACATCCAAGCAGCCCGATAGGAAAAAAAGGCGAGAAGTGTCTTGGCTGGATGCCAAGGCATACAGTGCCATTGGTTATTATCGGAATAAAACTAACAAAAAACTAGTGGATACATAGCTTCATGGATGTGGATTGAGAGGGCCTTCAGGTAGCTGAGCAAAGAAATCGACATGATTGTGCACATGGTAGTCAATATGCTCAACATGGATCTCTAGTTCTCAAAGGTGGTTGTGAGAGCACCCCAACTAACATTGCATACTAGCATATAGAGTCTCCTTTTGCTGATAATGAATGCCATTGAAATAGGCAATGAGTTTGATCCTTATACCTTTGTTCCCTCATGTTGTCCACGTTGAGCTAGATTTGTTGAAGTTGAACTCATATGTCGTTCAGGGTTATTGGAGCTTCCACTTTCCCAGGTGACTATGCTGGAGAAATTTCCATGGCGACCACCGAATGCTGGCCCTCGGTGGATTATGAGTTCGAGCTTCGGTCTCGAACGTCCCGCATTATTCCATCCCTCGACCAAATATTCTTTTCCGTGCATGACCTCGATCATGTGACATGAGCTTCACGACCCCACTCCTGGTTGCCCTCATGTTAAAACTCCAACTATCAACAAGTCGAGTAGCTCGTATTCCAGCACTGTTTTCCTTGACGCTAGCACTATGCTTCCAACCACCCGCTCCAAAACCACCATAGGATACTGCCACCAAATCGGCGGTGAATTCCTTATTGCTCTCGGAGGCGAAGATGAACCAACACCCTCTTAAATATGGAACCTCTAGAAAGCGAGGAGGGCCTCTGAGCCCGAACCAACACTGCACGCAGTTTGTCTCCTCTATCTCCATGACCTCATCCTCCACTACACACCGGACGGACCACAAAAGCCACGTTCCTGGAAAAACCTTTCCCACTTGTAAGCCAAACAAAATTGTCTTCTCGTCACCCTACTTCTCCTTGAGCTCCTCTCTTCCAGGATCCCACAAGTCACGAAACCACCATCCCTAGTTCCCCTTCTCCCAGATCTTCCACCACGCCCCCCATTGTCGAATCTCAAGCTGAAGCTTGAGAGCCAATGCAAGTGCAGATAGAGAAGCCGCCTCACAAGAATCCACCATCACCCAAACCTTCATAATTTTTTTCTACTCTCCCAAACAAATGATAAGCATACATCATCTACCGAAAGACCTCACATCTAGAGGTCTCATAACGTTCAAGCGTTGGAGTTAATAACTCCAGGTGGCAAGTGGTGATAGGCATATCCGTCCCGCACTGCCAACTCCCAGATGTCCATCAGACATAACACCCCCATCAGGGAGATTATGTGCTTATTTTAAACTTGAAATTTCAAAAATATTTATTAAATTTTAAATAAAAATGATGAAAAATATACCTCATAAAAGACGAAAATTCACCTAAACTAGAAATGTTTTACTCATAAAAACCTAATTTTTTAAATTTCTTTTTATAATATATACACATTTTTTTAGTTTGTAACCATTATAATATATATGGTTGACATTTAAAAATTCCATTTAATATCTAGATTGAAATATTATATCTATATGATAAATTATCACATTAAAATGTCTTTTTATTATTAATATATTTCTAGTATTATTTAAATCTACATATTAAAATGTTTACTAAAATGTTTTATTTATAATTTGTATTGAATTTTTTAATTATTATCAATATTTATTAAATTTCATATATTAATTTATCTTAAAAATCAAATGAATTATATATTTCATTCTTTTTTTCGTTTGATAAATTATGTGAGATCTTCAGAGACTAAATGAGAAAGTGCCACCTAGAGGCATCTAAATCACCTAGCCTACCCCACAAGAACCCTTAACATAGATGTAGTTTTTCCCATGGAATTTTGTATAGGCCACTTTCACATGATAGAGTGACTTAACAATAATCTAAATCACATAGCCTACCCCACAGGAACCCTTAACATAGATGTATTTTTCTCATGGAGTTTTGTATAGGCCAACTTCACATGATAGAGTGACTTAACAATACACTTTGAGTGCCTATTCTACACCCGTGGGAAATTACACATCCACATATCATTCTTATTATTATTATTATTTTAGAATTACGTTATCTCTTTATGCATTGAAATATTTTTTTCAAGAAAAAATCAGTATTTTTTTTTCTATATATAATTGATATTTAAATAAATGAATTCAAATATATATTTAAATTTTCTATTTAAACATTATATTGAAATATTTTTCAGGAATATAAAAATAAACATCTTCTTCATCATTAAAATTGAAAATGTAACATTTCCTTTTATGTTTAAAATAAAACTATATTACTTGACATAAACATGAAAATATTTTACTTATGCTTAAGAGTATGAGTAAAACAGTTTTACATATTTATTATTTTTTGTTTTAATATTTATTCATGTGTTATAATGCTTTGAATTAAAATTAACAAAATATGATTATTCATGTTTGATTCTTACAAGTCATGGATAAGGCACAACTCCAATAATCGATTTTTTGGTTGAATGTTAATAGTTTAGCATTGATCATGATAATGTATAATGTTTATCATTATGAATCATTAAATAATTTTCTATTTTTATGGGAATCATGACTGACATATTATAATAAAAATAAAACTAAAACTATATCTAAATAAATTTTTATCATATTAATTAAAATTTAATGAAATTAATAATACAACCAAAATAAAAAATAAAATAGAAAATTCAATAATTATAAATAAGAAATAAACTAAAATGTAACCATATACAAATATATTGACTATGAATCAAAATAAAGTTATGAAGTTAAATTAAATTAAATTATTACAAAAATTCAACTTATAAAAGTAACTTAAAAATAAAAAAATAATTAAAAATTACTAAAGTAATAACTAGACCATTTTTAAAACTATTTTAAAACAATTAAAAGTATAAATTATAATTATAACTGAATAAAATTAATAATAAAAATAATAAAAAAATAAAGTAAACAAATTAATTATTCAAACTGAATTGTAATAATATAAAAGAATTAATAATACAACCAAAGTTAAAAGTAAATTAGAAAAATCAATAATTCAAACTAAACAATAAACCAAAATTAATAGTATAAAAGTATATTAACTAAAAATAAAATTATAATTATAAAGCTAAACTAAACAAATTATTATAAAAATTGGAGCGTGGCAGCTACATTTATTGTTGACTAGTTTAAAGGATTTTTAATATTGTTTAAGGAAAAAGACTGAGATAGTTATTATTTTGCTGCAAAATTTATTTTTCCTTCTTTTAATTATGAATAATAAAATTTGTTGTGGAAAGTAAAAGTAAAAGGCTAATGGTAAATGTTTTCCAAGAACTGAAAGGCTGTTGGACAGTTGATCAGTTTCCTCTAGGGATAACAGTCTCATGGATGAAGGAAGAGTGGAAATTTTCCTGAGCTGGTGAAAAACACTCAGAAAATTCCTCAAGTTTCTAGCACTAACTAGACTTGGAGTCATGAGGTCACAGTAGAAAATCTGTTGTCAACCCATACCTCTCAGTGGAAGCATGGGGAAGGGCATGATGTAATTTCCTCTCTTGTTGGTTGTGAGGACACCACAGTACTCGATTATTTCAGATAAGTGAATTTCTGGTTATTATATTTCGACAAAAAATAACTTGTTTCTTTTTAAGTTATTATATACAAAAACATACTTTTAGATTAGGGAAAGACTGTGTTATAATCTATTCTATGCGGAAAATTGTTCTATTTAGATAGAAATTGTTATAATATTACTCCGCTAGAACTTCTGGTTTAAGATTTATAAAAGTTATAATCTGTTGGCTAATTACTTTTTATTAGAGATGAGAGATTATAAAAATTATAATTCTCTATACGCTAAGGCAAGATGTTGTGAACTAATCTTGTAGATTCTACATTTTTATTTTGTAGATATTTTCTTTATTATTGGCTAGACGTTATAAAGAAAGTATGGAGATTAAATAATTATAGTAAAAAAACTAAACTGTTATTTTTCTAAAATGTACTATGAATTTTACGATAGATAGTTTTTAGAATTAATAGAATGCATGTAACAGTAACCTCAACCAAGACATGTAATATGAAGAGATAAGTAAACTTAGAAGAGTTAAACTACTGTTCAAGTAAAGGAACTGAATTAGAAATGTTACCGTATTATAAATTGAGTCGGGTTAATCGTTGGTACTGGCTACACAGGATCCTAACCCGATACTCATCATTAACCCCGGTATCTATACTCGAACAGAGTACTTCCGCAGTCCGGACACCCAAAAACTAATACTAATTCCGCATAGTAAAATTAACAATGAAATAATAGGAGGAATATTCATATTCATTTAGCAGTGAAACAAACACAGGATTCTTCATATACATATAATATTGGAATAGCGGAGAAATATTCATATCCCATTAACAGTAAAGAAAATAATAGGAGTCTTTGCTAACATAGCCTCGACCAAAAACAAATTGGTGAGGAAATAAAGAGGAAGTGCAATATAATTGATACCCAATAACTCTACGAGCAACATATTCACATAGTAGAGAAAATATGGAACAAAAATTGCATTTTTGTTAACCAACTTAAAGGAAAAGAACGAAAATGTTCTAAGAGACAATCATTACCAAAACAACGGCTATATAATTACGCAATGCAAGTAGAAATGGTTACACCCAGAAAGCTGAGGGTTCAACATTATCCATATCAAGTAAAAATATCAGTATTCTCTTAAAGAGAATACTTCTTAAACATTTATAAGTTTTCATGGCAGTGAAAGACAAAACAACTATCATATAACTTTACAACAATGATGTTTAGTAGAGAAACCTTTAAACTGGATCTGGGTAGATGCCCTCATTTCCAGAAGCAGGAATAATGCATGCGGAGAAATACATCTATTCCACCATTCGTAATCCTTAAGAGCATACTTGGTGGAATCCAAGCTTGATATTTCAGAACTTGGGTAAACTGATGGAACAAATTGATGCATTGCAAGGGAACCTGCCACTCTAATTTAGGAACACACCTGCAAGTGGCAGAAAACCAGAAGTTTCTGTGTAAATAATAAAGAACTTCATGGAAGATTGATTTGAAGGGAAGAGCGGAAAACGATTATAAAACCCTTAATAGAAATATTATACCCGTAACAAGGAACTTCGCGCTTGTTCTGAAAACAGTGGCTATAAATCAACCAAAGAAAAACAATTGAGATACAATCTCGTGGCAGGTAAACTGTGATAAATCCAGGAAGGAAAATCATGAACTTGTAAGTAGAATGGATGTGTTACCCGGACTGCGCAGATGAGGAGCTCTCCAGATCGGCACCGAGGTTCGAACAACTGCCAGGAATGTAGAATACTAGCCAGAATATGGAGGATGAGAGGTGAGGCACCTCTTCCACTGTCGTTGATGTACCGGTTCAATGAAACAAATCGACTCACAGCCAAAAGCAAAGCCTCAAAAGAGAAAACCCTCCATCAGAGAAGACTAACTAAGAAAAAAGGAAAACTTAATGAAGAAGTAGTATCAAGAGGGTGCTAGCTAAGGATGGCGGAGAAATCCATGCCAATTTTTTCACCGAAGTATTCACCGTTGATCCCTCTAGATCGAACGATGAGGATCAAGGTGAGTACCATGAAAAATCACGATAGATCTGAACCGTATCATACACCTGTCAACCGTAATGACTGTCAGGTACTCCACATTGAATATCCATATTCATTCCTGATATTTCTTTGGAGATCCAATCCTTGGTATAAACAATATGTGGAGGTAAGCCTTAGTGGTAGTATAACTTTAATAAAGCTTCGGTGGTATCGACGTCGGAGGATCAATGTATATATATATTATATTTTAAAGTTCATGGGGTAAATAATAAAACCATAAAGGGTGGTTAGTCGACAATATGATATATGAATTTTGATAATGCTTAAAACTAAAAATCAATGCTAAATGTTATGGTTTGGTAAGGTAGATATCGTGTTTGAAAATTTTAGTAATGAAGAGTCAGTTAACTTAGATTAAGGGTTAACTTTAGCATAGGAAGTAAAATAAAAGTTTATTTCTTATATGTGTGAATGTGACAAGTGGTATCAGAGCAACATTCATACGCTGGGACCCTAAGGTCAACTAACAATTAAGTTGTGTATACTGATGCAAAATGTTTAGAATCATATCAGGAAACATCATGAAAATGGTAACAATGCAACAACCACCCGAGGACACCGGGGAACCCCAAACACAAGTAGTTGTGAACCGTGATATGTGGGTTTAATTAAGTGTCGATCATCACCAGCAAATGAGTAGACTGTTGGAAGAAAAACAACACCAAACCAACCTACTGTTAAATACAGTACAACAACTGCAGGAAGAGATAGTATGAGTTATAAGGGATAACAAACGATTAATGCAAGAGAAAGAGAAGATACTTAAGAGCTTGTCAGACAAGAAAAACCAAGGCAGGGAAAACCCTAGTGAAGAAAGGAGCATGCAATATGGTGTTGAACAAAAAACAAGAGACCACACCACTGATAGAGTGGAAAAAAGTCCATTCCAGTGAAGCAAAAAGAAAAAAAAAGTATAATGAAGCAGAATCTGACAATTTGTCAGATCAGCAAGAGGTTAAAAAGCAGAAAGTAGAGCTTTAGGGGGAGTTTCGAAAAATAAAAGCACCAAAATTTGATGGTGAAGCTGGGGAAGTGGCAGAGGCATGGTTAACAAACATGAACAAGTAATTTGAGGTGTACGAGTACAGTAGCAACCTGAAGGCCAGATTGACCATATACCAGTTAAGGGAGAAAGCTACTTTGGGGTGGGAAGAAGTGAAGAATGTTCGCAACATTGAGGAACAAGATGTCACTTGGGAATTTTTCTAGCAATACTTTAAAGACAAGTATTTGATAGAACGTTTCTATGATAAGTAAGGTAAATAATTTCATGACTTGATGCTGGGACAAATTACTATGGATGAATATATCACCAAGTTCACCTCCTTGTTACGTATGGTCCATATCTTCGAGAGGAAAAGGCTAAGGTGCAAATATTTTTGAGCAGAACGCCAACACATATGAAAGATTGAATTGAATTTGTAAATCCCAGAACCATGGATGAAGCCATTCATAAGGAACGAATGTGCTATCAACAGTCCCAGGCTAAAGGGGAGGTCGGAAAAAGTTGGTAGCAAAGGAAAGGACAGAAAAATAGCTCCAACTTCAAAGGAGCCAAAAGAAATAACTTTAAGAATTCTGCCTGAAGTTATGTTAGTAAAAAATTTGGTAGAAATCATCAAATAACCTGATGGCTAGCAGAAGAAAAACCTACAGAGGCATCCAGCAAGCCTGAGTAAGGATAGGTGACTAAGCCACCTCTATAGTGTTGGGGGTGTGGGGAGGCACACTATTATAAAAACTGCCCACAGCAAGCAAGAAATCGCATAGTGGCAAACTTGCAGGAAGCTTCCACAATGGCAATGTGGCATGAAATATTCCTCGTATCAATCCGACGTTGGAGGATCGTCAGTCAGATTATCAACCAAAGATGATTGAATTGGAAGGTAAATTACTATCTCAATTTGTTTCTATTTTTCTAGACCCATGTGCAAGTCTAGGTTATGATAGTCCCAAAATAGTGGAAATATGTAAATTAAAGGAGAATAAATTTAAGAACTCGTGGTTGGTACAACTAGCCACAAGAGAAAAAAGAAAGGTAACTGCCAAGCTTCCAAATTGTACTTTGGAGATTTCAAACACAAGTTAAATGTAGACCTGAAGATACTGCCATTAGGTTCCTACGATGTTTTTCTTCGTATGGATTGGCTATAAAAACATTGGACCTTAGTGGACTACAAGAAAAAGATCATTTATTACAGAATGCAATATGGAACATGAAAGGAGATTCAAGGAATCAAGAAGTCACTAAAGCTACGTCCAATTACAACAAGCCAAATGAATAAATGTATAAGGAAGGGATGCCATATATATGCTATTTAGCTGGGATATGTTGATTCCAAGGAAAACTCACCTATGATGGAAAATATACCTGTGGTGCAATATTTCTTGGATGTTTTTCCAGAAAATATTCCCGGATTACCACCGAGCCGAGACATTGACTTCACCATAGAGTTAATGCTAGGAGCCTCTCCTGTGTCAAGGGCTCATAGAATGAGGGTTCCAGAAGTAACGGAATTGAAAATGCGGTTACAAGAACTATTGCACAAAGGTTACATTCGACCGAGTGTGTCCCCTTGGGGAGCACCAGTGTTTTTTGTAAAGAAGAAGGGTGGAACCATGCAAATGTGCATGGATTATAGACAACTTAACAAGTTAACAGTTAAGAATAAGTATCCATTAGCAAGGATTGATGATCTGTCTGATCAGGTGAAAGGGGCCATAGTGTGTTCGAAGGTATATTTAAGATCCAGATGTCATCACATTTGAATCAAGGATGAAGACATTTAGAAGACAACATTCCATACCAGGTACAGGAATTACGAGTTTGTGGTGTTACCCTTTGGGTTAACAAACACTCCAGAAACCTTTATGAGGTTAATGCATGGAATCTTTCATCCTTTTCCGGATAATTTTGTACATATATTTATAGATGATATTTTAATCTATGCTAAAAATGAGGAAGAACATAAAGAGAATTTAAGAATTGTGCTGGAAATTCTAAGAAAACACCAGCTGTACGCTAAGTTCAACAAATGTGATTTCTGTAAAGCAAAAATTTAGCATTTAGGCCATGTCATTTCAGTAGAAGGGATTTCTATTGACCCAGAGAAGATTAAGACAGTCATGGAATGGCGAGTACCCCAGAATGTGACAGACATTTGATCCTTTATGGGATTAGCTAGATACTATTGAAGATTTATTGAGGGATATTCTAGAATTTCTTTTCCCATTACCTCTTTGCAAAGAAAAGGAAACATTTTCAAGTGGAATGTTGAGTGTCATAATAGTTTTGAAAAACTGAAACAACTTTTGACCGCTGCACCAGTGTTGAGGGTAGCTAACCCCAACAAAGAATTTGAAGTTTGTACAGATGCAAGCAAAGAGGGTGTTGGGGTAGTTTTAATGCAAGAAGGAAAAGTAGTGGCCTATGAGTCAAGAAAGTTAAAAGAGGATGAATAAAGGTACTCATCATATGATCTAGAATTAACAGCCATAGTACATGCGCTCTGGGTTTTGAGACACTACTTGTTGGGTAAAAGGTTTGTGCTAAAAACAAATCATAGCAGCTTGACCAATTATTTCAAGAAAGATGATTTAAACTCAAGACAGGAAATATGGAATTCATTTTTAAGTGAATTTTATATGGACATCCAGCATGTGAAGGGTAAGGAAAAACAGGTAGCTGATGCTTTAAGTAGAAAACTACATTGTGTTTGTGAGATTTATTTCAATCAACTAGAATGTAAATTTTTAGATCAAGTGAAAGAAGAACCACAAAAAGATCCAGAATATATATTCCTATGGCAGCAATTGGAAGAGACCAGAAAGTAAGGAAGTACTTTTGAATATGAAGTAAATAATGATCATATGCTCACCTTTGGAGGAAAGGTGTATGTACCAAATCGTGTGGACTTAAAAGAGATGATTATGGATGAATGCCATAGAAGTAACTACGCGGGTTACCCAGGATACCAGAAAATGTTGACAGTACTTAGAAAAGTATATTTCTAGCCTGGTATGTGTAAACATATTGTTGAATATCTACCTAAATGTTTGGAGTGTCAGTAGGTTAAGGTGCAGCATTGACATCCTGCAGGATTGTTGCAACCCATAACGGTACCAGAGTGGATGTGGGAGGTTATATCCATGGAATTCATTACAGGTTTACTGTGAAAAGAAAGGCAAAAAGAATCCATCATGGTGGTAGTCGACAAATTGAGTAAATATGCACACTTTATACTCATGCAATCTACTTATAAGACTGTACATAAAGCAGACATATTCATGAGGGAAATTTTTAGGCTGCATGGTATTCCGAAGACGGTTATCTCAGACAGGGATGTTAAGTTTACCTTAGCATTTTGGAAGACTCTGTTTATAGGTCTAGGGACCAAAATAAAGTTTAGTACAACCTATCATCCCCACACCGACCATCAAACAGAGCGAGTAAACCAAGTATTGGAAGACATGTTGCATATGTATGTGATGCAACAACCAACCAAATGAGAATACTATCTACACCTTGTTGAATTTTCTTACAACAATGGTTATTAGGAGTCCCTGAAGATGATTCATTTAGAGGCCTTGTATGGAAGGCAGTGTCGCACTCCCATAAATTGGAGCAGCCCCAAAAAAAAATTAATGTTGGGACCTGAGATGCTTACTGAAATGGAATCAGAAGTAAAGAAGATAAGACAAAATCTGAAGGTTTCACAAGATTGGCAGAAGATCTATGCAGATAAAAAGAGGTGTTATCAGGTATTCGAAGTGGGAGACCATGTGTGTGTGAGGATCAAACCCAAGAGGAGTACTTTTTGGTGGACCTCTTATTCCAATTTTGCTCCCAAGTTCTTTGGGCTTTCCAAATTTTGGAAAGGGTAGGACCTGTGGCCTATCATCTGGCTTTACCCAATCACATTCAAGTACACGATGTGTTTCATGTGTCCCTGTTGAAACGTAATGTGAACGATTCGAAGCACGTAATTCATTGGCAGAATATAAAGGTAGGATAAAATTAAAAATCCTAACTTGAAATATGATTTATTTATGAGAATTTGATATGGAAATTTTCTATTTGTAGGTGGATCAGGACGGCAAGTTTCTGGTCGAGTCGCAACACATACTTGATCGAAGGGAAATTATGCTCTGAAAGACAGTCATCACCCACGTTAAAGTGCAGTTGAAGCACTTCGGCCCGGATGAGGCTACTTGGGAGGACAAAAGATTTATGTATGAGGCCTACCCAGAGCTCTTTTCAGAGCCAGAATGAAACACCGAGGACAGTGTTACTTCCAGGGGGGAAGTTGTGATAGGTGCATTTACTGCTAACTAGTTGTTAACTAGTTTAAAGGATTTTTAATATTGTTCAAGGAAAAATATTGAGACAATTATTATTTTGCTGGAAAATTTATTTTTCCTTATTTTAATTATGAATAATAAAATTGGTTATGGAAAGTAAAAGTAAAAGGGCGATGGTAAATTCTTTCCAAGAACTGAAAGTTGGTTGTACAGTTGAACAGTTACCTTCTCCTCTAGGGATAAGAGAATCACCCCATAGAGGAATGGGGGTTTTGTTCATGGATGAAGGAAGAGTGAGAATTTCATGAGCTAGTAGAGACTAGTGGAAAAACACTTAGAAAATTCCTGAAGTTACTAGCACTGACTGGACTTGCAGTCTTGAGGTCACAGCAGAAAATGTATTGTCAACCCGTACCTTTTAGTGGAAGCACGGGGGAAGAGTAGGACATAATTTCCTCTCTTGTTGGTTGGGAGGACACCACAACCTAACTCGATTATTTCAGTTAAGTGAATATCTAGTTATTATATTTGGACATAAAAGAACTTGTTGTTTCTTTTTAAGTTATTATACACTAGAAAAAAAAAATTAGATCAGGGAAAGACTGTGTTATAATCTTTTCTCTATGGAAAACTATTTTATTTAGTTAGAAAATGTTATAATATTACTTTGTTGGAACTTCTTGTTTAAGATTTATAAAATTTATAATCTATTGGTTAATTACTTTTTATTAGAGATGAGAGATTATGAAAATTATAATGCTCTCTACACTAAGGCAAGATGTTTTGAACTACTCTAGTAGATTCTATGGTTTTATCTTGTAGACATTTTCATTATTATTTCTTGGAGGTTATAAAGAAAGAATGGAGTTTAAATGCTTACAGTAAACAAACTAAACTGTGATTTTTCTAAACTGTACTATGCATTTTACCATAGATATTTTTTTTAAATTAATAGAATGCGTGTAACAGTTACCTCAAGCAAGAAAAGTAATATGAAGAGATAAGTAAACATAGAAGAGTTAAACTGCTTTGCAAGAAAAGGAATGCAACTGGAAATGTTACCGTATCATAAATTTAGTCGGGTTAAATGTTGGTACTCGGTACAGGGTATCCCAACCCGGTACTCATCGTTAACCCTGGTATCTATACTTGGACAGAGTAGTTTGACGGTCTGGACACCTGAAAGCTAATACAAATTCCACACAGTAAAATTAACAATGAAATAACTAGAGGAATCTTCATATACATTTAACAGAGGACTCTTCATATTCATATAATAGTGGAATAACAAATAAATTGTCATATCTAATTGGTAGTAAAGAGAATAATAGGACTCTTTTCTAACATAACCTCAACCAAAAACAATTTGGTGAGGAAATAAACAAGAAGTGCATTATAATTGATACCCAATAACTCTACGAGCAATAAATTCACATACTAGAGAAAATATGGAACAAAATTGTAGTTCGGTTAACCTACTTAAAGGACAGGAATGAAACTATTCTAAGAGACCATCGTAACAAAACAAAAACTATATAATTCCACAATGCAAGTAGCAATGGTTACACCTAGAAAGATGAGGGTTCAGAATTATCCATATCAAGTAAAAATATCAGTAATCTCTTAAAGAGAATACTGCTTAAACATTTATAAGTTTTCACAGGAGTGAAAGACAAAACAACTATCATATAACTATACAACAATGATGTTCATTAGAGAAACCATTAAACTGGATTTGGGTTGAAGCCTTTATTTCTAGAAGTAGGAATATTGCATGCGGAGCAATACATCTATGCCACCATCCCTAATCCTTAAGAGCATGCCTGGTGGAATCTGAGCTCGATATTTCAGAACTTGGGTAAACTGATGGAACAAATTGATGCATTCCAAGGGAACCTGCCACTCTAATTTAGGAATGCACCTGCAAGTGACAGAAAAGCAGAATTTTCTCAGTAAATAATAAAGAAATTCATGCCATATTGCTTTGTAGGGAAGATCGAAAAATGATTAGAAAACTCTTAATAGAATTACTATACCTGTAAGAAGGAACTCCACACTTCTTCCGAAAAGAGTGGCTATAAATCAGCCAAAGAAAAATAATTTGAGATACAATCTCATGGTAGGTAAACTGTGATAAAGCCCGAAAGGAAAATCATTAACTTATAAGTAGAATGGATGCGTTACCCAGACTTCATAGAGGAGAAGCTCTCCAGATCAACGTCGAGGTTGGAATCATTTCCAGGAATGCATAATACCAGCAAAAAGAGGGAGGATGAGAGGTGAGGCACCCCTTCCACTGTAGTTGATGTACCGATTCGATGAAATAAATCGAATCACAGCCAAAATCAAACCCTCAATAGAGAAAATCCTCCATTGGAGCAGACTAAACAAGAAAAAAGGAAACCTCGACGCAGAAGCAGTATTAAAAGGGTGCCATCTAGGGATGGCAGAGATATCCATGCGAATTTTCCTGTTGGATTATTCACCATTGACCCTTCTATATCCAACAATGAGGATCAAGGTGAGTACCATGAAAACTTGCTATAGGTCTGAACCGTATCATACACCTGTCAACCATAATGACTGTCAGGTACTTCGCATTGAATATCCATATTCGTGTATGATATTTCTAGGGAGATCCAATCCTCGATATAAAAAATATGTGGAGGTAAGACTTAGTGGTATTATATGTTTAATATAGCTTCAGTGGTATCGACGTCATAGGATCAATGTATATATATTATAGTTTGAAGTCCACGAGGTAAATAATAAAACCATAAAGGGTGGTTAGTCGATAGTATGATATAAGAATTTTGATAATGCTTAAAACTAAACATCAATGCTAAATGTTATGGTTTGGTAAGGTAGATATCATGATTGAATATTTAAGTAATGAACAGTCAATGAAATTAGATTAAGGGTTAACTTTAGTATAGGAAGTAAAAAAAAAATATTTCTTATATTTATGAATGTGACATCGAGTAACAAAATTAAACTACGACTTAAAGGTAATTAAAATAAAACTAAAGTAATAACTAAACTAGATTTAAAACTAAATTAAAATAGTTAAAATCTAAATTGTAATCATATTAACTAACTTTACGAATACGACCAAAGAAAACTAAATTACGAATTAACATTAATTTAAGTAAAACTAAAATAATAAAAAAGCCATAATTAAAACTAAAATAAAACTACATTTAAGTAAATTATAATCATATTATGTAAAATTAAATGAAATGAATAACACAATTCTATCACCAAGATACAAAATTTTGTTAATATAATTGTTTTTCAATTTTTTGTATTAGTTCACATTTGTAGTTATCATTATGTAGTGTTGGATTTTTTCTTAGACCTTTAACTAACGTCTAGTAGGAACAAAACTTAAAATAAAATTTTCATTTCTACTCGAGCTTTTAGCCAATTTTTTAAGTACATAAATGCAAAATTGTACCATATTGCAAAATAATTGTGGAAGGCTTCTATGTCGAACATATTTCCAAACCTTTTGGTTATGGGGATGTTAATACTGAACATTGTTGTAGTCTTTTACTTATTACTCTTACATGTAATATTATTTTTAATTAGCCCTTTCTTTATTTTATATGGAATATAGTTTGGAAAATATAGTTTATGACACATTTCAAACTATTTAAATGGCCATAATTATTTGTAATGGTATTAGCAAGTGGCCCCTCTCCGATCAGATGACATGTTTCCATGTGCTGGGTAGCAGTGTCGTGGATTATGTAATTTCTGACATCCACGTCTTCAACCATATTAAAAACTTTGATCTTCTATGGATTTGAGCCTGACTCTATTCACACAACTCTATCTCTATCCCTCAATATTTCTAAGCATACCACCCACATAGAGGATGGAAATGAAAGAAAAAGACACATTCGCTTTGATAGAAGTAAAATTGACCTCTTCTTAAGGGATTTGGAGAGGGATTTAGGCCCCATGAATTATAATAATAACACTGATCAAATTTATTACCAATTCACTACTATCCTTTCCAACACCATTTGCAGGTATTCTATTGAGATTTCATTTAAGCAATCTAATACAACTTCCAATCCATGGTATGACAAAGATTGCAAAATGGCCACGAAAGAGATCAGGGACCCTCCTAATGAAATCATTAAGCTACAAAATATCAATATAGACAATAATATAATCAAGAGGAATAAAATATCATATATTAATAAAAGACAAAGATAACCATTATATCCCCTTAGAAAACTGGGAAAATTATCTTAAGAAGTTGTATGACTCTCCAGACACTATGGGCACCACCTTAATCACTCTAATTAAGGAGGAAGTATTCTCTCTTGATGACATTGACTCTGGTATCAATAAGATCACTAATGGGAAAGCTAAAGATATTGAAGGATACCAAGTCTATATCCTTAAAATGGGAAGATACATCCTCATTCCTTATCTCCACAAGCTTCTTAATTTGGCTGTAACGCATGAATTCCCTCATCTTTGGACGTAAAGCCTTATTTTACCTATATTTAAAAATGGGGAGAAGAGTGCCCCTTCCAACTATAGGACCATTATGGTTAGCCATATTCTAACCAAGATTTATGTGCTCATTTTGGAGAAGAAGCTTAGCATTTCGCTTGAAAGCCAAGGAAAAGGAGCTAAAGGAAAAGCTCATTATACGAGACATCACTTGACTGTTGACCATCTAGTCACTCTTACAATAATTTTGGAGGAATGGCGCAATAGAAAATTCGGTATCTTCTGTTACTTTTTGAGCTTTAGAAAATCTTTTGACACTGTCCCTTCAGATAAACTTTGGGAGAGACTTAAAGAGATCATGGTCCCTCTCAAGCTAAGGATTGATGTGATCCATCTCTACGAGAACGTCACATCCAATCTTAATACCAATGAGGGGTGGTCTAAAGAAATCAAATTCAATATTGGAGTAAAGCAAGGGTGTCTCAAATTTGCAAGGTGAAAGGGAACCAAGCTTTATGGTTTTCTCATTACTCTTCTCCTCTATGCCGATGATATTGTTCTTGTTGCAAAAATAAATGATGACCTTGACAAGCAGCTCAAGATTCTTCATGACTACTGCCTCAAGATGGGTATGACAGTTAACACTGACAAGACAAAAGTAATGATCATTAAATCCAAAAATATCACCCATGGTAGTTTCATGTATAATAACCAGTGCTTAGAGCAAGTTTGTTATTATAATTATTTGGGCATTGACTTCCCTCATCATCTCAAATGGAATTATAGCATCGGGAAAAGGATTATTGGGGGCTGAAAATATTATTATGAGCTTGAAAACAGTTGTACGTCAGTCAATATTTACATTTGGAATAAAAAGAAGTTCCTGTTTGAGACCCTTGTCACCCATGTTGTCTTATACAGATGTGAAGTTTGGGGTTGTAGTATATCCAGAGAGTCATGGAGGAAGATTGACATGATTCAAAAGAAATTCATAACCTACAACCTTAAATACTTCCTATCTTATCATCTTGATCGAATGTGGTTTGTCCTCCATTGAAAGTATGACTATGTCCAGATATTTGATGTATAAGAAGAAGCTTGATAACGTGAAATTATAAACTCTCCCTAAAATTTATTATTAGTGTAGTAAAAACCCTCACCTTCGCCTCAAGCATGGCTGGCATAAGGATTCCCAGTTCTGGCTCAACCATTGAGGAATTAAGGAGGATATCAGTATGGGAAGCAAAGATAATATCAAAAATACTATTGCCTTCAACTTTAAGGACAAGCTGTGGGAGGATCAGGAGTTGGAGGGTAAAACGAATCTAAGATACTATAAGGAAGTGATCAACCCCATCCTTAATAATTACACTTATCTCTTTTTGTTGTCCAGTAATAAAAAAAAATTGAACATCACTAAGATTAGAACTAATTCCCATGAGCTTCGGAGTGAGACCCAGCAGTGGTATATTCCGAAGATCCCTTGGAACAATAGAACTTCCAGATCTGCTATTACAAGTAGGTGGAAGATGAAAAGAACTTCCTTTTAGACTGCCCAACTATTACTCACATTCGCTCTCATTTCCCTACCATATTTCACAGTTCCAATCTTCTCGACCTATTAAGCCAGCCCACCTATAGTGATATTGGAGCACTTATTTCCCTTATCTTTGACCATAGAAACAAGATTTTGAAAAATGAAACTTAGATTCTTTCTCCTCTCTTAAGGTCCAATGGACCGCATTGGTCTTAATATATGGTAACCACCACCATCATCATCATCATCATAAAACATTTGGTTGTATACTACATAATAATCTGTTGTCAAACAACTCTTAGCATGATCACAAAAAAAAATATTTGTTCGAAATATAGTTCTACATGTAATTTAATTTTTCACTTAACCATCAATGATCCCAACATTATTATGGGTTTACTGGTCATCTAAATTGTCATAACTCTTATCCACACACATGTTTGATTGACTCGAAGGGATTTGTTGTGATTAGCACTTATTTCATCCTTGGCATTGATGGCCTATACAGGCTAGAGTTACTATATGGTTAGCTAGCATCGCATGGTAGGGTGAATAGGACTATTGGTTATGTTGATTTTAATAGCACAATACCTCTTCTACGGCCCGAGTTCTCGATCCTCCAGGTGAATCAACGACTATGAAGCATTACCATTAGGTTAATTGTCGCTTGGGGAAATGAGGAGGAATTCCTTTGTCATCTCCACCGCGCGGAAGGAGGGTTTCCTCCTCTGCACCTTGGCATTGATGGTCTATACAGGCTAGAGTTATTGCGCCGAGAGGTGCATTCTACAGCCCAGTATGACCCCGATGTGTAAGTATGTCGGAAGCCAAAAAAAATTTCGAATTGAACAATAACTTACATAAACATATAAAAAATATAAATGAACAATTAAAATTTATTAAAAATAAATGTAAACATATAAACTTAAAATATGAAAAGTTTACTAACACTCAAAGAGATATGATAAATAAATAATATATAGTAAATATGTAAAAATATAAATAAACCATAGGTATGGTAAATAAATAAAACCTCTTTTTATGTTACTCAGGAGGTATGGTAAATAAATATAAATATAAATAAACTAGAGGTATGGTAAATAAATAAAACCGACTTCTATATTTACTCAATAAACCACTTTAGCTTTTATTTAGGTGAAGCCTATGGGACGAATTATTATTAATACCAGGGGCCAAATATCATGGGACAAATTATTAATAATACCATGTGAAAATACCATGGGCCAAATAATATATTTATAAAATAGGTATGGTAAATAAGTAAATATAAAAGAGGTATAAAGATGTAAGGTAAATAAATATAAATATATCAAATACGATTATAAACTGGGCTGTAGATGCGCCTCTCGGCGCAATCAAGATCTACTTACATATGAAGTATAAGGGCCAAATACCATGGACCAAATTATTATTAATACCATGCCAAACAAAACATTATTAACCCTAACATTAATATTAAAATATTAATATTATTAAATTTAATATGTTTAGATTAATACAATATTAAATTTATTATATTGTAATATATATTAATATATCATGATATATGATAGAGGTGGAGAAATAGGGTGAGTGACAAGGGAGATATGGAGATAAATTGAAGGATAAGGGAGAAGAGGAATGAAGAGAGAGAGAGTGAGAAGAGTGAGAGAGTTAGAGAAGGGTAAGAGAGGGAGAGGGAGACATAAGTATGGAGATGGGAGAGAGATAAGGAGAGAGGGGGGGAGAAGGAGAGAGGATTGGAGGGTAAAGAGTGAGAGAGAGAGAAAGAAGGGGGAAGGGAGAGGGAGGTAGGACAGAAAGGATGAGAGGAGGAGGAGAGAAGGAGGGATAGAGAGATGGAGCTGGAGGCAGAGCGAGGAAAGGAATAAGAAATACATAGAGAGGGAGTGACAAGGGATAGATGGAGAGAGAGTGTGTATTTTTATGGGTGGGATAAAGATACATAGAAGTGATGGAGACAAGGGGGGGGAGAAGGAGAAAGGAAGCGTGATGGAGAAAAGGGGGGAGAGAAGGATAAAGGGATAGAAATAGTAAGATAGTTGGAGAGTGAGATAAAGTGATTGGGGAAGAGAGAGGATTGAAGGACAGAGAGAGAGAGAGAGAAAGATAGCTGGGGGGTCAAATAGAAGGAGACGAGAGAGGAATGATGAGAGAGAGGAAGAGAGTGATGGGGAAGAGAGGATTGTCGAAGAGAGAGAGAGAGAGAGGGGTAGAGATGGGGGAAGATAAAGGGGGGTAGGAGATAGAGGGAGAGAGAGGAAGGAAAAGAGAGGGGACTTGAAAGAGAGGAGGAGAGAGGGAGGGATAGAAATATGGATTTGGAGGGGGAGAGAGGGAGGGATCAAGAGATGGAGAGGGAGAGAGATGGGGGAAGAGAAAGGGAGGTAGGAGAGAAAGGGTGAGAGAGGAAGGAAAGGATAGGGGACTTGAAAGAGAGGAGGAGAGAGGGGAGGAGAGAGGGAGGGATATAAATATGGATTTGGAGGGGGAGAGAGGGAGGGATTGAGAGATGGAGCTTGATGAGGAGAGAGGGAAGGAAGAATAAATACATAGAGAGTGAGTAGTGGAGAGAGAGGGGGAGTGACAAGGGAGAGATGAAGAGGGAGTGTGTATGTTTTTGGGTGAGCTAAAGAGACAAATAAGGAGATATGGAGAGAAGGGGGGAGAGAAGGAGAGAGAGAGGCATATGGTAACAAAGTTGGAAGGTGAAGATAGAGAGAGGGGGGGAAAGAGAAAGGAAGAGAGAGGGTGAAGAGAGGTAGGGAAAGAGATGTGAATATGGAGAGGTAAAGAGGGGGAGGTAAGAATAAAGACATAGAGGGTGAAAGGTGGAGAGAGAGAGAGAGAGAGGGAGTGATAAAGAATATGGGGAGAGAGGGAGTGATAAAGAATATGGGGAGAGAGGGAAAAAGCATAGCAGGAAGGAAGAGATATAAAAGCGCGAGAGAGAGAGGGAGAGAGAGAGAGAGAGGAGGAGGAGGAGGAGGAGGAGGGAGTGATAGATAGGTACATAGATTGGAGAAAGAGAATTTATGTTTTGGAGTTGATATAGAGAGATAGAGTGAGATATAGATATAGATGTAAGGTGAAGAGAAAAAAAGATAGATGGAGAGAAGGACTGAGGGAAAGGAAATTGATAGATATGGAGTGAGAGAGAGTGTGTGTATGGTGGGTGAGATAAAGAGAAAAAGAAGGAGATATGGATGGATATATAGATATATATGGGGGATATAGGGAAGAAGGTTTCTTGCAGTAGATGCATTGATTTCTAATGATATTTGATTACATACACTAGATGGATTGATTTTAATGTAGATGATTTCTAATCCTATTTGATTGCTTGCACTAAATGCATTAATTTCAGTGTAGATGATTATTTCTAATCCTATTCGATTGATTTCACTAGATGCATTAATTTTAATGTAGATTTTGATTTTTGGTTATATTTGATTTCTTTCACTAGATGAATTGATTTCAATGTAGATTATTTTTAATCGTATTTGATTGATTGCAATGAATGGATTGATTTCAATGTAGATGGTGATTTATAATCCTATTTGATTGCTTTCACTAAATGCCTTAATTTCAATGTACATGGTGATTTCTGATCTTATTTGATTGCTTGCACTAGATGCATTAATTTCAATGTAGATGTTGACTTATAATTATATTTTATTGCTTGCACTGAATGAATTGATTTAAATGTAGATGATTTATAATCCTATTTGATTCCTTGCACTAAATGCATTTATTTGAGTGTAGATGGTGATTTCTAATCCTATTTGATTGCATGCACTAGATGCATTGATTTCAGTGTAGATGTTGGCTTTAAATCCTATTTTCCTACTTGCACTAGACTCATTTATTTGAGTGTAGATGTTGATTTCTAATCATATTTCATTACTTACATTATATGCATTGATTTTAGTGTAGATGTTGTTTTCTATTATTATTTGATTTCTTGCATTAGTTGCATTGATTTCAGTGTATATGTTGATTTCTAATTTGATGTATGATGGTACAATAATTTTAAAGTCATTGGGTTAATAGTGTGTGTGCAATGATTTCAGTGTAAGCACAAAAAATTATTGACAATGTACATTGATTTTTGGGTTATAGTAATTCAACGTATTAATATTGGAGAAAAAGAGAGACAAGGTATGGTGTTTACTACAATAGCTCGAGCTAAATATTTAAATGGTTTATGATTCCAACTATCCTTTTCAAATAATCAATATGAAAATATGACAAAACTAACATGGGTGAAAATAAGAATAGTAGAAGAAAATAGTTTGAAATCGATCACAATGAAGACTATTCATAATTGACTACATTCTTATTATTCACGGTTTCTATCATTCAATATTATTACATTGTCACTTTGCATTCAAAATTTTATTTCATCATTAAAGTTATTTTACAATATTTATCATCTCAACAAACTGAGGTAACTAATCAAATTTAAAATTAAAATGACTCAATGAATCTCAGACATATTTAACATATTTAAAATGGTTATGTTAATATTAGATGTATTTACATATCATTGATAAAATTAAGCATATGTTCCTCATATTATCGATAGATTTTCCTTGGTCGCACACGATTGAAACCAGCCTAGATCCATATTAACTCCGGATCTATCAAGCGCCGAGAGGGATCAAATCTCTCGAGGTGAAAACCTTTCCTCAAGTTTGCCAGGGGAAAAGGGTTTGTCCCTCGGCAGATAGGCTGACCTATGGTTAGCTAGCATCGGATGGTAGGATGAATAGGAATATGGGTTATGTTGATTTTAATAGCACGATACCTCTTCTACAGCAAGAGTTCTCGATTCCACGGGATCTATGGACATGTGTAATCTCTTGGAAGAGCTCCTCATATCAACGACCCACGATCCTCTAGGTGAATCAACGACTATCAAGCATTACCATTAGGTTAACTATCGCTTGGGGTAATGAGGAGGAATTCCTTTGTCATCTCCACCGCGACGAAGGAGGGTTTCCTCCTCTACGATTAGCACTCCGACTTAGGTCTGCAACAGGTACCCTCTTAGCTGTGCCTTGGAATACATATTCGCCGTTTTGGTTACATCTCACACATTACAGATCATGGTTAAAGAGAATTTTGTTAGATAACAGTGGATAAGGTAACCATTGTGCTTAATTTAAAGGTGGTCTTGATGCGGTCTCTCATGTCATGGTCCACTGATGATGTCTGCGTTCTCTTGCAGGGCTTCAATTATCAGTTCCGCTCCTTTTCAGGTAAATTCCTTTCTGATACAGTCATGAACATTCATATTCTCTTGGGGTTAATTTATTTATAACGTTAGCTACCAAGATTCTTTTTGGTTACAGGTATTGCCACTCAATACCCTTGGGGTTTACTATTCTTTCTTCCACAAATTGCCGAGTACCTCTAATTCGCTCTTCGCTCTAGCATAGATATTCTGACAACTCTTTGTTCCTGCCGACTTGGTCCCTTGCAGCTGAAGAGATGATGCTCTATTATTAGTGCTCTAAATATGTTATTAGGGTTTTATTAGATTGCCCCTGTCATTTACATCGGGGTTGTTCTCGGTTTTTCCAGGTTTGTTCAGTTAGGTTTATTCTATATAACATATGGCAGTCTTGGTTAAACATGACATATTTTGTATTAATATTATGGTTGGAATCTATGGAAGATATATGTAGTAATTTTGCCGCTGTTTTTAATTATAAAAACTGGCTTTGAATTCATCAAACCTCTGTGAGGTTGCGGTGAAGGGCCAGAGTGCTCTGAGGTGTTTATTTAAATGTTAATATTACAGTTTCACGTTTGTAATTTAGTTAATTCTAGGTTTTTCTCACATGGTCGCAATGATCAATATAATATTAAAATTAAAGAGAGAAGCTATTGCACAATATTAACACACAAAACAAAATATATCTATTACTTTATATTTAATCAAATGAATACATCACAATATCTATATTGCTGCTGAGATCCAACCATTTCTAAACATAAATAGAGAGGTTGAGATATTCTCTCAACACCTTCCTACAAAATCTGCAACTAATTCTAATATGAGTATGGAAGAATTATCTTCCAATACTCCCCCTTAATTCTTACATACATATCATAACAATAAAAAATTATCTTTGTCTCACTGGTCTTCATGAGCAACTCTACCCACTCTACAGTCTTCTGGATTTCGCTCTTTTTTTCTCCACATTTTTGAGCTTACCTTTCAACCCATTTAAAGTACACGTGCTTCTGACCATCAATGTTGAATTTGTAAGATTAAAGATTCTTGACACCCCCGAATAAGAGTCTCGACACTGAACTACCCTATTGAAATATTTCCATCTATGAAATAACCTCGAAGAATAAATTTCAATAGTCGTATAGGAAAATATTCTAGGTATAGAATATGATTAGTGATCAATCTTACAAAGTGACCTTTAGACACAAGGATTTTATTGTATAACCTGTAACCGATGCTCTTCAAGCCCGAAGCACAACAAGACCCATCAGCATATAAAAAATTCACACAATCAAATTAGCCAATTGTTCTCTCGGCACCAAAGAACGTCAAGAATGACTAATTTAAATAATGCTAAATTGTTCAATAATTGGTTCTACACTACACAAATCTCACAACAAATGTCACATAATATATATCTAAAAAATGCACAAGCAGCTTCAATTTCTCCGTCAGTATAGCACCTTCCTCCCGACGATTCGATTCTCCAGCGATCGCCGCCTCTGTCTTTTGCAAATGAATTTGCAGCTTCCATCGAACACAAGGAAGGAAATATCCATATATCTACCCTCTTATTACAGATAGTGGACCAACAACGCAGTTGGGTCAACTCATATAATGAAGAAACTTTGCGCATTTCATGTGACAAAAAATATATATAAATCGGTAGTACTAGAATTCCATGGCAGATAAGTTTGCATAGCTTCAAATTCATGGAGTTGTATCTGGTTTGCAAGGTAGCTACCTCAGAACTAGTAATTCTGTCCATTTCAATGGACTATGGCCAATATCGTTTCCTCAACGTAAATACCATTCAACAAACCTCTGGTTCTCGCTGAACGAAAAACCTGATCGAACTGCCTACATGCTTCTCTCAGCCATGTTCAACAGGCTTCAAGAATTATTTCTTCCCAGGGCTTGTGAAAATGCATGTGGGATCTCATCCAGGCCTCTTGAAAACGCATATGGAAAATCTTGGGCCTGATCTGCAGTTGAGAACTCTACTAATCATATAACATGCGGCTTCCTTGAACACCAACGAAAATGGACTGAAAATAAAAGGGAATCATCGTGAGAATCTCGACATAACATGAATGCTACTCGTCTGGATAAAGTAATGCGTCATCGGGGGAATTACAAAGATCTTGACGAATAATCTCTGACTGTGCAGGCTCTGTCAAACCCCATGGCAGACAAGATAATCCGTGTTAGAAGCGAGCTGAAGTCGAGTTCTGCGTTCCCGTTCTCGTTCTGGTTCTTGTTCTGGTTCAAGTGAAATGACTTCAGCGCTTCAGAAAAGCAGCGCTTGAGAGCAGGATATGCACTGGAGATGTGATCCACATAATAATTCTTCGCCTTCTTCCTTCAACAGTGGCAAATCAACCTACACAGAAACTTACAGCAATCTCTAACAAAAAATAATCTTCTACATTCACACACACTAATCCTATCTATTTACATAGGATTACAAATTATGGGTCTCACATCTTTTTGGGCACTCCCATGAGGGATTAAGCCCAGCGAGGCTCTTATACTATATTAAAATTAAAGAGAGCAGCTATTGCACAATATTAACACACAAAACAAAATATATCTATTACTTTATATTTAATCAAATCAATACATCACAATATTTATAGTGCTGCTGAGATCCAACCATTTCTAAACATGAATAGGGAGGTTGAGATATTCTCTCAATAGAAACTAATTCAAATATGACTATCGAAGAATTATCTTCCAATACTAAAAAGTTTGAATGCCATTGTTGGAACAACAGTTTTTCTTTTTATTAAATGTTGATTATTTATTATGATGAAATTCGTACGGCATGTCCTATAATGAGCATAGTCTTCTAAATTTTATCTGTTTCTTTGCCTATTCTATGGTTTATCGAGTTCAGCTTCTTTGTGTTCGAAAGACTTCACCTTCCGGTTGAGATTTATTATTTCCATCCAACATATTTTTTACAACAGTGCTTACACAGATTCACATCCTCGCCTTTGGCTTTTTGGCTCGCCTTTGTAAGTGTAGTAGAAACCCCTCTATATTCCAAGGTAGAACTGCCTCTATCGAGCCATTAGTCGTGAGAAGGAAGGCTAATCTGCCCTCGGCGTCTCATATTTCTTCCGCTTCCAATTCCCTTTTCAGTTAATAGTTTTTCTTTCGTTTATTTCTCATTTCTGTAAACTTAATAGTTTCAGTTCACACATTTCCTAAATTACTTTCAAGGTTATATTTCACGTGCTAATTTCATTATTGTTTTTCATATGAATCCTCTCGACATAAAATAAATTCTATTAAAATACTTATCAAAATACTTATCCTTTTTCTCATAGAAGTTCACGCAACTTAAAAGTTCACACAACTCAACTTGAGGGTGATGCTCCACCCAACCACAGACCATTCGCTACTGCGTCTTTCCCCAGCCACTGCACATTTGGAATTCAGAATTTCTACTTATTGTAAGGCCTTGGCCCTCTCCCCCAAGCCACTAGACATTTGGACCCTCTCCCCAAGCAACTGGACATTTGGAATTTAGGATGGAATTTAGGATTTCTACTTATTGTAAGGCCATGGCCCTCTCCACCAAGCCACTGGACATTTGGGATTTAGGATTTCTACTTATTGTAAGGCCCTTCGCCCTCTGATCTCTTCTATACAGGGACCCCTTCACACTTTCCACTATGCGTGAGTATTCCAATTCCATTCCTATCTCTTTTCTCCTGCTTGCTTGCCTCAGGTCCCTCCCCTATTGGCATTTTTTCTTTTCATTTTAAGCAGTTAAGAGATTCTGGAGGAAATTTTCATGCAAGCTGACAATAGCTGCCCCGATCCCAATGTGAGTTAAAAATAACCACAGTAGCATACTAATTAACCAGTTTAACTTTTTACCGTTGAGCAATTTAAACAACTAAAAACTAGTATAGTAAATACATAGAAGTCCTTTTTTCCTTTTACAGAGGGGATATATATATATATGGATTTTAATTTTATTTATACAAATATTAAAATAATTAATGGTGGATATTTTTTTTTTATTATATATTATTTTATATATAATAATATTAAAAAAAACTAAGAGATTTAAGTTAGAGGTTTTGTAAATATGTTGTAACCATTTTTTTTTTACATTTATGAAATAATTGTATTTAATGTAATAATACTAGTTAATATTTTTTTATTTTTCATCTTTATGGAAATTCCTAAGGCAATGGAAAAAGTGTTGATTTACTAGTTCTATAGAGGGCATGTGGGTTTCCTTTTTTTAAGATATTTTTTAATTCCATAAATATATCCAATTCCAATAAAAGTTTTCTAAAATTAAATTAATTTTGATGATGTTGGGCTTGAAAATGAAAATGAAAAGTGGTTGATTCAAATATGGTCATAAAATAAAATATATGCATTTCTACTAAAAAAAATTCTTTGAGCTAGGTTATTAGAATTCACTCCAGAGCATCTAACAATAATTATTAAATTCCAAAAATTTAAATGTTGAAACTTTTGTTTAGCATGCTAGCTTCAATTTAAACTAGATTTTTTTATAGATTTTGTTTATTTATTACATTATATATATTTTAGAATTGATATTGTTATTTTCAATCAAAATTAAATAGAGAAAAAATTATATAATAATTTATATTTTAAATCCTTTGTATTTTTTTTATTATCTAAAACCATATATAAAATAGTATATAAATTAGTTATTTTTTATAAGTAATATATAATATTAAAAATAATAAAAGATTACATATTTTAATATATATACTTATTGGAATGGATATTGTTATTTTTAATCAAATTTGAATAGAGAAAAAATTATATAATGATTTATATTTTAAATCCTTGATTTTTTTATTATTTATTTTAAACTATATATAGAATAGTATATAAATTAGTTATTTTTTATAAGTAATAGAATATTAAAAATAATAAAAGATTACATATTTTAATATTTAAATCTGATGCAGTGATATTGTTAAAATTTTTAAATAGTATATAAATTAGTTATTTTTTATAAGTAATAGAATATTAAAAATAATAAAAGATTACATATTTTAATATTTAAATCTGATGCAGTGATATTGTTAAAATTTTTAAATAATATTATTATTAAATTCTAAAAATTTAATAATTAATAAATTCAAAAAATTTAAATGTCTCAACTTTCATTCTTGCATGCTTTTTTCGTTTTATATAGATTCAATTAAAACCATTTTATATAGATTCAATTTAAACTATCTTATCTGTCAATTTTGTTTGTTAAGTATATTCTATAGTTATTAAAATATCAGATATTGTACACTAAGTTTTTTTTTAATCTCTAATAATTATTTATTTTATCTGAAAATTATTTTAAAAAATCTATGAGATTTATGAGAATTGGTTAATATTTTATAAATAATTGAATATTAACAACAACAAAAAATTATATTTTTTTAATATTTAAATATGTTAGAGTGTTAGTGTTTATATATAAATAATTTAGACATTTTAAAATTCTTACTATTTTATATAAAAATAGAGATTTTTCTTCATTATTATATATTGATACTTTTTTAAATTAGAATTTTCAGAAATAGATTAACATTTTCAAATTATATTTTTAGAAATAAAATATTCAAGAATTCTTTAAAATGAAATGTATATCTATCTTTTAATATGAACATTTTATAGTAATAAATATTTATTTGTTGTTTCAAATTCTTTCTTCCTATTTTAGTTGTTTAGGCTTTATTTTTTTAAACATTGCAGTTAGAGAATTGTAAAAAATTCAAAAATAAGGTCATAGAGTGAGACAAACATTATATAATCTATGGATCTATAGAATAAAATTATATAGGATTAGGATAAAAAATTGTGTATATTTGTATTAATTTTTTAAATTAACTTTTGTTAACCTTTATTTGAGTAAATAAATTTTATTTGTATTTATTTATATTTTTATAATTAAGTTTATTAATATTTATAGTAAATTAATATTTCTCCAACCAATTTTTATTTTAATACATAATTTTTTTTGTGAAAAATACTTTGTCAATATTTTCAACCTTCTTTCTATGATTTTTCAACTAATCATATAACCCAATCAACAACTATATAAAATTTTCATGTTAGTTTTTTTTTTCTTTTTTTCTTTTTTTCTTTTTTTGAATAAATAATGCTCAAACAACAACCATATAAAATAGTCATTCTTACTAAAAAAATAAAATTTCACTATTATATAAAACAATTATGTTTTTATCATAAGTATTTTTAAGATTTTTATGTAACACAACATCGTTCATGTAAATTGACAACAACAAAGCATGGCTTCTTATGTGTATAATTTATTTATTATTTATGATTCAGTTTTCTAACTAATTTATATATATGTCAAATATAAGATATGTTCTTATTTCATTTCTATTTTACTTTTAATTTTTGTATTCCTAAATTTATAATTTATTGAAACCCTACAGTTTACAATGAACTTTTCATATAATTAAAAATTAGCTCTTCTCCATTGTACTTGAATTCCTACTTTCTCCATTATTTTTCAAAGCTATTATACATAGTATGATAGTTTTTAGAAAAACCAATGAAGCTCTAATAAATGTTTTTTCTTCATTTCTTTTTCAAAACATCAACAACAAGTTATGATATGGTCAATGGTTGAATTATTAGGCCAAAATAAATGCAAGAAAAATCTCTCATAACTTTCATATTATTAGTCTTAGAGCTATGCCAAATTCATCAACACTTTGTAATTGTGCATTGTACCAAACAATTTGTAATTTAGATCACCATTTAATTGTATATTCTACCAAAATTATTAATTAATAATTGAATTATATCTATATATATATTCAAACTTTGTGATATAATTATGAATATAATTGTCTTTTGTAACACAATATGAAATATATATATTAATATTCTCTATATTATATTAATATTAATTTAAATATTTTATAGTATGATTTATATGTATCATGCTACTAACTTCTATATATAAATTTTCTAACAACAAAATTCTTAATTCCAATATAAAAAAAAAATTACATATCTTTTATTTTAAATTATAAAATATATCTTCCAAAATAATTTCATAAACACATTAAATATAAATAATAAAGAATAAGATATCTGAAAGTTATATCTTAATATTTACGCTAGATAATATAAATATTATTCTTCATACCTTCCAACACAATTATATAAAACACATTAAATATAAATAATAAATGACTAAGATATTTAAGAGTTATATCTTAATATTTACTATAGGTAATAAATAATATATTATCCTTCGTACCTTAGCGTGGAGTATCTAATGTGAATGTTTTCCATAACACAAATTCAAGTGGACATACGGAAAGAGAATATGTCCAAATGCATATGAAAAGATGGAGATTTTAATCAATGCTGTGTCAATAGAGTGGTAATAGCATGACATATCTTTTGTATTTAATTAAACTTTAAAATATAATGTTATTAAAAAGCTACGTAATCTTAAATTAATACTCATTTTACATTTTCAATCTTCTTATCAGTTTTTATTAAGGTGTTGTTGAAAATTAACTTAGAAATATTTTGCAAAATACCAGTTTATATGAATAAAGTTGTCATTTTCAACCTAATTGGATCAGCTGTATCATAATCTATAATATATTGTATGTCATATTAACATCGATATACAACTATATCAATATAAATATTTCTTTATTTAAACCCAAAATATTAACGATCAACATTAAAAGCATATCTTTGATCTTAAGATTATTAAATATTATAAATTCTAAATGTTACAACAAGCTACGAATTATTAAAAGTTAGAACATTTGATATTTTATAATATTTATGCTCTTAATAAATTATAAATAAATTTAAATAAATTTATGATAAAAAACAACGAAAATGTAAAAATTGTTTTAAAATACTATATATATTCTATTTTATAATATATGGTGAGTGATAAATAAATTTAAAATAAAAAACGACGAAAATGTAAAACTTATTTTAGAATTCTATATATTTTATTTTATGATATGGGGTGAGTGAATTCACAAGAATGTACTTTTCAAAATAGAATGAAAGGTTGTCATAATTTAGAATCTTAATTTTAATGAAAGGTTGGGATAAGTTAGAATCATAACATAAGGAAAGTTCACGCCAATGACAACAAATAAAAGTTGGGAGAACTTTGTTTTTTCCGTCAAAATGTTTACGAATCTCTATTACTGCGAAAATTAAATTCAAATAATCGATATGCGAATATTTTTTTTCACAGTGGCCGACACTTGGAAATAGATATGGAAATAGTTATGGAAGACTTTAGGGGACAAATCTGGCAGCCAAATCTGTTTTACTTGTGAAAAGGACTAGTGTGTAAGCCTAAGTACCTCCGGTAGCTTCTTAGCTGTGTCTCGCATCGACTGAATCCACTCTCATTGACTGAATCTAACAATCTGTGTAGCAACATAATTGTTGAATTCCATTATAAATTATGTAATAAAAGCTATAGCCGATCTCGAAAATGCTACGCTGATGCATGCAGCTGCAAATGACTGGCGCTGGTTGATCCGCTTAACGCTCCAGTGGGGTATCATAGGATCTGTTGCTGTTTCTACTGGAAGTAGCTGCTTCAAAACTTCACTAATTAGATTTTTGCTAATTATTCTTCCTATTCAGTTTATTCAAAAAAACAATAAGAGAAACTACGAGAACGATCACAATCAACCTGCCTTTTAAACATGTGGTCAGTGACTTGATCGTCCAAAGAGTGAACAGAAACTGAAAGAAACTGCATATTACAACTTTCCAAACGTTAATATAGTTAAGCTACTAAATCAATTCCAGTAGCAAACATAAATATTGCTATGTTGCGTTACTCTAAGCCATTTTAACTGTTGTTTTTTCTTTTACCTCCACTTGGATCTGTAAGGACTGCACATAGTTGATGATTTCCTCCAACAAAAGTACCTTGTTTGTAAACTGGTATTTCACGCACAACATAAAAATATCTATTTCAACTTCAAAAATCATATTAACCTTTAATTAGACAATCAGATATAAAGTATGAAATTAAGCACTTAGAAAAAAAAAAATAATAATAATAATTAGGCTGCTTAGCCCAATGGAGGAAGTGTTACAAGAATGTTTCAAAAGTGAAATCGGACAACTTAGCTGTCTTTAATTTAAGGCCTTTGCTAGTTGAGCTGTTTATGAACCCTACTTTACAGTTTTAAATAAAACCAAGCAAAGAGAATATACCTTTTTACATATGCGTACGGTGCCTGATATTTTTTCCCTCAAACATGCATTTGACGGAGATTTAACGGAGATAACCTTCTATGCATAATTGGTTTTCGGAACAGTAAATCATTATTGATTTTCGAGTATTTTTACCCTCTTTTCGAGGCTCTGACGGTCAGTATCCTGGCGTCTTCTTGCTCTTGCATGGATGCAATCCTTTCGAGACTTCATAATCTTCGGAAGCACAATAATGGCGCCTGTCCTTTTTCAGTTTCTGAAACCACAAGTCATTTATAAACTAATAGAATTCAGATAGTAATCATAAAGCTGCCAGTAAATCGTACAAATAAAAAAATAGAACAAAAGTATGACGTAATCACACACAAAAGAAAATCAGTAAAATGAATGTGTATTCGCTTTCTGTGACGAAATTCTATCATTATTTTTCAAAACATCCAGGGCTAAACAGAGATATAACTTTCCAAAATCTTTCATTTCAAATTTTTGGTAGCATTTCTTATTATGATAACATTATCAACAGAGATAAAAACAAATATATCATTTTTCATCCATCTTATTCTTAATATAGAGATTTGGATCTCTTTTATTTTTGAAAAGTAAAACTGTGTTGAGAGATGAATTCTTCAGTGTTCACATACCAAGCGGTGAGTATCTATGTCAGTCTATATATTGCTTTCTTTAATCCATAAGATGTTCTTCTCACTGTTTTACAAAACCTTATGGTTCACCAAAATATATATATATTTTATAATTTTGGTTAAAAAATATGGACTTATATTTAATTAATTTAACTTTCAATTATGTTTGGACATAATTTAACTCCCAATTATGTTTAGTTTCTAATGAAATCATCATTTTAACGGTGCTTATTTTAAGCTAAATGGCAAAATAGTCTTCATAATATATCCCTTATTTTTGTGAATAACTATTTGTTACCAATCTACTTTTATACTTACGAATAGTATTAAATTTAGTTTTGAGCAACTTTATTAATCTTGTGGGAACTTTACCCTTAGGTAATTCTCTCAATTCTAGTGTGTCATTTTTTATTAAAAAAACCAATATTCTTCCTTCCTTCATTCATTATATATGTAGAGTTCAAAGGTTCTACGACATTCATCACTAGACATTCAAAGATACAAATTATGGTGGCAAAGGTTCTAATAGATTCATCACTAGATCTTTAAAGACACAAATTATGAGGGCCCTCCTTCTAGCCCCAAAAAATGTTCACCTCGAAAAATGACCTCATCAATATGTGAGAGAGGCCATCTAGTTAGAGGCCCAACTAAGCTCTTATATATTTGATGTAGTGATTCTGATTAGTTAATTGGGTCCACTTAGCCCCTCTCTCTATATGTTAGCTTATAATATATCTATTATTGACCAATATAAAGAGATAAATAAGATTTTCCCTTGTGTTGTGCACATTCAAGAAAGAAGATCCTTAAGCTGACTCTATGGCTCATCCAGGTAGTAACTAAGGTATGCCCCCACATGATGACTTCTAGAATGTAGACTTAAATATAAATTTATATCTAATATAAGATGTAAGAAAAAAGAAAACAAATCCAAAGTTGTATATCTAAACCCAATCAAGAGAATAATAATTAAATGATTGGGGATTTTAACATGTTTCGTTTATGATAACTAGATTGTATTGTGATTAAAAAGCATGTTCTATTCAGATATCTAATAACAATTAATGGTTAACTATTAAAAAAAGGCAAAAATTATGATAATTTCAATAGTTATTAAATTGATATTTTGGATGATGGATTTATGAGTAAATAGTTACTCATAAATCTAGTTTTTGTGGTTGAACAAAGAGAAATTAATAACGAATATATGAAGCTAATAAATTAGATAACTATTACAATAGAAATTAATCCTCACATCAAACAAGAATGCACAATATGAGAAATATTTACACAAATTTGTCATTATATAAATTAAATTTGCATTTAAGTAAAAGTATTCATATTAAAAACTAATGAAACCTTGTCTCTTTGTCTATTTCTTGGAATGATCTCTAACAATATTTCAAAATTCATAAAACATGCCACTAAACGAAAGAGCTAGCTCTGCCCCCATTACAAAGACTATATTTAAAAAAGAAAATCCCCATCAACCCGATTTTTCCCCTCCTTCCTACAACTATAATCCCCCATACAAAAGTGATTTATATCCTTCATTTGCATGGAAGAAGAATCCCTCCTTTCTGAAGGCTACTATTAATTACAAAAATGAAAACTAAAAATTTACAATTGTTGAAGTTGTTGTTGTCAATCCCTCATCTTCTTCCTTATTGGTCCCTTCCCATTCTTATGAATCTATTATGCTTAATCCCATTCAACAAATCTCCTTCCATAAAACAATCAAAATTATAAATTAAAACAATTTTATTTCACAAAAAAAAATCAAATAACTATTCTCTCAACAAATTTCTAAATTAAAAATAAATTAAAATGCAAATAAATTTCCAAGATGTGGTTGCCTCAAATGGATCTGATTATCTTTTGAAAAATGCAGGAAGATGAATTAGTGATAAAGTTTTCTCAAGATAGTGAAATTTCCCCAAATAAAAATTAGAAAAATCAATTTTATTACAAATTTGTCTCTTAATATTTTACAGATATTTTGGGCTATAAAATGACTAAATATACTAAAATTACAATTTCCATATCATCGTCCTTTGTCTTAGCTTTCCGAAGAACTAATATGGGCCTCATTGGAAGTCATTGGACCACGTAAAACTCGAATCGAGATATGTCTCGCCAAAAATAAAGTGTCAAAAATGCCAGAATTAAGAAAATTACATTCTTAATCATTACTTTGGAATTTTTAATTAAAAATTGTAATTTTGAATTAAATTAATAAATTTAATTAACTATAATTATTGGAAGTTTTAATTAAAAATTATTATTTTAATTTATTACATATCAATAAAATAAAATAAATTAAAATAAATTACACATTAATTAAACATTATACATTAATTAAATTGATGATGATGATGATGATGATGATGATGATGATGATGATGATGATGATGATGATGATGATGATGGTGGTGGTGGTGGTGGTGGTGGTGGTGGTGGTTAACGTCCACTCAGACCAATCTTTGGTCAATCGGATCTAAAGAAAAGGGTTATTTAGTTTGATTTAAGATTTTATTCCTATACTCAAAAATCTTGGAGAGAAGCCTCCCAAATTCACTATAATTTTGACATCTTAAAAAGCTAGTGAGGTCAGTATTGCAAAAAAGATTATAAAATTGAGCTCTAATGAGGAAGTAGCTTTTGGTTCATATGAACCATGTTGAATGGAGAGAGTTATAAAAAATATAAAGGAGTTATAAGGACAAGGTAGTGGTAGATATAAACAGGTCATGGGGTCTCGGAAGGAGTAGGATCTCACGGGTAATTTAACAAATAGTTATAAGATGGGGAGGGCCTAAGATAAGGACGAGGGAGGAGAGGAGGTCCACGTCGGGTGGTCCATCCATCAATAAAATACAACTATTATTTATTTGTATGACCAAAATTAAAACTATTAATTATTTGTATGACCAAAAAAAAGCTACAACCACTCTTAAGGATTATCGCGATCGTGGACAGTCAGTAAAACAAAATAATAATTATTAAAAATTAGTAAAAATTAGTAGTTAGATAAAATTATTTAATTTAAAAAAAACAAAGGTTAAAGTGATATATATTTTGTATATTTTTTAGTTGAGACGGTAAAAATCACCAAAATTTGGATAAGGGTTATTTGTAAACCATCACTTCAGCTTAAATGGATAAGGGCTATTTGTAAATTGTCACTTCAGTTTAAATGAGATGAAACAAGAACAAATAAAAAGCTAGTGAAAAATTAAACGCAATGATGCAATTAAATTGGAAATCCGAAGAAAATAAAAATATAGAAAGAATATGACACACATAACCAAAAGAAAACATTAAAAGTGATTTAGCCAAAATTTATGTAAAGAGTTCTCGTTATTATTATAAATATAATAAGGTAGAAATTGGGGGGTTGTGATTTCACCACAAATAAATGGTACTAGCTACAATGGACTTTGGGAAAGGGCTGTTAAGAGATCCACACAAGGACACACCTCGACCTAAGGATTTGGGCAATAAGAAAATTAGTATTAGGTGGAATACTTTTGGACACCACTCTGTGAACTAGGGTTTTGGCCCCTTGAAATAGGTTTGTCTATGATGGTACAAGGGTTAAGTATACATATATGGGAAAGAATACCCTCCTTGTGGGAAGATAGGTCCTCAAGGAAATTACAGTGATACAAACTAAACTCTACCAAGGTAGTAGCAAAACATGTATGCAATAGATTAAAATAAATATACTATGGGCACTAGACTTGACCAAATATCACACAACTATCAAATGCAAGGATAAAGCATGTCAAAAAAGAGATGAAAGGCATATATATTGGTTAAGTAATTACCATGTGAACTATGAAGATATGGTTAGGACATCTATGTTGGCCTATTGCTTAACATCTGAACACCTGGCGGAAGTACATGTAACTATGTGTGGACAACCTTTAAAGGATCGAAGCGAGTAATAAAAAATGTCTTCCCTAGGTACAAGAAATAAATTCCCCCCACCATGACCCATGCAAGGTACCTATGACTATGGTTTTTATGGTTACCATGCAAAACTACTTGACTTAGAGAACTATCACTAGGAATATCTACATGAAAAGGCAGGGCATTGAGTATTAATACTCCCTAAAGAGACAATGAGAGTACATGGATACCATGACATCAAAATGACGTGAGGAAGGGTAAATCACTGCACCAGGGCTAATGTGACCTTGGGAATGACCCTTGTGTTATAAGGGTTTCTTAGGCAACATGTAACTACAAATGAAATTCCAAAAACTAGATTAAGACTCTATTATTTATTTTGATGGCGTTGGGGAGTTTACCTAAACAACTTACTTCAAGTCCCTCAAACCTAAGATACTTCGAGTGTCGTACCAAAGAAAGCAAAAAAATTAAAAATTTTATTATTATTTTTTATTATAGTGGCTATTTTTCATAATCAAGGGTAGATAGGGTGGAACATTCATGGGTTTATGACTTGTGTTAAAAGAAAGTTGTGCCGAAAATTCTTATGCAAGGTTAGATATTTTCAAATAAAAGAATGAAAAAAATTGTTACAACCCTCTCATTTATCACATAGACATGTAACATATATCATCATCACAAATGCAAGAAAACAATAAATAAAAAGCGTAAAAAACACAAAGAAAACGCACTCAAAACCAATTCCCTAATATCAAGCAAGCATGCATTCAAAGAAATTTTTTGATGACTAGCTCATACTTGAAAGAAAACATAAAGGTGAAGGATTACAAGAAAATGGTGGCAGAGAGGTATCTAATTTCCAATGTCTCTATCGAGAAATAAATACAAGAGGATTCAAAACCCTATCAAGGAAAACAAATCCAAATATTTGAGGTATATTTATAGTTTTTAATAGAAAATAAAACACGAATACATTAATAAACATAAACCACATAAACCACAATTGCACACAAATCCATGTAAGAAAAACTGAGTAAATTGCAAGAGAATCCCCATCAAAACACCTAGTCAGAGGCTTCAATTCTCTATCACAAAAAAATCAAAGCATTGAAAGGGCCAAGAATGCTTTGTCACAAAGTAAACCAGAGTGTTGTTATGGAGAAAACCACTCCATTAAATATGTAGAGGAGAAATGAAAATTTTTATCCTATATTTGGAACTTTTAGGGATAGGCGATTCAAATAAAAGTTGTGCTATGAATCCTAAAAACTATACAACACTAGAAGAAAGAAAAAAAGGATGCTAAAAAATAAAGAAAATATTGGGAAAAAAGACCCACTGGACCTCCCCAGTGAAGTTGCCAATTTAATTTACATATATTTATTCTATAATGATATGGTACTTTGCAAACATAATCCTACTAAAAGCTTATCATATATATTAGTGTTTACATCCTGCAAGTAAGAAACCCATGCATATGCAGGTAAAGGAAAAAGTAAGAGGAAAGAGTATGGTGTACCTTATATTAAGAGGCATATGTTTATAGAATCTAGCTCGAAAATTATGTAGAGATTATCATGTATGATTTCATCATGTTAAATACATGCACACAAAGAACAATCTACCATATCCATCTTCTTGTAGTATATGCTAATGTTTTCAAAAAGAAAAAATCAAATATATTAGCATTAAATAAATATGAAGGAATTGACTTGGTGGGATAAACAATACAATGGTTTACATTTGTCACTCCTTTGTAGTCCAAGTTTGTGTTCTCCCCTCTCACCATGAATAACTATAAAGATGAATAATGATTATGGATTATCATAGGAAATCCCACAAGTTCATATTTCAGCAACACTTTGTGACATAAAACTTTCCAACTTTGCTCCATGTATATAAATTTTTTTATAGATAACTTGGAGGAGTGATCAGATTGAACATAGGAATTTTATTGACCATGCTTAATATGGTTGTTTCATCCTTACCCTCACAAAGTGAAATTTTTTTCCCATATTTGCAGTTATTCATTCACATTGCAACTTTAGATACATATTGCAGTGTAATTAGAGATCTATTATTGATCTGGATTTGAATGTTAGTTTTTTTGTTCTAATTTCATTTTTTGATATAAAACTTATTTATTGATCTTATGCTTGATGCATAGGTTCCCTTGTTGCTGATGTGTGAAAAAGAGGTAATTAAAACTAAATTTTATGAGTGAATTTGAAAGCATAAAGCATGAATTTAAATGGATGAACAACATAAACATAAATAAAAATGAACCATCACAATTAGTTCATTAAAATCAAGTTTTGATGAAGGAGTTCACTCCTCCTCGACTACATCTCCTTGGTCCAACTTCATAGTTTGGGCCTCTGTATTAGCTCAATTTTTCTCAAATTGTTGTTTTCATACATATAATTCTCTTGGAACCTATTCCAATGAGTTCACAATGTCGAAATAGATCAGAAATGACTATTTATTTACTCAATTTGGTTACCATATGCTCTAGGCATGACCTTCGCTTTCGGTGGCCCTGAGCTCAAATTTATTCAAGGAAAAAACAACCTTTCTATATGAGATCCTTTGCCTTTTCAACTTGTTCCAATGTTTTCATAACATACAAATTATCCAATAATGACTCTTTATGAGCTCAATTTGGTTGAAAATTGACTCAATTATGGAAAAAATAAACTTTCCCCCAATTTCTCCTCCAAGTCTGGAAAATTCGATCTAACTCTGACAAATTTGGTGGAATATATGAGAATAGAAATTGTATTAAAAGAGTCGCTAATTAGGAACTGGATTAATTAGGCTTAGTCTGTAGTTAGGTGGGTAAGAGTGCTTTAAAATAAGCGTTATCATTTTGGGTTGGAGTGTGGTTCTATTGTTTGGGTCACATGGAGGAGGGTCGGCCCCTTCTGCCATTGGAACCTGCATATAGCTCAAATATCATTCCAACACAATGTATTTTTAAGGAACCGACCCATGGGCCAATGGCAAACGCGATGAGTGCCGAGGGTGAAGTCACGGGGTCGAACCCCGATCTTGACCTTCGTTACATTCTTTTGCAACAAAATTTTAAATGCCTGAACCTTTGATTAATACCTTTGAAACCTTTGATTATAGCTTCAAAACCTTTGATATATATGCACTGCCTCCATTAGTGTATCCACTATTGTAATTTTTTAACTATAATTTGCCTCCAACCTCGGTTAACAAATATGTTCCACCATTCGGAATTGGAACATGCCAAAGGATGTAGTAATGTTTTCCAACCAAATATGAGTTTAATAAAAACATATTATATGCGGATTAAATAATAATTAATCAAAGTTTGTAATATATATATATATATATATATATATATTATTTCCAACCTTAATTAATTAAAAAAAATCATTTCCAACATATAGAAATTATGAACCCACATTCAACGTAAGGAGGTCATTGGACAAATTTCACCTTCACAAGCCTAACTAGAGAATCCAACAGTGACACTTGTCACAGTCCAATTGGAAAAAAACTGAAGAATATTCCCTAAATGCTGACTGCGCTGCCATGTCATCAGCCTATACTTATTCTGCAATTTATTTAATAAAAAATTGTTTGTTCTTAACGGCGATCAATAGACCATAACTACTTCATCCGAACTCAGTTTTCAATGAAACGAGATGTGTTGGATTACCTAGAACAGACTCGTTGATGTTGTTCTAGTTTCATTCAATTTTGAGCATTTTCATTTTTGAGCTAAGATATTGAGCCTCTAATCAATTATCCTTCTAGTTTACCCGTTTAAGTCATGTAGAGAATTGCTAAGCCTAGCAACACATTCACTTATTTTGTAGAGGAAATTAAAGGTACAAAATATGGATTTTATTGAAGCTTTTGTAGACTTTTTTTTATGTCAATTTTCAAAAACAAATCTTCCCTAATCAAACTAAGGGGGTGGGGGTGGGATTTTGAGCTATAACTATACAAAATGAGATAAAGAATACAACCTAGAATGTAATCACCTTAGCAACTGCAACTTCATAACTATTTATCATCTCCATTTATATCCTTGAATGTGGAGTAAATTTAAAGTGTGCAATATGGTAGATAACGAGTAAATTCATGGGGATGTTTGGAACACATAACACATTCTAAAATTTTCCATAATAAATTTCCACTATTACTTCTTTATACACTCTCATGGGAGTTTTGTCTCACATCTACAGAGGAATTGTAATGCAAAGTCCAAAGGAAGAGAAAGAATACTTTGATGTAGTCATATGATTAACGACACCTAATTTTAAGATCCATTAATCACATGATGAAGTTATAGCATTAAAAACATGACGCTTTGCTAGATCCTCTAGTTATTGGAATTTAGCCTTCTTGTTGACAATTTATATTATGCAATCTATAAGGTTATAGTACTGAAGTAATTTTTTCATCATTTGAATGGATTTCACCATACAATAATTCTTCGATTGAAATAATTTTTAATAGTATCTACGATTTTTTTCTTCTTATTAAACATTCCCCACTTTGAGTTCCAGGTATATTTTATATATTTAGTGCATCATCCATATACGTGACTAATATCCCTAAATATATGTTTATTCTTCTTTCTACAAGCCTCCACTACAAGAACATGGTCCATGGGGTTTTAATTGTTCCCGCCTAAATTAACTTATGTTTCTCTTCAGTGTCAGTATATGAATTCATTGATGAGTGTTGTTTTTTATGTTTAAATATTGTAGGTCATTCATGTACTTAAAGTGTCATCCAAGTTAGGAAAATTATGGGGCGATCTTTGCAATATATACCTAAGGCATCACTTTTAAATTATTCAATGATATATTTTAACTTCATGGGGCTTGGTCGTTTCATTCAAGGGATCCTACTTTTTAACAGTTACACTTGGTGGCTCTTTTCTTATCTAAAAAGCTCTAAAGAGTAAGTTCAAAATAGTCTCAAAGATACAAAATTATTATAAATAAATTAGTTACCAATTCCATAGTAGTCGGTATTCAATAATTCCTTGAAAAATATCCACCACTTGTCCTTTTAACCAAAAAAATTAATTAAATAACATATCAACCAAAGTTCATATAATAAAATAAAGACACATTGTTCAAAATTTATGCAACCATTTATATACATAACCCGAGAAACACATAACCACAAACACTGGGTAAGAGAAGTATTGATTATCATATAAGCTTATTGAAACGAACACATATATTTAGAACAAATTTGTGAGAAAAAAAATCAACTAAGTGAATATGATAAGGAACCTCAACAAATAAAACAAATCGACTAACAAACTAAAATAAACACAGAGGATATGGCACATGATTGTCCCTTGAGCAGTCCTAACTAAAGGCTTTGTCAGATCTCTGGCCCTTTAGATATTCAATTCACTTCAATAGAAATGAACAACTATTGGAGCATAGATAAGAACAACACGAATATGAATGTAGAACTCTATCAATCAGCATGAACATAAAAAATATATATTAATCTCAAAGATGAAAAATAATTGCAACAACCATTGTTTTTGTGCTATATGTGATCCTCTACTTATATAGAGTCCCCTAGAAGTCTAAAATAAACACACCGTATATTCATTCTCATCTTGGATAACTGAATAAGTTAAAATGGCGTAAAAATTTAAAGTCAATTGAATTATGGAACATGATTCAACTTATTTGAACTAATTCTATCTTTGAGAGACACAACTATGGTCGGTTCAATGAGCCTTTGGATTTTAAATATAACACACAATTCATTCCAACATATGATCGATCGAGAATGAGTATGTTGATCATAGCATGATTTATTTCCTTAGTTTTAGCAAACCTAAGTCAATGCTACAGTGTCTAGTAACTTCTTTCATGAGATTCATTCAAGGAATCGTCACAAGACCTGCTAACACTATTATCAGCCAAAATCCTTGTAGACCAGCAAATAAGATCTCCTTTAAACTGAAACTTCCTTTGTACACCACACTCTTCATTACAACTACAGGCTGACCCTCTTGGCACTTGAAATTGCTTTCAAGTATCCTCAATTGACAACTAATCCATGACCGATATCCATTGTCCTTATCAAAAAGTTTTGCAAATAGAATGTTGTCGACATGCCAACGAGTAACTAAGGGTACTGTTTCACCAACATGATTAAATGTTCAGACCAGCTTCTAAAGAAAAACAAATTTATCAAAATAAAAATCGATATGAATATTTGAATCACACGTTGTCGATACAACTGACAAATGTAAGATCAAATTAACTCATGCAATCAAAAGACTTCGATTGAAAATAAGTAGCCGAACCCAATTCATTTAAATCACACTTAATATATATATATATATATATATATATATATATATATATATATATATATATCATCTTATATAAACAATATACACAGATAGGTCACTAATCCAATTCATTTAAATCACACTTAATATATATATATATATTATCTTATCTTATCTTATCTTATCTTATCTAAACAATATACACAGATAGGTCACTAATCAAAATCATATAGTTATTTATTCATAAACATAAAAAAAGGTTCCAAAATAAAATGAAATATACCTATATTGGAATTGGTAGGAGAGGATAGGAGTAAGGAGTGATAAGGTTTTGAAGCCAAAATTGGAAGTTTTAATTGAAAAATTATTTTCATAAGGGTGACCCATCATCTCTCCCCATCTTGCCATCTTGTTTCGTTGCATGCCCTTATGCAACATTATTCCACTTTTGGGATATCAATAGGTCACCCTACTTGTAGGATAGGTGACTAAATTCTCCAGAAGAATAATAACCTAGATTATTTTCCATAATATTCATGTTTCATAATTCATGTTCTTCATCCTAGTGGGTAGGATATCTATAGAATCATGTTGAAAACCACAAGAGAGGGAAAGGAAATTGAATTCCTACCCAATGAGACCCATGTTTCAATACTAAATATGTACAGAAAGTAGCATGGTTCAATGCTAAATAGAAGAAGGGGTAGCCCATGTTTTTTTTTCACGTGAAGTGATTTAAGTAACCCTTCCTAGATGTCCCGAGCCACATTGAGGGCTTCAACGAAGTAGTTTCATGCCATTTCATGGTATTTTTTAACGACATATTACTAAATACTTCTGATGTTGAAAACTTGTCTTGCATCTTCCCTTCGTATCATCAAATCATTAGCTACCAACCCTCATTTAGGATACTCTTCATTTAATGTCAAATGGTACTTTGTTTCTATTCTCCCATAAAATTTAGAAGCTCATTTTCACTCGATAAGTTAAGCTATGAGTGAAACAAAATCAAGGATTTAAGGAGTCCCAATGAAAGGGTTCGGATTCCACCTAGTATTTTCTCTCAGAATGATGTTACACATATAGAGTTCACATAGAAAATTATAATCTGAAGCTTGTGAATGTTGTTAGAATTCCAAAAAGTTTTCAGGTTGAGTAATTTCGTGAGGTAGACCATCTCCTATTTTCTTCAACCAAGAGGCACAAAGGCCAAGAAAAAATATAGGGTACACTCTAGAAAGGACCAGATAGGTAGATATTTCTTCCCCCAAATCACATGCTACGGCTCGTTTAAATTATTTTATTTCTGGTTAAGGTACTTGGAAAACCAACAATGTTTCATCTCTTTTGATTACTTGTTTAAGGATTTCCTTATTAGTTATACCCCGATCGAACAAATTATCTTTAGAATGCCATTGCGACATATCCAATTTAAGTTGAAAAAACATGTAAATATTTGTTAGAACATCATCTAATATCATATTTATAAATTTTCGGGTTTATTTTGTATATCCCTCTGCTAGAATTTTAGCCTTGGTTTCAGTATTTTCTTCCTTCTCAAAATCTTCCAACACGACTCCTAAATTCCTTACCCTAGGACCCCATTTCTTTAATTTTTCCCTTGGTTTCTCATTTCGAAGATAAATTTCTTATTTTGTTTAAGTATTTCGTAGTAATTAAAGCTCTAGAAAATGAAAGCTTTGGGGAGAATAACCTTACCTTTCTTTCGCCTATGGTCTTTCAACTCATCACTTATTACTCCAACCTCAAAGACCATATATTCCCCTTCCATAACATTATGGTATATGGAATTTCTCTCTATTATGTTATATTGTGTAATGTTCCATTGCATGGTGTCAAAATTCTCTTCAAATAAATCATTTTTTCCTATATTCTCTTCCAGGGTATCGACATTTTCAACAAAGGTTTCATATTTTGGTATATTCTCTTTCAAATTATTGGCATTTTTGTCAAGGATATTACCCTCCATAGGATTCCCTTCCAAAATATCTTCCTCAATACCTACCAACTAAATATTTTCATGGCGTTTCTTAACTTTTTCTATGGCACAAGACCTTATAGATGGTATATTTTCACGGTTCAAGTGGGAGACCTCAATCCTCTAGACATGTTCCTTTCTTCTCTGTAAAAGTCAAGCTAAATAACATCATTTAATAACTAAATGAGATACATTATTAAAGGTTCATTTCTTAATCAGAACTGTTGCTTGGGGTTTCCCTTTGAAACCTTGGAGGAAAGCTTCCCCTTAGATTTTCAAACTATGAATTTATGTCATTATAAACATCTTAAGCAACCTCTGGTGGTGCAAAATACGTTTGGGGAACTTCTTCATATGCACCAAGGTGAACATCTTCATCAATTTTTTCAAGGAGAAATCATCCATTCTAAGTGATTTGTGCCTAGCTAAATCAATTAAAACATGGTAATGGTACACCATGCTAAACTACTCGTCACAAGTGACACATTTCATAGCGATGAAAACTACATCATTCTAGAGAGGAAGTAGATATTTCTGATTTATCCCCTTTTTCAAATCCTGGAGAAGGGATGATTTGCAGAGAAATAGAAGCCAACATGCACTATAAATTTTCAAAATTTTAAGTTTGTCTTCTTCCTATTGGGATATCCAAGTAACCTTTGAGATCAAAATACCATGAATTCTATGGAGCTTTTCCCTATTCACCGAACAACCAATACTTTTTTCCTATTCAAACCCTTTTATGACTATCCTTGTCGAAATATTTTAACTGTCACTATACAAAACTCTATGGTTTTCCCAATTCAAATCTTCATTTCTATCACAATTGAGACCTTTAATATTGTCTCTATTCAAAAGAAATTTTCAATTTATATTTTCACTAATCCAAACCCTTTCCAAATTCTCGAGCTACAGAACAATGATTCTTCATTGGCTACGAAATGTCGTAATTTATTGAGTCATGATATTTATTGTCCCTTCAACTAGGCATGGATGACATACAGTAAGTGGGGTAATAATGTGGCACCCTTGAAAACTAATTTAAAGCATTCTTTTCATAATACATTGGGTCTAATTTCTAGGGATAACATATACAAAGTTATATATATGTATTTTAATATTGATATTTGTATAACACACACACACATATATGTGTGTGTGTAGTGAAATGAACATCAAGAAAGGTCCTCTCTTAGGTATATAGGTTGTTTGAAATGGTTTATAGAGATATTTTTGTGATGTATGGGTTAACAAAAGTGAATTTCAAAGGGGGGCTTTTAATTTCATATTTTCTTTTAAAACACAAGGGTGATTAGAAATGATAAAATGTATAGCCTTGAGAATTTTACATAAATATGTAAGGCTTAATGTTTCAAGTGAATGTGGTAATTCATTAAATATTTCATGTATACAGGCTATCTCTGTTATGAAACCACCTCCAAAAATATAAGAAAACAGAGATCAATGCCTTAGAAATAAGCCACTTTGAGGGGGGAACCTCCTTTACATTACATAAATGAACAATTCTTGGATTATACAAATGAAAAAACCTCCTTCTATATATATTATTCTATGGAATCACAATATAATCCTAGCCGACCTAGCAATAATAATGTAAGGGCACAATAATAACAATATTGGGGTTACAGGGGTACAACAATAACAATAAGGGGGTTACACTAACAACAATAAGGGAATATACTAGTAATATAAGGACCTAAAACTCTCTATGAAACCTTAAATTTCTTCTTTAAAAAAAACCATGAAATTGAAAGGAAGACACCTGGTGGTTGGTGAAACTATAATAATATTGTGGTTGCTTTGATGCTTATGCTCGTGTTGCTGAAATAAATCCCTTTATCTCTCCTGAAAAGAACGATAACATTGATATAATATTTTTTCCTCTCAAAACTAGATATGCCTATTCACATAAGAGATTTATTTATCTAAATATTCATTTTCTCTACTTTTCTCTTCTTCTTTTTTCTTTCTTTTCTCTCTCTCTCTCTCTCTTTTATTTTTTTCCATACTCTACCTACTAGTCTCCCTATTTTTGCAGCAATATATTATCTCATCATGCCTCAAAGAAGGTTTTGAGTATAGGAAGGTTCTATTTTTCCATGTAACATGGCCAAAACTTGGTTTTCCAATGTGACTAGGTGTTGGAGGTGCCCGAGACTAGGTTTTCACTGCCTTATATTTTTATTTCTCTACCTCTCTCTCTTTTAGAACTTTAAACTATGGATTTGTATGCATGGATCATTTAGCTAGCCTTTCTACAATTTGAAGGTCATTTTCTTCTTCAATTCTCTGAAAAAATCCTCCTTATTTGTAGGTTTCCATTATAGTATTATTTAATGTCATCTGGCCATCAATGGACTTCATGCATTGTCAGCTGTATGTAATATCAATGATCCATTCTTGAATACACTCTCAATATCATAAGGCCATAACCATCGTGTGTGAAAATTCCCTTTCAAATCGCTGTGCCTTGAGTGGGATAAAAAATCCTAGTCAGCTTATTTTAATTTTTTATTTTTGATGAACTTATCATCCCATTTCTCCTTTCTTTTTTCAAGAATGGTCATCCACTAAATAAATTATTGGCATATTTCATCAAGTTCATTCAATTGGTCAAACTGATGCTCTTGGACCACTGAGAGGGCCATTCAAGCTTATAAGGAAATACTTGATGGTTTTACTTCAAATCAAACTTGAAGGACAACTTCCTTCCCATACTTGTAAGGTGTAAATGTGAAGGCATCTTTACACGTAACCCTATAGGCCCACAAGGCCTATGAAATATTTTCGGTGACATATTTATCATGATGTTGAATTAACTTTCACAAAATAGATTCTAAAAAATTATTTCTGACTTCCACCAACCCAATTGGTTGAGCATTGTATGGAGAATACATATTATTGTTTATCTTGAATTATTAGTAATGGACAAAACCAGTTTTGAGGTGAATTGAGTACCTTGATCGATAAAAATTTTGTGAGGCACTGTGAAAGAGATAGTTAACAAATGTTAGAGATTTCTTATCCTATTTTCTTCGCTAGAGCATTAACTTTGAAACACCTAGTTACATAATTCATACATAGTAAAATGTATTACATTTATCTTTATGGTTGGTTTATAGCCCCCACAAGGAAAACAACCCATTTTTCAAAGGATTTGATCAAAAATTGAGGCTTTAGTTGCATTTCATCTATTTAAGTTGGTTTCCTCATTCTCTGACACTTGTCACAACCTTGAACATCTTTTTTTTTCATCTCTGAATATTTTGAGCCAATATTTACCTTGTCACAAAAATTTATTTGGATTTATTTTGTCTACGAAATGACCCCCACAATGTTCATCATGACATTCCCTCGATATATCATAAATTTCATCATCCTGAACATACCATTAGATCACACTATATGGTCTTGTTCTAAATAAATACCCTTGTATCGAAGAGTACATGGCACTATTTCTGATGACATTTTATCATTCTCTAGGAAACAAATGTTGTGGAAGTTTTCCTGCAACCAAGTAATTAGCAATATCTACTAACCAAGGTATATTAGTAGATAACGCACATAAATCGTCACTTGGAAACTAATATTTTACATGAAAATATGGATTAGTATGATGAAGTCATGAAAATAAATATTCGAGGACATTATCATTTCTAGGTTTATCAATAATTTTTGTAACGAATTCCTGGAGAAGAAGAAACCATCTAGTAAATTTTCCATGTGTAATTGGATTACTCATAAGATAAAAAATGCCAGAGTGATCAATGTCTAAAAAAATAGGGTATTCTATAAAATAATGTCAAAATTTACTTATTTCATGGAAAAAAATAAGGAATTATTTTTCTCTTACTGTATAATTAAATTCGACTGGAGTTAAGTTTTTATTTGCATCATAAATAACATAAGGATTTTTCTCTTTCTTTTGATCTCGTGTAGCTCCAATGGCCATATTTGAGGCATCACTACATACGTGGAAAGGAAAAGAATAATTAGGACCTCAGATAATTGGATGAGAAGATAACTTTTCTTTTAAATAATCAAAGGCTCAATGGCATTGATCATTCCACTAGAATTCAACAATTTTTCTTAAGAATTGGAATAATGGGGAAACAATGTTTGTGAAGTTTTCTATGAATGTTTTAAAATACCCTACATACACCAAGAATATAAAAACATCCTTTTGTTTTATTGGAGTCAGTATTTTAAGAATTAATTCTACCTTAGCAAGAGCTACGTGAATCCTCTTACATGAAATGTGGTGTTCTAATAAAATTTCCTCTGTAAAATAATTTTATGTTTTCCATTAATAAGGGCAAGGTTAGTTTCATAGCATCAAATCAATACATTCTCTATGTTCTTTAAGGCTTCATCATAGTTTTCCACATACACCATCAAATCATCCATATGTACTTCAACAAAATCATTTGTAAAATGGGAGAAGATGGCAAGAACAACTAGTTAAAAATTTCTTGTAGCATTAGATAGACCAAATGGGATTACTTGATAAGTGAAAGTCCCACATGGATAGGTAATTTTTTTTTTCTTTTGATATTTAGGGGCCACCTTTATTTGGTTATAGCCTCTAAACCCATCAAGAAAAGAGAAAAAAATATTTCTTTCCAAGGCATCGAGGACTTGTTCGATAAAGGGAAGAGGGAAGTAATCTTTGAAGGTAGCTTTATTTAATTCCCTATAATCGACAAATACTCTACATTTGGAATTTTTATTTGGTGCAATTACTATGGGAGAAACCCATTTACTCTGACAAATAGGGTAAATAAAACCTACACCTAAATTTTTTTATAGTTCTTCCTTAACTATGTTGTTTAGCACTGGGTTCCTTCTTCGTTAAGGCTACCTTATAGGTCAGGTATCCTTCTTTATGTAAATATTTTTGTTCATAGATCAAAAGAAATTCTCTTCATGTCGGTATAATCCCATGAAAAATCTTTACTATTCATTTCAATCATTTTCACTAATAAATCTTGATAAAATGGTTACAATCTAATATGAATCTTTTGGACCTTTGTAGGGTATATTTCAATGGTTTAAGTTTGATATTCTAAGGAATAAAAAAAAAATATTGGTTTCATTTGTTGAGATGGCTCGATGGGTGAAAATTTCTCCTGGATTTACTTTCTTAGAATCATATTAATAGATGTATTGTTATTTATTTTTCAATGTGTTAAAAAGGTGAATATTAGATCATCATCATCATGTTCTTTAAAAATTGGGACTTGATCAATGGTTAGAAGAGGTTTAGTCACCTCTTCATCCATATCTTCAAACCACAAAGGACTCTTTATTTCTGAAGAAGGATTTGCTAGAGGGTAAAGGGAAAGTCTCTTAGTAGATTTCCATCAGAGATATTCAGGTACCTAGACCTACAACTAATGTAAGAAGTTTTTGTGGCCAACTAAGGCCTTCAAAGAATAAATGGAAAAATCCCAACATTTTCCTTGTGTTTGAGGATCATGAAGTAAGTTGGATATTCTGATGAATCTATTTAGAAACCAATATTCTCCATCACCCTCCTTAGTTTTCTTGTAGCTCTATCCTTCATTTCGAGAAAAAATAGGGTAGGTAGAATTCTAGGTATCCCTAAGTTACCCACACTTTCCCTAGCCATTAGCATTAATATATTACGCTAAATATATCAAAGTGTTAGATATAGGGATATTATTATATATATAGTGACCAAGAATTTCTGGGTCACCATATTTTGTTGTCAAGACCTTGCCCAACATTAAGTCAACCAGTTTCCCAACTGCTTGCATCGATTTGGGATCTCTTTTATTTCTTCATGTATTCTTTAAAATAAATTATCTAACATATTTCACATAAATAGGAATTTCCTTGATAGCTTGGAACAATGGAATTTTAACACAAAAATTTACCAATCCCCTTAAAGATTCAAACTTAGGTTCAATAAGGGGTTCTTAAAGACATAACCTCTCTCTATACTGTTTTCTTAGAATATAATTTCTAAAATTTCATAAAATTTTAACTAATTCAACCTTATTCATCCCTTTTCCACCCAATCTACTAATTTATGATAAAATATCTCGAAATTTTTTCCCATATTTCACACTTCCTCTATAATATTGCTTACATAATTCACATACCTCCTTGTATGTTATTTGAGAAACATATCTTGAACCCATAAAATTCAAGGTCTATAGACAATATTATCATATTCCTTTAGGAAAGAGGATAGTAAAGTTTTAGGATCAAAGGAGATCTTCTTAATTTGTGGTAAACTATATTGGAATCTCTCCACATAGTCCTCCATAATTTTGTCCTCTAACTGAGACATCTTAAAATTGTATTCATTAATGTCCATAACATTGCAATAATCTTAGAATTTACTATAAAATTTCTTTACATATTATCGTGAGATGGGATAGTGTTTCCTCGTAGTCCCATAAAACATCAAAGGGTTGTATCGTTTAAGGTGGGAGGAAAAAGATTTAATTTTTGGGCATCTCTTCAATAATCATAACTTCGATAAAGAACATAAAACTAAAACAAGAAGGTATCAAAATCCTCTTTATATAGGCAATGAAAATTTTGAAGCAGAGAAAGGAATATTTTTCATTCATACCACAACTTCAAGGTCTTGAATGGGAAATTCAAAGTAACTTCTTTTTCTTGTTTTGTTCCATTAACTTCTTCATCATCCATATTTTATTCTTGTCCATTATTACAAGTTTGAATATTATTAGATCACAAGGAACTCTGAAATTTCTCTTTGAAAGGGGTCTCTTACTTTTTGTAATGTTTCTCCTCGGAATGGTTGCCCTACTATAATTGTAACTTTTATAGGAATCCCTTTGGGGGTTACAAGAACTTTATCAGGAGTGGTCCCCACCATACCATGTGTTGGGGTTTTAGGACAATTTTTAATTTCTCTACCTATGATGTTCTAGAGGTATTCAGAATGATATAGTCCAAAGAAAAATGGACCGTAGGCTACTTAAAGGAAAAAACCTTTTAGTTGCTTCTAGCCCTATAATCCTTTTTATTATATTTTCGAAATGTATGGAATCATTGAGAAGCTCTCAAACAACGATGCCAAAAATGATGAGTGTTTTTATTGATGTTTAAATATTTTAGGTTAGTCATTGTACTTAAAGTGTAAACAAAGTTAGTAAACACATGAGGTGCTTTGTGAAATATACATAGAGGGAAATTCATTTAACTTATTAAATGATTTATTATAAGTGCATACAAGTTGTTTGTTTCATTCAAATAATCCTACATTTTAACCTAATACTTAGTGGCTCTTTGTTTACCCAACAATATCTAAAGGGAAAGCTCAAAATAATCCCAAAGTTACAAAATTATTACAAATAATGTAGTTACCAATTCTGTAGAAATGGGTATTATATATTTCCTTTAAAATGAAACCACCACTAATATTTTTAATGAAACCAAATATTTTAAACTAACTAACATATGAAGCAAATTTGATATAAAAAAATAAAATAACACACTGCTCGAAATTTATGTAACCATTTATATATATAAACCGAGAAATACACAATAAAAAATAGTGGGTAAGAAAATTACTAAAACTCATATAAACTTATCGAAATGATCACATTTATTAGAACAATTTCATGAATACACCAAACCAACTAAGTGAATATTAAAATCCAACTCAAAAAATAAAACAAATTAACTAACCAAATAAAATAAACACAGAGGATATGTCACACAACCATACCTTGAGTGGGCCCAACTCAAGTCTCCGTCAATGCCTTGGATGTTTCACCATTTAGTGAAATAAATAAAAAATTAACAACTAGTGAAACATACCATAACAAAAAACATATATCAAAGTAGAACTTTTCCAATCACCCATATTACAACAACTTTGTATTAACCTCAAAGGTAAAAAAATAATGGTACAAGACAAAAAAAATTGATGGGTTTTCTTCTAACTATATTGAATTCTTAAGAGTCTAAAATAAATACACAAGATGTTTAGTGTTAGCTAATCTAATTCATTAGGGAACAATGGAGTAAATAATTATAGTCAACTTGAATTCTTCAACAAGATTCAACTGATTCAAACTAATTATATCCTTGAGACACATAATTGTGGCTAGTTCAAAAAACGTTTGGATTATAAATAAACACACTACTAACTGCAACCTATGGTCTACCAAGAAAGAGTATCTCAATTATAACAATATTTACTTCCCTATTTATAACAACTTGTAATCAGTGCTACTTTCCAGCATCCCAAAATACATTGAATAGTGTCGAGTAATTTATTTCACCTTATTAGTCCCTGCCGCCTGCGACATGGCAGGGACTATTGTAATCACTTTTGGGTGTTTGATTAGTCCCCGTAAGAAAATTATATCAAGCCATTTAACTTAATATAAAGTTTTAAAGACAGTTTTTTGCCTGCCGCCAGTATGAACCAATCCATAATTTGGAGGTCTTATTTGGCCTCATATCAAGGCCAGACCTATCGAAACTTAGGTTAAATGTAACTTGATTTCTCTTGATTCCTATTTTTCTAGTTCCTATTGACTAATGCTAGCATTAGTTAGTAAGCATAAAAATTTTGGACAATTTCCGCAAAGAATTTTTATTAAAATCTGCATGCATGTTCTAGTTGTCTTGTGATCTGGCATAGGTTGTGATCTACCATAGGTTTTTCTTAGTGGCATAGGTTTTTCTTTCCAAGGTTTGCAAATATTAGGGCAGCGGTTGAAGAACTGGACCAAATTTTCTGGCAACGAAAGGAAGACGGTTATCTGGAACGCTCCATGGAGTCGTAGGCCTTCCTGACGCAACAACCCTGAACAGAGGGGGGATAGCTATGACCTGGAAAAAAGATCGGCTTTATAGGGAATCAACTGATGGAGATGCATGACTAAGGCCTGTGGTGCTATCTGTTGCCAGAACAGTCAGATAAATAGCGATGGCTATGAATAATGGAAATGGCATTAGCAAGGGCGCAGGATCAATATTACCCCTACGAAGTCCACATGTTCCACGTAGTGCCGGGTCGGTAACAACAAGAACAAGTTTTGTATGGTAACTAGCTTCCATGCACCCATACCCAAGTGAGGCCTCATTCATTCCCCTTTACTCTCATCAAATGCCTAGAGGTATTTCTACTTCTTGGATGGGTTTGGTGGGTGGGTATAAGAATCACCCTTTATCCGAATAGAGACTACAGAGGCGAACCCAATTGCATCACCAAAATTCCATTGATTGATAACCACGAATCGGTTCTCTGGGCAGTTAGTTCCCTCTTTGTTCCTTTTCTGTATATTTTTTATCTATCAACTGTATACAAAGAACACTATTCCTCTATAAGCTCTGTAAGACACAATGAAGGTGAGCCGCCAGGTCATGGCTATCGATCTCTACCGGAAGAGTATGCCCAGATCTCTTCAGGAGTCTGAAGGTAAGAGAACTCCTTAGTAAAGAGTGAAACTTCTGAATGAGTTGTGTCTAGATCTGTACATGACAGTTCTTGCTATGTCCCTACAACTGGTAGCCAGAGAGAATCTGACCTTACGCTTTCTCTTACCCTGCCACAAACAACACCATACAGGGGTACTGTACAGGGGCTCTTTAATGTTTTGACAGAAATCCAGCATGCCACAAACCCTTATCTAGAGGCACACGCTGCAATTCGTCTTATTAGATTCATGGGAGAGATGAACAATCAGGCGAGATGAGCCAACCACCCATGCTAGGGTTGAAGCGGGTATACCCATGGGGACGATCTCTATCAGAGATACCAGTAGCGAAAGGAAGGGTCTGTCCAGGGGAGGTCTATCCGAAAGCCTACAAACACAAACCTCTAAAGACACTAACCTAAATCCACATGATCAAGCTTCAGTTTTGGCAGCTGGGCAAGTAAGGGCCAACCCGGCTAAGCCAAGCCCCATTGCCTCCGTTTCGTTTTGCAGGACATACTACCAGACAAAGATAAAACAGCTCAGGCAAGCTATCATCTTCAAAAGAGTAGTGATTATTTTTCTTCTTAATATTTTGTTGTTAGGAGAGATAAACAGCCCAAAACTTTAGTATATTTTGGGAATTCTAACATGACAAGAACCAAATTAGAAGTTATAAGGGCTGGAAATTACCTACGATTAAATTTGGAACAACAATTTATTTTATTTTATGATTTTTAGTGAGAATGGAGAATTTGAAGTACAGAAAATGACTATGTTTCTTTCCAAAATAACTCAGTCATTTTTTCCTCAAGCATTGCCAGAGTCTATAGTGTCTCCAAAAATTAGAAGGGCTGGAAATTATCTATGATTTAATTTGGAACAAAAATTTATTTTATTTTATGCTTTTTAGTCACAGTGGAGAATTTGAGGTATAGAAAATGATGACTTTCTTTCCACAATAACTTACGGCATATGGTCCAACAGGAATAGAAAAGTCTTTGAGAATGTGCCCAGCTCCTGTCTTTCTATTGCTTGACCTTCTCTTGCAAAAATGCTAAATTTTTGCACTGATTTTGGTAACATATCTGTGTCTGGAATTTGGCCAATATTTCTATATAATATTTTCTCATTTTTGCTATTATAAGAAGCTGTTGCTTGACTCACTCTAGTTGCAGAGTCAAAGTTAAATATGAATGTTCTAACATGAACTGCTTTTTGTTCATGGGCAGGTTTATCAGTCACCGAAATTGCAAACTTCTGCAAAACCTTTTATGACACATGCTTGCAGTTGTTCTTTTCTTTTCACTTTTGATCGTTCAACTAGGCTTTTCAAAATGGCAAGTCATGATGTCTTTACTCCCTTTCTTTAGAAATAGAGATAGTGAAACTTTGAAATATTGATAACGTTAAATGCTAAACATTCTGCATAAATTTTCAAAAATACTTTTTGGATGGAATTTGAACATGCTTACAAATGTTGATATAATGTTACTTTGTACTGATCTGCCTTTATGAATCTATAAATTACAAAATTAGCTATTAGACCGACTTTTCAGCTTGGCTGCTCAAATGTTTTTAGATTAATTTTATTTTTATACAAGCAGATTATTATGTGATAGATAATAGTTGTTAGGTCCTTAACACAACATGAGAATCAAATAATTAAAACACAAAATCCAAGTTGGGTACAGTAGTAGGTAGACATAGGTAGGGAAAGGTCTCATCGAATGGCAAATCACATTCCTTATTATTGATAAGTAAGTTGCTTGTACCATACTTGGCTTTGGACTTACTCTGGCTTTATAATCGTTATCACTTTAAAGACTTCTTCGTTTCCCACCGCAAGATTTAGGTCATGTGCTCTCTAGCAACCTTGTTTTATTCCCAAGTACTAGGCTTGGTATCAATACAAACCCGACTATCAAATTATTCAATATTTCAAGAATGCTTTGGGATGTTATAAAAAACAATTCCATGGAACCATAAATGTAAATTAACAACAAATGTACAATAATTTTTCTGAAACACAATGGCACTATTCCCATGATTGCATACAAGAATATTTGTATTATTCCTGTATCTTCTCTCTCGCTAATTTTAGCTTGTTGTGTCACTAATTTAGTGTGCAGCAGTAGCAATTAGGTTGTCTAATTAAGAAATTTTTCATAATTACCTTTTTTGTAGTGGTTTATGTGCCAAATTATATATTTGCTGCATCAATTTAGGTTGTTTTTTACTGATTTCAACTTGCTGTCTCACAGTAATTTAGTCTAAAACAACACAAATATGCCGTCCATTTTAGGATATATCTCACTAAATTAGTGTGCAACAACAAAAATTTATTGTCACAAAGGATAAAATCAGGAAAACAAACTTGCTATCTAGCTCTGTTTTTTATTCAGAAATAGGTTGTCATAATTACTCTTTTTGTAGTGATTCATGTGCCAATTTATATCAAGTATTTGGTGCATCAATTTTAGGCTTCTTCTGATAGATATAGTATCCAGGCTGTTTATATCATCGGATGGCGGCAGCTCTTTATGACATAAGAATAATTATTTGACAACCATTTGCACAATCCATTTTAGCAAAAACGCTCTTTATGGCATAAGAATAATTATCTGACATTCATCTGCACAATCCATTTTAGGCAAAAACCCTTATCGCTACGGAACAATCTCTTGATTTCAACTACCTACTACATGATTGCTTTTGGGACTTTCCATTAGCTGCAAAATTAAATGTGGTGGTTGTAGCAGTTACTGTTAAAAGTTTTGTTATTAAAGTTGATAGATTTAGGGATCTTTGTAACATGACAAAAGTATGTACCATCCTGTCATCTGACACTAATTTAATGTAAAATAACACAAAATTATCATCCATCTTAGGATATATGCAAATCTTATGGATCTATATTGCACACATATGCAATGAAACCCAATTTTTGACATCTAATAAAACTTGGCACTCGTACAAACTCTGTCATTTCCACTTGCTAAAGAATTTCCAGATTTGGGTCATCTTGCTGAAGTGACATGTTGATGGAATTTTACAGTTTTTTGACATCTATTAAAACTTGGCACTCATACAAACTCTGTCATTTCCACTTGCTAAATAATTTCCATATTTGGGTCATCTTGCTGAAGTGACATGTTGACTGCATTTTACAGCATTTAGCACTAAGCCATACTTTCAACGAAATATAACACTCATAATTTGCATTGTAAGAGATGCATTTGCAAGCAACACACACCAGTAATAACAGTCATTAGCTTCACTGAGTCAGCATATTGACCACTGCTCATAGTTTACATTGTACAAGCTTCGTTTCCAAGCAGCGTGCACCAACAAAAAGCCACAAGTATTACTTTTATTGATCTTTCCAATGAAACTGGTGAGCATTTAGTAGTCTTGGGAATGCAAGTATTGGCTCTTTAAGATCTTTGAAATATGCACTATTTCAATTCACAAACTGTCTCAATGCAATATCCATCAGAGTGAGGTGCTATTCTATGGGATTTTTAGTGCACTATGGTTCCAGACTGGTGTGGAGATTGTATTCTGATAGGGATATTAGCTATAATAGCGGGAATCGTTCTTGCTGCCATTTTTAGGACACACAGTGAGGATAATTATAGACACTCAAATGAAAAAACACAGAAATAAGCTCTCGATACATGAAACAACCAAGCTTCCTGATTCACAGTATTCGTCAACTAGGTCCAGATGGACAATCTTGTGGCATAAGTGGATCGATTCCTTCATTATTTCACATCCCTGTAAAGACTTTGGTTTCCAGTTCTGTTTCCGGTGGTGGCATTGCAAAGGATGTTGTTGTTGCTGTTGTTGTCATGTGTAATATGGATTAGTAATGATCATTAGTTTCACTGAGTCAGTAAAAACGTCTCTGTAAAGACTTTGGTATCTAGTGTCTACTAGTTTTTTTGTCAACTGTTTCATGGTATTATATGCCTGCATGGTATGCAAGCATATTAAAACTTCCAATGACATTGCTTCCAACTATGATAAGCTCACGCATCTTTATGGGAATTATACTGCTACTGCATGTACAAGTTGATGATCGAGAATTATTTTGATAAGTCAATTTGGATGCTACCATTGAAAAGTCTGTGAGGTAATTTGGTCTTTTTTTGCTAGATGATTCATTGCATAACCCATAGGTTGGCTTTTGATTGATGTAAATTGTAAAAGCTTCCTTTCCGAGCATTGTCTCTTTAAGATCTTTTGAAATATGTGTTGTTTCCATTCACAAACTGTGTCAATGAAATACCCATCGGAGTGAGGTGCTAGTCTATGGAATTTTTAGTGCACTATGGTTCTAGACTAACAACCAAGCTTATTGATTCACAGTATTCGTCAACTCAGTATAGATGGACAATATTGTGGCATAAGTGGATCAATTCCTTCATTATTTCACGTCCCTGTAAAGACTTTGGTTTCCAGTTATGTTTCCGGTGGTGGCATTGTAGAGGATATTGTTGTTGCTGTTATTGTCATGTGTAATATGGATTAGTAATGATCATTAGTTTCAATGAGTTAGTAAAAATGTCTCTATAAATACTTTGGGATCGAGGTCTATTTTGGTCATTACTTTCACTAATCAGTAAAGTTCTAGGTTAACTGTAAAAGGGTATCTGTCTACAAGTTTTTTTTGTCAACTGTTTCATGGTATTATATGCCTGCATCATATGCAAGTATATTCAAACTTTAAATGACATTGCTTCCAACTATGATAAGCTCAAGCATCTTTATGGGAATGATACTGCTACTGCATGTACCAGTTGATGATCGAGAATTATTTTGATAAGTCAATTTGTATGCTGCCATTGAAAAGTCTATGAGGTAATTTGGTCTGTTGTTGCCAGATGATTCACTGCATAACCCTTTATGGTTTCGGAGGCTGAGAAATGTTGTTCTGATTGGATCTATTTCAACGGTGTCTCTTAACACCACCTTCTGGTTTCTCAAAAATTTCAACCCTGTTCTGATTGTTGGTTATTAAGCATGTTGCTCCCCTTGCAAGGTTGTATAGGTGTTTTTTTTTCCTGTAAATTTCTTGTTACCTATATTTTCCAGGTTTTGACTTGATCAAGGGTTTCAGAGAATCTTCCAATTGATGACTGGGTCTAATGAGCAGTTAAGTGACTCGAGCATTTTTTGGTAGAGACTTGTTTGAAATTATAGCTATAAAAATAGCAATTTATGTCGCTGTTTTTAATGATAGAAGATTTGGATTGAATTTATTTAGTTTTATCTTCATGTTTTATTCATCGAAATAAAAGAATCGAAAATATGACTAGAATAGATCATTATTGCTGCTTGGTGGGCCTCCTTGGCCTTGCTGCATGCCTATATGAAGCTCTAGACTTTGTTAACCAAATGCTAGTCAGACCTAATGGTGCAATGTTGGCATATTTAATATGTCCCAAATTGCCTTTTTGAGTTGGATCCAAAGAATGGTGCAGATTCTGTAACTTTTTCAAACATCTATGCAGCCGATGGCCATTACAATGGCCTACAAAAGGTTAGGAAAATGATGATAAAGGCCAGATAAACAAATTTTTCGTGCAGATAAAGGATGCATGGTATTTGCCAGCCACGAAATTTGTTGTCCATGATATTGAAGAGGAGAAAAAAGAACATATTCTCTTTCACCAAAGTGAGAAACTTATATTCTTTATGAATTGTTCATTAGATCAGATGTTTGTGTAGTGGCTGTAGCTAGATGTCAAAAGCATTCAGTGGAAAATAATGCACTTATTATTTACTATTTATCTTTATAATTGTTCTTGTTTGAAATGCCTTCTTCTAGGTTGGTTGGGTTGTATTCCAATTTTGAGAAAAAATTTACTTCAGTCTATCTGTTATGATCCCTCAATTTAAACTTTGAAGTATCTACAGCTAGTTTTAACATTTTAATATTTGTGGGCATATTGGTCAATAGGTTGGCTTTTGATTGATGTAAATTGACTTATTTTTTATTGCTAATAGAAGGCAGAAAGATAAATTGAGGCAGAACTACCTGGGGAGCTGTTTGGCATCTTCAACATCTGGCAACATTTTCCAGTAGTTGAATGTTTATGGAATGGTTCACTTCCAACTTGTAAAGGTATTTTACATTTGAAGTAGCAAGCAATGGCAGAGTAGAAGCAATTTTCTCTTTTTAGCAGCTGCACCATTCCTTGTATTGTGAACATAAAGCTTTGGTCACAGTAAGAGAAAGAAAGGAATTGTGCCACAAACTACAAAGTTTTTGTCAGAAGAAAACAAACGAATGAGCATCAGTTTAGAGTTACACAAGAATTTTACTAACTTACTGCAGAACTTTTCGTATTTGTTTCATAATTTTTTGAGGGTTAATGCAGATTGACTGTTTGCAACTACTTTGTTTTGATGGATCGAAAATAAATTTTCAAGTATTACTGCAAATCTTTTGAAATATAGCTAAGTTTTCCAGTCAGAAAAAAGAAACAGTGGTGGTGATCCCTTTCGATATTCAATATACAATTTGGTTGAACGAAACTAAATATTTATTCCATGTTTAAAAGCATTTGAATGATAGGATTCATGTCATTCATTATCAACAAAAGAATAAGTTTACAAACTATCCGTGAATTTACAATCTGTGCTTGCAGTTTGTAAAATTTGATTTTAGTCGAGGCAGCTAAAATTAGCCAGGTTTTTTGCTTTTGTTTACAGCACTAAAAGCAGGGACTAACTTCCTTTAGCAGCAATTCTTGTTCATTCAAGAAATCTTCACGAGAGTTTCTAATAGTGTGATCGACTTGAACTCCTCGTAGACCAAGTAATAATATATCCTTTGAACTAAAACATCCTTTGTACCACATGATCTTCATTGAAACTCCATAATCACCCTTTTGGAACTTGAACTTTGTCACAAGAATGGTCAGTGAACATCTAATCCATGACCAAGACCCGCAGTCTTTATCAAAATAATTTACAAATAGAATCTTGTCGACATGCCAAAAGGTAACTGGCTTTAGTGATTCACCAACAATCTTAAACCTTTGGACATTATTGTAATGTAAAATAAATTCATAAAAATCACAATCTATAAATTTTTTTTAATGACACCTTGTCGATACAACCGAGACATGGAATACCAAATTTAGTCCTATAATCAAAACACTCCAACTCAGAATGAGTAGCCCGAGCCACTTTATTTAAATCACACTTTATATATATATATAGAGGTGACTAATAAAAACCTTCTAGATATTTATTCATAAACAAAAAAAAAGGTTCGAAAATAAATGAAAATATACCAATATTGGAATAGGTAGGAAAAAATAGGAGTAAGGAACGATGAGCTTTTTAAACCAAAATTGGAAGTTTTAATGATTTTTTTTTTTTTTCCTAAGGGGGACCCACCATTCATCCATAGTGTGAATCTTCCAATTTTTTCCCATACAAAGCGTTTCATTTTGGAAATAAGGACCAAGAAAAAAATATTTGGGTCTTCACATTGAAAGAGATGGGACAATGAGTTTCCTCTCTTTCCAATTAATTTCATATGCTTTAACCTATAGACAAAATCTTTTGAAAAAGGAAAGGAAGTCCTATAGGGCTCAGGAGCTTATGTACGTTTCGAAATTGATGTCCTCTTATATTATGTAGGTTTCCAAATAGTCCCTATAACTTAGATCATACTTCATTGATATTTAAGCATGCGTCAACATGAAAGAGATAGTTTGAAGAAATGGACAAGCATAGAAGCCGATAGGTATCTTTCGTCATGTTAAAGTAATTTGACTTATATTTATTTTAATTGCGATTTTTTTTCAATGTCCATAGTAATTATATAAAATCCTTTGCTTCATAAAGGAGTAAGATATTGGGCTTCTACTCAATGTGTTTAAATGGAGTAGGAAACACAATAATGAGATTAACCTTCTTCTTTGGGCTATTTAATTCTATGTGACCTAGAATAAACTATATTATTTACTCACAAACTCCACCTATGCTCTAACACCATTTTTAATTTCTTAATTTTAATATAATAAAATACATGATTACAAGAAAAAAATCTAGTTGTGACAAAAACATGTAGTAATTGTAACACAAAAAGGGAGAAGAGAGAATGAAACATCATTATTTAGACTTAGAGATTGAAATAGCAATTTGAATTACGTTGTATTATATTACTTGACATTAATAGAATTAAATAATCTTTGATATAGAGAAGATTAATTAAAAAAATCTACCAATTTAATGAGAATTATAACTTCAATATGCGAACTCTACCCCATCAACCTTTATTTTTTCATAAGAAACTTAAAATTCAGCCCTTAAACAAAAATTCTCATATAATCCAAAGCATGATTTTTTTCTAGGGTTTAAAGTATGTCACTTTTCAATAAAACAGAATAAAATGCCACTTAAAATACTAAAAAATTAACAAAAAACATGACACTATAACTAGAGGTGATGCCGCAAATAACACAACTTTTAATTTCAAAGATAAAATTACTAACTAATTGACATAAGGTAACATTAAATATGAGCACTAGAAAAATAATAAAGAACAAAACTAGTTATTATATTTGGAAATGGTCCCACCATAATTTATTTAGTTTTATTTTAAAAAGCGAAAAAACGAAAAATGAAAAAAAATAAAAAAAATGTATTATATATATATATATATATATATATATATATATATATATATATATATATTTATTTATTTATTTATTTATTAAGTAAGAATAATTTAACTGAAACATTCAAAAAATAATGGCCACATAAAGAATATAGAGAATAAAATAACATGGTAAAATAATACGATTAATTTTTTTTTTTTGAAAAATTAGAACCATCAAAATATTAAATAAAAAAAATAAATTAAATTGCTTATATTAAAATATATTAAAAAATACAAGATTAAATGAGACAATTTTTTTAAGTTTTTTTTTTTTTTTTAAATATTTAGGTTTTAAATTGATTAAGAGATAGGATAGACATGGTGTTTTGTTAAGGCATTTTTGATGTGAAGATCATGAATTCGAAATTTTGTGGAAAAAATCAAGCACTGATAAGGGTTGTTGTGTGTCGCATATGTTATAACAGATTACTATACACCTGATATAAACCAAATACTATACCTTACCATTTCAATATTTAATCTCTTGATTCATGAATCTAATTCACTAACTACATTGTACTAAAGCACATTATCAGTAATAAAGTTTAACTAGAAACTTAAACCAGACAATTTACATATTAACTATGCCAAGCCGATATATAATAGACAGATGGCACCGGTACCATGTATCATTAATATGCCTCGACTGTGTATAATCGATGGTGGTGTAAGAGTACATGGAATTTATGTATCGTAGTTGTGAAGATCACACAGAAATTAGACTCAGAATACTATACTTCTCTATCTCACCTCCAACCGTTAGATTGGCATTATAATCAATGGTGGTGGATTTTTCGGCGGGAAAAAACTACTAGGTAAAACCCCATTCTCTTCTGACTTTCCTCATTTGATGGAGCTGAGCTGCTCTCAGCACTTTTCTCCAACGTAGCCCCAGTTCCGCCTGCTCCAGTATGGAGGTGCTGCTATGCATTCTAGACAAAAGCTTATGGGCGTAGTCTTGAATACTTATAGGTTTTTGGAGACTTTTCTCTTAAACATGGAGTATCGCACCTCAAAGCTACGATTTAGGTAGGAAGCACTCTACATTCGACTATGTTTTGGTGTCAGCCATTTTCTCAGAGGTATAGACTCATAATCCTCTTTTTTTAACTCGCATATTCCTATTTAAATTTTAGATGGAGGTTTGCACCTTCCGGTGGACATTCTCGTCTATACGGGTGTTAAATTTATTAAGACTTTTCATGTTCGTTTCCTATGAGGAAATTGGTTCGATGTTTTTTTTTTTCTTATTAACCCCTCTCTCGGCACATAACTCGTTACCTCATGACTTTGACGCAGGTGCGTCTTCTCTCTGGTGCCCTCTGCTAATCTCCTTAAACACTGAAGCTTTTCGTTGTTGTTGGCTTATTGAAATACGAACTCCAACTTCCTTCTCCCGGTAGTCCAGATTCATGGATTGTCCGTCCCTCTCCAAAGTTCGTAAAAGTTGATCTTGTTACCTGTTGAGGGTTATACCTTAAGTAATGGAATTTTAGGCACTGTTGCAGCCTTATGCCTACATTCCTATTTAATGTAATATTAAAACTATGTTTTGGATTATTTTTCTTTTGGATTTTTATGGTCGTAAAGACTATACAGTGAACCTCGGCGTTCATCCAGTTTTGGTTGCTTTGTGCTTTTCGCCTTCAGGAATTTTTAACTTCCTTTACTGGTTCATTACCTAAGATAAAAGTTATAGATAGTTGCTTCAATTAAACTAATCTCCTATTTCTTAAGGTTGCACCATAATTTGGCAACCTACAGGCTTGTATTGAGATATTTTACATGAATATTATTAAGAGTTGTTTCTCCCATGTCTGATTACATTTGTCTTCCAGTGTTTTTCGGGTTTTCGGTTGAAAGTAAGACTGGGCACTTTGCGAACCTTGTTTCTACATTACTGCTAGTTCTTTATAGAAAATAAATAGTTATTTTGGTTCAGTAGCATTCTACGTTTTCTTTTGAATAGAAACGTTGGTACTTGAGTTTTATATTTCGGATAGAATTTAATGGAGTTTACCTTAGTTCCAGATTATAAGTTTATTTTCTCTTTCAATAGTATGTTGAGTTATATTTATACCAGAATTATATCAAGCTTTCTAGGCTGTTAGTACATGGTTTAGTTTTCATTGTATAGATACTAATTCTTGGCAAATCTCTATTTTTCATTAGTCTATAGGACCATGCAATAATGTGGAATTTCTATGTTTATTCTCATTCTCAGTTATATAATTCTGTGTAAATACTACATAATATTAGTTACACTACATTTTAGTTAGCGTTTCCCCGTAATAATCTTTATGTGCATATGTAGCTATATTTATGTGTAGTTTTCATCTGTGTGACCAGAGCACCCTTAATACTATCTGTGTATAGTCTTATTGAGAGAGGCGATGTGTCTTGGGTCAGATTTTTTTCTAGCACCCTTGACCAACAATCCTCTATGTTTTCTTGCAATAAACAAAAGGTTTAATTTACACCTCCTCATAAGTACACCTTTCTTCATTTTTACAGCATATAGTTAATGCTAATAATCATTTATAATTTAAGAAAATAACAGTAAAACGTAGGAAATTATTTTCTGACATATTGTAAAGAATATTTAAATTAAAATAAAAAGACTTGTTCTGCATCTATTTTCATTGCAAAAATACAGAACTGGTGAAGTTCATAAATGTCATAAATTTTTTTTTGTAATCTTAGGTGGTAGCTTCTATTTTCTATTAATAAAATTGGGCAAAATATACAAAACTAGACCTCAACTTGCCCACAGGAAACCAGGTATTTTGGCCATTGGAGTTCAAAATAAGTCAACCAGAACATAAAAAGTCTGAATAACTTATACCAAATCTGTCTATACTGGATATCCAAGTCTAGAGACCATATCATATACAAAAGGTAAGCAACATAAGAACCTTAAACAAAAGATGCAGCATAAGAGCAGGAAAATATTAATCCTCCTCAGATTCAACAGGCGCTAGAGCTTTGGCTGAAGCTCTTGGTAGTTCAACTGAAACCTGTGGCATTGCTTTAATTTCATTCTCCAGTCTTCCAAGCCTCGCATACTGATACAGCTGGCGTAAATTAATTTCCTGAATATTCCTATTGATATCCGCCAGAGTCGATTCCAGCTTTGTTTCTGCTATAGACATAACAGCTTTGGCTAACAGGCATTTAATTAACCAATAGGTTCAAACAAATTGTTGAAACAGAGAAGTTCGTCCTCGGGTATGCCCAGGATCTAGAATCACAGTCTGCATATCCTCTAGAGCCATGTCATCCTCCAAATCTATGTTATCTAGAATCTCAGATTCCCATCCATAAATGCGACCACGAACTGAATTGGGGATGTCAGTCATGAAGGTTTGAACCAGTTGATCAAGGTGTTGCTGGACCAACTTTCTTCCCCATTTCTGGTGCGTTTCGAGAGAGGGTTGCTTTCCCTTTCCCCTAGTAGGCTTTCTACCTCATTTCACCTTTCAAAAAAAACCTGAAAAATATGTTAAGACTTCCATCTATTCAAAAAGATGAGTCAGCTGTACAGATAGCATATATACAACACCACAAAGAACAACACCATCTCCCAGGTCACTGACCAAAAAAAAGGTAAGAGATAAACACCCAGCACAGATAGAAGAACATCTAAACAGTACCAGACAAGGCTAAGAAATAGGCCGCTGAATAGAAATTCTATCGTAACGCAACAAGAAGCAAAGACAGATAAATGACGAATTTAGAATCCAAAAAACAGAGTTAGGCCAATAAGAGGGACCGAGACTACCCAGAAGAAGATGCATGCAAATACCATAGGGACCCCATAAGAGAGTGAGGTGAAAAGGAAAAGCCCAATCCAAATACTGACAGAAGAGGAAGTTAAAAAAACTACCATTATCCCTAAAACCTTATACCGAAACCAAGGTATAGTAATCCTGACCATCAACAGAGAAATTTCTGGTAGCCGAATCACAAACACTTTGCATGCGAATGGCCGGTAGACCCCAAAAGCAAACCAACCTCATAATAGCAATACCTCGACGAACTCCCAACGCCCATATAACAACATAACTACAACTAAGAAACCCAGAAGTGTAATGCATCCAGCTCACCCAAAGGTACAAAGCGTACTCCAAAATACGAAAGATACAAGGGTCAGGGAAGAAGAACACAAACATAAAAAGACTAACAGGCATGAAAATTCAAGACAGATCAGGAACTAAGTGAAGAAATTGGATGTTGCGACCAAATTCATGACCCTATCACAGGAATTCAAACGAGAAGAGACCATACCGCCATTCCCACAAATCTTCTAAAAGAACCATGAGAAAAATCCGCAGAGAAGAAGAGAGCAGAGTCGAGAACTGAAAGGTTAGAAATAGAGATACATACCACTGCTGAGCTTTCTCCGTCACCCTAAAACCCTTGCGACCTTCACTGTTGCATGCAATATCAACCTCATGAGCAAAAATCTGAGCGAAACAACTAACAATGAAATGGAAAATAGCCTTACATGCCTTAACCCTGCACTGATGTCACTGTTTCCAAAATGTGATTGACAACCTAGCTGGCCGATCCATCTGGAGGCTTCGGTAAATGTGGTTCATTTAATATGGTGGGTGTTGGACGTCCCTTCGATCAACGCCTCCCGACGGTTGCATGAAACCACCATGTGGTAGGCGTACACTACCCACGTACCCTCCACCACATAGGCGTACACCTTCCACATCAATAGGTTCAGACTGAGCTCCATTGTGTGGCACTTTTCGCTGTATTTCGCTCGTCATTCTGAGTATTTTTCACCCCGATCGGGGACATAAATGTCATAATAAAGCAACATATTACTCTATTAATTTCCCAACCACATTACTGCTTTAGTTATTTAGAATGCAAATACCTGTGCACCTAAAAAAAAATTAAAGACAATGCATAATCACAGAAAATAAAATACAGAATTACTTATCTCTTTATGTAATTTTTAGCTGAGGTCCTCCCAACCTTCGAGAGAGGCGATTACGTCCTCCTCTTGCCCCCTTGCTCCAATTCGGAAAGGTACGGCTAAACAGTGGATACTTCTGATGTGACCTCAAGACACCTAGTCCAGTCAATACTAGAAGTAATTCGGGATTTTTCTCAGTGTTTTCCACTGATCACAACCAGCACTGGAAAATTATCACTCTCCCCTTTCCATCAACAAAAAAACCCCTACTCCTCACTCGGATCAATATCTTATCCCTAGAGGTGCAGGTAATTATTTCCAACTATCCCCAACCTCTTTCCAATTCTTGGAAAACATTTACCATTAAATTTTACTTTTTATCCCGTTATTTTCCATAACTAACATTATTATTATAGTTAATAATACTAATTGTCTCAATATTTTTATTAAAAAATAATAAGAATCATTTAACTAGTTAATGAATTAGTTAACAGAAAATGCAAGTATCACATTGTGGATCATTAAGATTGTGAGACCCAATTATCTAAAATTTAAAGGAAAATTTTCATCTTTTTAAAGAAATAGTTTTAAATTTTAATATTCATTTTTTTAATGCATATTTTTTGTTTTAAAATTATATATTTATGTTATAATTTTCCTTTTAAAAATATATGGGTTTTAAATTCGAACTTTTATTTTTAGTTTTACTTTTTCCTTGTCGTGTACTCTAACCTCTAATATATATGTATGTAGGAATATTCACTTTTTCTTAAAGAAATAGTTTTTTTCTTCCTTATAAACAAAAAAATTCATCTTTAACCTAATTAATTAACTAATTAATTATTAGTTTAATCTAAACTATTTATAAAGTAATAATCATTTGAGAAAAAATATTTCGACTTTTGAATTTAGAGACAATTAATTTTTTTTAACATTTAGATGTACCACTGGTTATAACAATAATTTCGATTAATTCGCATTTTTAACTCTCAACATAAAATAAAATAAGAGATTAATCAAATAAGAATTTTTTTTAAATAAACATTGGAGAAAAATAAAGTATATTTTATATATATAATTGTTGCTCCGAGAGGCTTAATCTACAACTTAGTATGACCTCAATGTTAAGTATGCAACGTCTTCAAAAAATAATATATTTTATTTTAGCTAATGTTGGCCAAAGCATTAACCTAATATTTAATTTTATATAATTTGAATATTTAAATTATATAAAACTTTTTAAACTTATTAATGGGCTGCGATTAATTATTAAAATACAACTATGTATTATTTATATTATTTGAATGGATAGTAATTTATCTCACCCATTTAATAATTGCTTTATTATATACGTGAATTTGAATGGATCATAAATTTACTTAAAAAAAAAAATTTACCACATTGAATTTCCAAATAGAGTAAAATTTTAAACATCTTTACTATTTACTAAAGTTAATATCATTTCATAAATCAAAGAAAAAGAGTTAATTCAACACGAGCAATCACAATCCAAAATATTTTAATATTTATTTTAATTAAATATTCGTAAAATGAATCTTTAAAAACAAAACCCATGCTCTAGGCATAAATTAAAATCTTTAAAGATATAAATATTTTCCCATCAAAATTGAAATAAACAAAAATCTAAATAAACCAAAGGTATGGTAAATAAATAAAACTGATTTGCATACTTACTCCAGAGCTATGGTAAATAAATAAAAATATATGTAAACTAGATGTATGGTAAATAAATAAAAACTCCTTTTTATATTTACTCCATAAACCTTTTTATATTAAAAAAACTCAAAAACATGAAGCCTATAGGACGAATACCATGGGACAAATTAATATTGATACCATGGGCTAAATACCAGGGGCCAAATACCATATCTATAGAAGAAGTATGGTAAATAAATAAATATAAAAAGGGTATAAAGAGGTATGACAAGTAAATAAATATAAAATAGGTATAAAGAGGTATGGTAAATAAATAAATATACAAGAGGTATACAGAGGCAAGGTAAATAAATAAAAATATATCAAATATGATTATATATAAAAATCTAATTATACAAGTAGTCTATGGGCCAAATGCCATAGTAAATAAATAAAAATATAAATAAACTAGAGGTATGGTAAACAAATAAAACCCGTTTTCATATTTACTCCATAATATGCTTCATATTTAAGAACACTAAAAAAATAGGTTTTATTTAGGTCAAGCCTATGGTCCAAATACCATGGGCTTAATTATTTTTAATACCATGAAAAAAAAATATTATTAACCATAATATAATACTAAAAGATTATTATTATTATTATTATTAGATCTAATACTCATATTAATATATTATAATATTAATATTATTAAATTTAATAGAGAGAGAGAGAGAGAGAGGGGGAGAGAGAGAGATTAGGGATGAGAGAGGGAGGTAGGAGAGAAAGGTAGATTGAGGAAGGACGAGAGAGACAACTTGAGAGAGAGGAGGGGAGAGGGCTCGATAGAGATATGGAGCTGGAGGGGGATAGAAGTAGGGAATAAGAAATATAGAGAGTGATCAGTGGAGACAGAGAAGGAGTGAAAAGGGAGAGAGAGAGAGAGATATATGCGAGAGAAAGGGAAATAGAGGAAGGAAGAGAGAGGATTTGAGAGAGTAGAGAGAGGGAGGGAAAGCGAGATGGAATTGGAAGGGGAGAGAGAGGGAGGTAAGATGAAAGACATAGAGAGATAAAGATGGACAGAGAGATAAAGAGTAAGTGATAAGGAAGATGGAGAGAGAGGGAGAGAGGACAGAAGGAGGAAAGAGAGATATTAGTGGGGGAGAGGGGGAGAAGGGGAAGATAGAGATATAGATGGAAGATGAAGAGAGGGAAGAATAGAGAGATGAAGAGAGGGAGGGAGTGACAAATATATTGATAGATATGGAGTGTGATACCATGTGTGTTTATGGGGGTGAGATAGACACAAAAAAGATGAGATGGAGGGGGATATATATATAGATGGAGGGTGGAGAGATGGAAGAATATTTCTTGCACTAGATGGATTGATTTCAGTGCAGATGATTATTTCTAATCCTATTTGATTATTTTCACTAGATTTTTTGATTTTATCGTAGATATTTATTTATAATGATATTTGATTACTTGCACTAGATGCATTGATTTTAGTGTAGGTAGTGATTTATAATACTATTTGATTACTTGCACTGGATGTGTTGATTTTAATGTAAGATGTTGATTTATAATTATATTTTATTTCTTTCACTAGATGCATTGATTTCAATGTAGATGATTTCTAATCCTATTTGATTGTTTGCACTAAATGCATGATTTCAGTATAGAAGTTATTTTCTAATCTTATTGGATTCCTTGCATTAAATGCATTGATTTCTATGTAGATGTTGATTTCTGATTTGATGCAATTGGATATATGATAGTACATTAATTTTAAAGTGATTGGATTAACGATATGCATTGATTTTAGTGTAAGAACAAAATGTTATTGACAATGTACATTGATTTTTGTGTTATAGTAATTTAACCTATTAATATTGGAGAGAAAGAGAGACGAGTTATCATGTTTATTGCAACAACTTGAGCTAAAGATTTAAATAATTTACGATTTAAAATTTCTTTTTTGATATGAAAAGATGACAAAACTAACAAGGGTGACAATAAGAATAGTAGAAGAGAATAGTTTGAGACTGATCACAATGAAGACTATTTGTAACAAGAATACATTCTTATTATTAAAATTTTCTATCTTTCAACACTATTATTTTCACTTTGCATTCAAAAAATTATTTCATCATTTTTCATCTTTAAAGTTATTAAAAATATTTATCATCTCAACAAACTAAGGTAACTAAGAAAATTTAAAATTAAAATGACCAAGTTAATCTTAGAAATATTTAGCATATTTAATATTTGATATATTTACATATTATTGATAAAATTAATCATATATTCGATAGATTTTCCTTAGCAGCACACAACTGAAACTAGCCTAGATCCATCTTAACTCTGGATCTATCAAGAGCCAATAGGGATCAAATCTCTCGAGTTGGAAACCTCTTTTTTATTGTGAAACTTGAGGAAAGGTTTGCACCTCGAGAGATTTGATCCCTCTTAGTGCTTGATAGATCCAGAGTTAAGATGGATCTAGGCTAGTATAGCTTGAGTGGGCATAATGGTTAAGAGCATGAATTTCCTCCTAAGAGGTCACATGTTCAAAAATAGAGGGGGTACAGTATGTATGCCTTGCTATACTTAGCATTCAAATGGGTCTCTTGTCCCACAAAAAAGAGAATATCATACACCAATTTTATGTCTATCTTAGACGTGAACTTTATATATATATATATATATATATATATATATATATATATATATATATATATTCATCTTCTTTTGTTTCATGAGCATGCACGACTATTAGAAAAACAACTCTCTCTTAGTTTTAGTTAACTAACTAAAAATGGAGTTGTACGGTTAAAATAGAGTTAAGATAAATAATAAATTTAACTAAGAATATGACTGCCCAAATACAGGTGAGAACTAATGAAATAACTCACTCATTCCACTCCTAATTCCAAAAATTTAGAAACTCCCAAACATATGACTAAAACTAAAGAAATAAGTTTTTCGACAATAAAGGGATAAGGGAATAGTGTTTTAGATAAGCTTTTTCTCTACAAATATAAATTAAACAAATAAATAATTCAAGGATAAATAACTCAAATTAATGGATAAGATATAGCCATCTCACCACCTAGGCCATGTGTAGTCATTAGTTATATAGAAATCTTTATTAAAATACATATATTATAAATATTAACTCTATTAATCTTTGTATAATCCCCATTTCAATCCTAAAACTCATTACTAACCACGTACATTGAGTGATTACATTTAAATTGTTATATTTTTATGTATGTTAGAATATCTCTTGGTCTCATTTTTTTATAATTGTACGTTTTTTATCTGATATGGATACTAAGGAAAGTTATCCCTAGAATCATCACATATTATTTTGTACATTTTATATATTGTAAATGGAGTATAATTATTTCCTCCTTATCATTTTTATGGCACAAGTTAAATACATTTCATATTAGAGCTCATGATCGTAGGGTTTTTTTGCTTTAGATAAGCCATCATGGAATTTCCACTATAATGTTTTTTCCCATGAGGTTTCAAATAGTGAAACATGGGGAATATTGATGATAAAAAATGAGAAATATCTGGTTGAAAGTTCAGGTTTTTTTTCTTATTTTTCAATCATATGTTCTAAGAAAGTTAGGTTTCCTTAACGTTCCTAAAATTAACCTCAAACAATTCAGTAGAACATTTTCTCTATAAAAAAATTTCTAGGAAGTTTATACCATTAAATTTAGATTATACTGAGGTAAGTTCTTCTTTAACATCATGTTTAAATTTTTATGATGCTTCACTATCATTTCTAATATGTGCTCTAAGAAGTTGTGGGTCCTTGAATGTTCGTACAATTTGTTTCAAACAAGTCAATCTGGAATTTTCACAATAGATTTTTCCTAGGATGTTTTAGAGACTAAAAAGTGTACCTCTTTAAGGAAAAATGTTTGGGAACCTCTAGTTAAAATTTTAAAATTTGGTTTTCTATAGATTTGGAGTTATAACCTGTGCAAGTTTGGTTTTATGAAGAATTACGAAATAAATTTTAAATAGGTTTTCTTGGTATTTATGCTATTTTTTTTGTGGAATGTTTATGGAGACATACAAAGGTACCTTATCTAAAAAATTTAGAATTATATTCTAATAACTACATAGATGTCATGCCATACAAGTTTTCTCATGGGAAGATGTCGAAAAAAAGAAAAAAATGTGAATCTTAACATATATTTTTCTTAGCACACCAAATATTGTTTACATCTATAGTGCTGCACAAAATATATTTTAGAGTATTACTGAATAGTGTTTCAAATCCTGAAGGACTCGAACCTAAAATATATATCAAGAAAAACTTCACCCATTTATATATATTGTAAATCAATGCACATAAATTACAAGTGACCTAACTTTTGATTACAATATCTCTTTCTTCGTGACTAAAAGTTGAGATAAAGAGGAGTACTACAATTTTTTTCCAACATGCCTGTAAATAAAGATACTATTCCAATTAAACATACTAAAGGAGTACCCTTGAGTCATGAATAAAGTGAAGAGTTAGAATTTAGGATATGAAATGAATGGTGGGATGTTGAAAAGGGAAATTTTCTCATCTTGTCAAGAAAAAAATTGTAACATAAATGGAAAAAATATGAATGAAAATAAGAAATAAATGCAAAAATACATTATGTAATAAATAAAATAATTAAAAAACATTATACTAAAATATCTCCCTAAAATTGATGTGGATATCCATGGAAATTATCAACATAAAGGGAAGCACGATGTGGATAATCATTCCCATATGGGAGTATGCTAACATAGTTGGTGAACACAAATATTGAATTAGAGAACCATAGTCATGAATTTTCAATCCATGATCGACATTATGAAGGCTCCAAGATAGCACCGAGGAACTATTATATTTCAAATATCAATATAAGGAAGTTTTATGGTGGTCAATTTTTTCAAAATAATTGATAGCACATTATGTGTTTATTAAAAGAAACACATTGATTAGTCAATGGTAGATATTAGACAAAAGGGTAGATAAAATTGAAGAAAAGGGAATATGTTTCAACTATGACAACAAGTATAGTGAGCAACATGTTAAAATTTGTAACTAGGACTGGTCTTCATAATTGTCATTTTCATTATGTATTTATATATTTTACGAAAAATAAAAAATAAATATAATTTTTCAATCATGGGTTTCATGCTCAAGTCAAATTACTATTTTAGATAAACAAATTATTCATGCTTCTAGGATTTATTGAGTTAAAGAGTGAAATTATTATTTTGACCTACTATAAACAAAAAGAAAAATAATTTTTAAAATTGTAATTTAGTCCAACCTATTGTCATTATGACTAATTTTTTTCCTTGATGGAAACCTACTTGTAGCAAGATGAGTATGTGTTTTCCTTAATGTCAACATACTTGGTAAACATTTCAACATGATCATAGTAGGATGAGTGCATAAGCTAGTTTATATGTGACAGAGTAAGAGAAACTGACAGTGGAATGATGAAGGTAAATTTTCGAGAACTATATGTAGGTTTTGTGAAGAAAATTTGCATGCATACGCACGTATGATGAAGATAAGTCAGATATACGTGGGTTATGAGAATAAAATCCACGTATTTACGTAGGTTTTACGAAGAAAAGTCACATATAATTTCCTTACCATGGTATGATAAATACCGAGGGTCTTTACCATCGTATTGGCCAATAGTATTGCGCCCATCAACAACTATTTCATCTTGTCAAAGAATACCATCAATATTACTATGTTGTTTACCTATGACATTGGCTAAGGCATAAAATATATAAGCAGATGAATATCAAAGTGTTTTGGGTGTGAAGGTGATGGATATTTGATGAATATTTAGATTTGAAGAGAGTGTTCATGTAATGGGATATTGATGAGTTGTTTTATATGAAAATAAGTATGAACGAGAGAGTTTGAGGATGGCTCATAATCAATAGATATGAAATTAATATACATTGGTAATTTGCTTTGTGGCTAGTTTGATTAGTAATGATAATGTTTTTACATAGGTTTTTTTATATGTCGAGAGATGTGTCTGTCTGAAGGTTTGATGTGTAGAAAAGGTATAAGTAAATAATTGCAGATATATACACAGGTTTGATGAGGTGAAAAGCATGTTCATACATCCGTTTAATAACTTCAAATATGCGTAAATACGTGGGTCTCACACTGGTAACTCACATGTCGATTCTACACTTAGGACAAATCTGTACGCGTATTTTATTCCTGAACAGTGCATATATACGCATAAGTGTTTTGTGGATAATGTGTATATAAGCTAGTGTTTTGAATAATATGATGTTTGATAAGTCTAATAATTTTTGTTGTGTTTGTCTTTGTTTTTCAACGAAGTCTTCATGTTGATATGGGTTCAATATGTGATGATTGAAGTTGAATTGATTAAGGATTGATATGTTTAAGAGTGATGATGCTACTAATTCTGTGTGATTAAATATCAGTGATGGTTTTGTGATTATTTCAAAATGATTAAATGGTTATGTTTTTGACTCAGTGTTTATTTCAGAATGATACTGATTCAATTTTACGGTTCAATGCTTTGAGATATTTACGCGGGTATGTTTCAATGAAGTTGCGTATACACACATATTTGCTAAACTAAGGTAGCATATATATTCTCACATTTTGTTTATGAGCCAGTTAATTCATTGAGTTGATGCATTGTTTGGCTTAAATGTTGGTATTCTAGTGAATGTATTTAAACTGATCTAACTACTTTGATTTTCTGAGAACAAGTTGATTAACTTGCATCTCAGATGGTTCAGTGATTTATTGATTTTGTTTGTTCAATAATTTTTCTATTTGTTACTTTGATCGGTTTCATTTTTTTATATTTGATATTGGTATTAAATGATGGTAGTGGGTCCAGTATGAAAATTTGATGAAAATTGGACTACAAGTTGTGTTGGTTTGAATCAGGTGGATCTAATGTGAAATTTACGAAATGTGTTCCATGCTGATGCTAAGGGTTGGATCCTTTAGTAAGGGAGACGAAGCTTACTTCCAGTGTCATATGGTAAATAAGGTTAGGGGATAGAATCTTTGTTTCAGTGGGTGTTGGTAAACGAGATCAGGGGGTTAGGCGCCCCTTCTAGTGGGCGTTGGACAATGAGAGAAGGTTGTAGCCCTATATAGGTGGGTTCCTCCATGTTGGTATGAGTCTGTGTGAGTACAATACTGTAAGAAGTTTAATTTTATAATAAAAGGAATACATAGATGACAACAAAAATGGTTCTCTCCTACAATGGATTTTCACCTAAAAATCCTGATGTTCATGTGTGTTTCTTTTTCATGATGGTTTTTTTTTTATTACTGCACATTGTTAATATTTAATTAATTCTTAATGAAATACATATACAATGGTTCAAGTTAATTAGATGATGAATTAAATAAATGGTAAGGTTACTAGATATATGTTATTTGTATGCACAACGGTCGTGGAAATATGCAGGTTTCTTTCAGTAAAATCCCTTAAAAAATTATGAATAATAAAATAAAAGTTTATGTGAGGTTTAAATATTGATTAATTTCCCCTCTTATTAGTATTTTTCCCAACAATTGGAATCAGTGGAGGTTCTTCATAAGAATATTGATCACTTGAAGGAGATCTGTCAAGATGATGGAAAAGAAGAAAACTCAAATAAAGGTTGAAAAAAATTGTGATAGTAATATGTCAAATGCAGTAACAATTACAGACGTCAAAAAATATTCAAGTGTAATATACCTAGCATAAGCCACCATAAAAAACATCTCATAAAATGAGGGTTGCCAAATAATAAAATATTATTAATTCTTATATTGATTTTACATGAATAATATTCTCATAATTCTTAATTATAAGAATATTTGAAGAATTATTTCTTGATTATTTATTTAGAAGAATTTATATTCTTCTATAGAGATAAATTATATTTCCAAGTTGGTATATTTTATGAGTTTTAGAAATAATGAGTTATACTTTGGAAAAAATATTGATAAGTGATATTTTTCTCTTAAGGCAAAATAAAATCCACCTTGAAAAGAAAGGCATGAGATATTTATGGAGTGATTTTCTGATTTAGGAAAAATTAGAATTATGGGTTCTTTATGGAATTCTTTTAAGATTTAGAAAAGCTATTCCATTTTCTTAATTCTATTTATTGTAACCCTATGAGAAAAATAGAGGAAAGAATGAGAGAATACATGGAGAATGGAGCTAAGGAAGAGGAAGAAGAGATTCCAAGCATGCATCAAAAGGTAAGTAACTTTGTTTTTTGAAAATTCCTTTGTTTTCATGTGGGGCACGATGATATCCTAATTGAATTTCTTTGCAAGGAAATGTCCATATTGTAAAGAATCAATATCATTTATAGAGAAAAACTCTATATAATTTATTGGATAGGGGAGTAAATGTTTTATTCATTCAATTTTTAGAATAGTTCATATCATTTTAATTCATAAAATATTTGCATGGCTAAATAATTCTGTGAATTGCATGAGTTATTGGAAAATTAGGTCCAAATATTCCTTTGTGTCTCCCAAACCGGGATCAATATGTAAAGAGTTAAATTTTTTTTGTAAAACAGGATGTTATTACCAAAAGCCTCTTTTTTGTTTTAAAAATTTGTTTCCCATGTCTCACAAACTGTGTCCCAAATTTGATGACAAAAATAGGGAATTATTTAATATTTAAATCTTGAAAAATGAGCTGTAAATATTTGTTTGAATATTCCAAATGGTAACACCTATGTAAAAGCTGAGATAGGTTATTTTTAATGAACCCGTTACAAACAAAAACTCTATTGGGTTTTCCAAAACACGTTTCCATTTTTTTGAAACTGTGTACAAATTGGATGACAAAAACATGAAATTATTTAATATTTAAATTTGGAACAATGGGTTGCAAATGTTCATTTGAATATTCAAAACCATGAAACCTATAAAAAAAATTGAGAGAGGTTATTTTTAATAAGCCTGTTCCAAACAAAAACCTCTTTTGGTTTTTAGAAATGTGTTTCCATATGGTTTTAATATGTGTCCAAAGTGGATGACTAAAAGAGGAAAACGTAGTGAAAGAGACTGCTTCTATTTCATTCTTTGAATTCGATAAAAATAATTGTTTATGTACATATAGACATAATAATTATATTGATAATTATTTAAAACAAATTAATTTATTTATTTTAAGATATTACCAAGTATTTTCTCATGATGCATATGCATCAAAAGTTTAAAGAGAAATATTTGAATCTTGAAAAGGGTATGTTCTTAGGTGCACATGAATAATTATTTAGTATATTTTATCTACTAGAATTGATTATGTGAGTTTACATGCATGAGGAGCATGAGTCATGAAAAAATATATAAATAACTCTTTTGAGAAGTAGTTCACATAAAACCTTTGCATAAAATTCAATTGGTTGTGTTATTTGAGAAGGATTTGTTATGAATGTTATTTCTTGAGGAAATATTACAAATCTCTCTGATGTGTTAAATGATATGAAAATATTTTGTATTTCATGCATAATAGCTATTGAGTTAGCTACATTTTGGAAAACATATATATATATATATATATATATATATATATATATATATATATATATATATATGTATGTATTCAGAAAGAATTTATTGTCTTAGAACTCTCCAAAAAGAATAAAAGATAGAAATATATGCTTGTATGCATTATTGGATTATATTATTTGAGAGTAAAACTAGTAATCACACACTTCATTATGTGATATTATTTAGAAAAACATATACGCTTGAAACCATGTAAAAAGTGTAGTTTTGGGTATTATATTTCTAGAGAAAAGGAAGATGCAATTACAGAATATTGATTGTGTTAGCCTTCTTTTGCAAAAAATAATATGTATTTTTCCAACCTAAAGGGACTCGGTATGGTACTAGCTTTGTTTTGGCAGAATATTCTGCATAGTTATTGCGTTAGATATTTTGGATGAGAGGGAAATATCCATTTTCATGCATGAAAGAATAAATGGTATGTGTTTGATCCCTTGGAAAATAATTTTTTTTAGTATGTTAACTTTGTTTGAAATAGAGATGGAATTAGTATACATAATACCCATTGTGAATAGCTCTTGCGTGGAAAATATAATTTTGGAAAAGAACATGCATTCCCATGCATAGGTATAGAAATCTATTGTGTTAATCCATTTGGAAAATAAAACATAAGCACAGGAACAAAGGAAATTTCTTGTTGGGATACTTATCTTGAAATTTTTGTTATGCATTTGCATGGACAATATTATTATATAGAATGTTAGCTTTCCTTTGGAAATAATATGAAGGTCCATAAATGATTTTGTTAGTGTTTGTTGGAAATATGAAGCTTGATAGTGATTTATTTGTTACTAATGCATGTAAAATGATGTTAATGTTTGTGGAAGTTTCACAAACAAAGATTAATTATTTATTTATTAATATTTTATCTAATCATGATATCAAGTGTGCTGATGATAGTAATGGAAGGAAAGGAGGGTGAATTGAGAAAAGGTTTGTTTAAGTTTAGAATTGTGGAAGATAAAGAGTTGTTAGTCCATGCAAGTTTAATATTTCCAACTATAGGATGACCCATTGAGGGAAACAATATAACCACAAAGATACAGATTGAGGATCCGTGGGTAAATGGTATCACGATGATTGTAATAGCTTATAGCTAGTTATGTTTCATTTAATATTAATTTTTTGTGTAATTTTTATGACAATGGTCCAGGGATGGACTCCCTTATAACCATTGACTGATGGGTGAAAACCCTCATGAGCTTCTAATAATAAAATTAAACTTTGTTGATTTTCACCCTATGCGGTTTCTAGGGTATATCAATGTCTAATGATGTGATTGTTCATCGTGTCAGTTTCATGATGCTAATTTCTTTCAATATGTGATTTTTATTTTACCAATTATGTGATTTACTAATTCAATTAAAATGATGATGGAATAGATGCATATTTATAGCAATAAATTTAAGTTAATATGACACAATAAGGACAGTTAATGGTTGTGTAACTCACTATGATTTTTACTAAATATTTCCCTAGGATATGATGATGGTTATTATAATGGTTAATGAATAAATATAGAAATTATTGTGTAAAGTTACACATTCATAAATTTAAAAAAAAAATTCTAACTCCATGTATTTTCCTGTGAAGTTACGAGGGTATGTTACAAATGGTATCAGAGCAAAAGGTTGCAAAACTGGCACCTTTTGGGAATTTTTAAGTAAAAAATAAATACAGGTATGATGCTAGTGGGCATCATCTCAAGTATGACTCTAAATGAACTTGCAGAAGACTAAAATTTTACATGAGATGCATGATGAATGATTAATGACCACATTAAAGAGTAGAAAGTGATCATGTTTCTTTAATTTTATGCTATTGAAATTTGAATATGGATGCAGATAAAACATAATAAACCCTCTATTTCACCTATGAAAAATTGTGAGTACTCACTTGTTATAGTGTGAATTTATTTGCAACCTTTGGATGCATGCTATTACAACAATGGTTATGGTGCATAAAAAGCAAAAAAGGGGAAAATCGTGACTAAAGTCATAATCCATTTCTTATAAAGAATGAATGCATGTATGGCTTTTGTGTTAAACAAATAATTTAGAAGTTGTGGTTAACCGTAAAGAGGACAATGGAATGTTGTAATATATATATATATATATATATATATATATATATATATTAAAGAACATATTTAGGTGTTAAAAATAAACAATGAGTCACGTGGAACTCATATAGTGAACTTTAATTCAATGAAAAACTCATAGTAGAATAATTGTGGATTATATTTCTTCATGTAAAGTTGTAGATGAAAGTTCGCATTCCATCAGTTTGAAAAAAGTGGAAATAAGATCCAAAGTTTTGTTGTTTTAAATAATTTCATCCGTGGGAGTTTTGGATGTAATTCACTTAACATCAAGGGATATTCATACCTTGAGATCATGTAACCTCTATGTTGATTCCAAGAAAAAGTTATGTTTAGACTTGGATCCATAATTTGATTGACTTTTCTTATTAGACGATCCTGTAGAGATTGTTTGTTGTGTTGTTTGGCATAAATTTTACCATTGATAATATTAATATGATTCATGTTTTTCTGTAAATTATACTTTTACTATCTCTTTGATAGTTTAAACATACTTTTGGAAATTTATTTAATTTCCGCTAACTAGTTGTTAAAATTCCTCAATGGTGATAGATTATATGCTTGCCAACTATTTGTTAGAATGTCTCATTGATTGTAGATTGTATGCTTGCAAAATATCGTTCAAACTCCTCAATGGATGTAGCTTGTATGCTTGCAATTTTTTTGTTAGAATGCCTCATTGGTTGTAGATTGCATGATTGAAAATTATTTTCCCAAAATTCCCCAATGGTTGTCACTTACATGGCTACAAGATAATGGTAAATAAAGAAAAAGAATAACATTCTATGTCCAAGTGTTCAATGGGACTGCTATTTCTCTATAATACTGATGGTTGGTAAGGCGAGACCTTATAGAAAGTATAATTCTATGGTATGAAAAATATGTTAATGTAATTTTTCTAAGTTGCATTATTGTTATTATGAGGAAATTTGAAATGTATACCACCTATATTACATGTGATGAATTGTTTCCAATGTACTTTGACAAATTTTGGGACCCATGTTGAGGGTCAAATATAGATGCATGGTGTACATAAATGTTCTTTTTCCTTAATTATTATATAAAAATGGAAAATTATGTAAATTATAATGTATTTTTAGACATTGAATTTTGATTTGATTAAATGGCTATGGAAGCCATGATGGGGTTGATGCGATGATGTAATATTTTTTTATTGATTTAATGAATACATTGGTTGCGGTATTCAAGAAAAAAATCTACATTTTTAGAATAATTCTTTCTAGCTTATGAAAATGTATTAGTGGTTAAGTTCAAGATGGACCTTCCCTAAAAGTCTCCTAAAAATCCTTAGAAGAAAATATTAAAATAATGGGAGGGAAAAATTATGTTAGTCACTTATTTAGAGATAAATAGTAAGTGGGGTAAAATAAAGCACATCGGAAGAGAAAGGCATGGTTTAAAGAAAAAGAAGAGTATCTTTTTTGAAAAATATAAAGCAAAAAGGCGTAGGAAAAAGGTTAGCAGACCTTAAAGCAGGACACTGCTAAAAATATATAGGGAAGGAAGCACCAAGGAATAAATGAGGTTTCTTATTTTATTGTCAAGTAGATATCGGAGGGGAACTATTTGAGAGAGTTCATGGTTGGGTGGAATATGCTCGTTTCCTCAATAATTCCTAGAAATTATCCATGGTTAGATGAAATTATGTCTATGTTCTAAAGATGTTGCATGTTACCATTTACTATAAATTGCATATCTCAAACTTTTTGCATGTGTTATAGCTTTGAATGCATGATATATTAATTTATATAAGAAACAATTTCGATGAAATATATTTTTTTTAGGCTTTTATGAGAAAATGAATGTGTCAAAAATGACTTATCTATATGCATGCATAGAGGAAATAAATTGAAAAATATATGCGACTAAAATAGTTCATGTTAGATAAAATAATGAGTTATTGAACTCTAAATTCCTGGTAGACTAATGGAAAATGGCTGGAGATAAATGCTATGAGTTTGAATATTATTGAAATTAATGTGGGAAAAAAACAGTAGTGTAACTCCTAAATAAAATATTGCATGCATGCGATAGAGTTATTCTTATCATTTTGATGATTAAAGGGCTAGCTCTCCTTGAGTTTTTGTGGAAGTATTATGATTGAAGTGTTATTCTACATTTCTTAAATATTTTTTAATGAAAAGTAAAGGTTAATGTTCCAACAAGAGAAGAAGATTGAGGACAATGTTCTCCTAAAGGGGGGGAGTATGTAATATTCCTGGTGTAAGCCATCCTAAAAAAATATCGTAAAATGAGGGTTGTTAAATAATTAAATATTCTTAATTCTTATACTGATATTACATGAAGAATATTTTTGTAATTCTTAATTATAAAAATATTGGAAGAACTATTTATTAATTCTTCTATTTAGAAGAGATTATATTATTCTATAGAAATATATTATATTTCCAAGTTGGTATAGTTTATGAGTTTTAGAAATAACGAGTAATAGTTTAGAAAACATATGGATAAGTTATATTTTTCTCATAAGGAAAAATCAAATCTACCATGAAAATAAAAGCATGAGAGATTTATGGAGTGATTTTGTGATATAGGAAAAATCAGATTTATGGGTGCTTTATAGAATGATTTTAAGATTTAGAAAAACTACTCCATTTTCTTAATTCTTTTTATTGTAAGCCTATGAGAAAAATAGAGGAAGGACTGAGAGAATAGATGGAGAATGGAGCCAAGGAAGAGGAATAAGGGATTCTAAGCATGCATCAAAATATAAGTAACTATGTTCATTGAAAATTATTGTGTTTACACATGGGGCATGATGATATAATAATTGAATTTATTTGCAACGAAAATTCCATATGATAAAGAATCAAGATTATTTCTAGATAAAACCACTACATAATTCCTTGGATATGGGAATAAGTATTTTATTAATTGAATTATTAGATTATTTCATGTGTTTTTAATTCATAAAATCTTTTCATGGCTAAATAGTTTTGTGAATTCCATGAGTTATTGGAAAATAGGATCCAAATATGCCTTTTTGTCTCCCAATCCGGGATAGATGTGTTAAATGTGAAAGAGGTTTTTATAAAAGAGGATTTTATGACTAAAAGGCTCTTTTCAATTTTAAAAATTTGTTTCCCATGTCTGGCAAACTGTGTCCCAAATTTGATGACAAAAAGAGGGAATTATTTAATATTTAAATCTGGAAAGATGAGCTTCAAATATCCGTTCTTATATTCAAAACTGTAACACCTGTGTCAAAACTGAGAGAGGTTATTTTTAATGAACCCAATAAAAAAAAAAACTTTTTTTGTTTTCCAAAAAACGTTTCCATTTATATGAAAACCATATACAAATTGGATGGAAAAAATAGGAAATTATTTCATTTTTAAATCTGGAAAAATGGGCTCCAAATATTCGTTCGAATCTTCAAAAATGTGAAACCTCTAAAACAAATGAGAGGTTATTTTTAATAATATGGTTCCTAAAAAAAACTCTCTTTTTTTCAAAAAATTCGTTTTCGTATGTTTGTAATCTGCATCCAAAGTGGATGACTAAAATAGGAAAGACGGAATGAAACAGACTGCTTCTATTTGATTTTTTCAATAAAAAAAAAAAAAAAGTGTTGATGTAAATATAGACATAATAATTATTTAAAAGGAATTAAGTTATTTCATTTGATATTATCAAGTATGTTCTCATGATGGATATGCATTAAATGTTTAAAGAGAAACATTGGAATCTTGAAAAGAGTATGTGCTTATGTGCGCATGAATAAATATCTAGTATATTTGATATACTAGAATTGATTATGTGATTTTACATGCATGGGGAGCTTGATTCATGAAAAAATATATAAATAACTCTTCTGAGAAGTAGCTCACATAAAACCATTGCATAGCAGGAAATTGGTTGCGTTATTTGAGCATGATTTATTATTCGTGTTATTTCTTGAGGAAATATTACAAATCTCTCTGATGACTGAAATGATATGAAAAAATTTTGTATTTCATTTATAATAGCTACTATGTTAGCTATCTTTTGGAAAAAGAATACTTAGGGTGTTAAATTCCTTGGAAAATAAATATATATATTTGTATGTCAGGAAGCATGTATTGTGTTAGAAATTTTCAAAAAGAATAGAAGAGAAAAATATATCCTTGTATGCATTATTGGATTATATTCTTGGAGAGGAAAATTAGTAAACACATATTTTATTATGTAATATTATTTTGAGAAACATATATGGTTGCATGCATGGAAAAAGTATATTTTTGGGTATCAGATTTCTAGAGAAAAATAATATGCAATCACAAAATATTGATTGTGTTAGCCTTCTTCTGCAAAAAATAATATGTATTTTGCAAACTTGAAGGGATTCGCTATGGTATTAGCTCTATTTTGGGAGAATATTATGCATATTTATGGGTTAGATATTTTGTATGAGGGGGAAATGTCCCTTTTCATGCATGAACTAAATAGTGTTATGTGTTTGATCCCTCCGAAAATAAATGTCTTTATTTTTCCATGAAATGTTTATTTTGTTTCCTTTGGAAAGAAATATATGTTTTGTCTACAAGAAGAACAATCTATGTTATTGCATGCACAAACTTATACTATGTTAGCTTTGTTTGATATAGATATTGCATTGGTATGCATAATAGCCATTGTGAATAACTCTTGTGTGGAAACGAACATGAATTCACATGCATAATTATAGAAACTATTGAGTTAATCCCTTTCAAAAAGAAAACATAAGAGTAGGAAGAAAGGAAATTTCTTGTTGAGATAGTTATCCTGGAAGCTTGTTATGAATTTGCATGCAAAATATTATTGTATAGTATGTTAGCTTTCCTTTGGAAATAATATGAAAGTGCTTGCTATATTTTTTTAGTGTTTGTTGGAAACATGAGGCTTGATAGTGATTTATTTGTTAGTAATTCACATGAAATGATGTTAAAGAAGAAATTTCATGTCAATTTGTTTATGTTTTATACATTCATACAAATTTTTGAGGAAGTGTCATAAAGAAATTTATCCCTAGAATCATCACATATTATTTTGTACATTGTATATACTATAAATGGAGGTTTCCCACTCAAAATGGAGTATAATTATTTCCTCCTTATCATTTTTATGGCACAAGTTAAATACATTTCAAATTAGAGCTCACGATCGTAGGGTTTTTTTGCTTTAGATAAGCCATCATGGAATTTCCACTATAATGTTTTTTCCCATGAGGTTTCAGATAGTGAAACATTGGGAATATTGACGATAAAAATTCAAAAATTTCTGGTTGAAAGTTTAGGTTTCATTTTCTTATTTTTCAATCATATGCTCTAAGAAAGTTAGCTTTCTTTAAGGTTCCAAAAATTAACCTCAAACGATTCAATACAACATTTTCGCTATAAAAAAATTTCTAGGAGGTTTATACCATTAAATTTAGATTATATTGAGGTAATTTCTTGTTTAACATTATGTTTAAGTTTTTATGATGGTTCACTATCATTTCTAATACGTGCTCTAAGCAGTTGTGGGTTCTTGAATGTTCGTAAAATTTGTTTCAAACAAGTCAGTTTGGAATTTTCAGAATAGCTTTTTCCTAGGAGGATTGAAAGACTGAAAAGTGTACCACTTTGAGGGAAAATATTTGGGAACCTCTAGTTAAAATTTATAATTTGGTTTTCTATAGATTCAGAGTTATAACCTATGCAAGTTGGGTTTTATGAAGAATTATGAAATAAATTTGAAATAGGTTAGCTTGGTATTTACGCTAGTTTTTGTGTGGAATGCTTCTGGAAACATATAAATGTACCTCATCTAAAAAATTTAGAAGTATATTTTTAATAACTAGATGCATGTCATGCCATACAAGTTTTATCATGGAAATATATTGAAAAAAAGAGAAAAACTATGAATCTTAACATATATTTTTCTTAGCACACCAAATTTTGTTTACATCTATGGTGCTACACAAAATATATTTCAGAGTATTACTGAATAGTGTTTCAAATCCTGAAGGACTCAAACCTAAAATATATATCAAGAAAAACTTCACCCATTTATATATATTGTAAATCAATGTACATAAATTATAAGTGACCTAAATTTTGATTACAAAATATCTTTCTTCGTGACTAAAAGTTGAGATAAAGAGGAGTACTACAATTGTTTTCAAGCATGCAAACAGAAAAAGCTACTATTCCAATTAAATATACTAAAGGGGTACCCTTGAGTCATGAATAAAGTGAAGAGTTATAATTTAGGAAATTAAATAAATGGTGGGATGTCGAAAAGGGAAATTTTCCCATATTCTCAAGAAAAAATTGTAAGATAAATGGAAAAAATATGAATGAAAATAGGAAATAAATGAAAAAATGCTTTATGTAATAAATAAAGGAATTAAAAAACATTATACTAAAATATCTCTCTAAAATTGATGTGTATATCCATGGAAATTATCAACATAAAGGGAAGCATGATGTGGAGAATAATTCCCATATGGGAGTATGCTATCATAGTTGGTGAACCAAAATATTGAATTAGAGAACCATAGTCATGAATTTTCAATCCATGATCGATATTAGGAAGGCTCCAAGATAGCACCAAGGAACTATTATATTTAAAATATAAATATAAGGAAGTTTTATGGTAATTGTCCTGTAACATTGATATTTTGGATGGAGTAAAACTTTGATCTACACTAAGTAGAATCATTACAAAATGTAAAAATTTCACCAATATCTTTATAACAAGACGAACATGTATGGTACCAATGGATTTGTGAAAGGGAAAATGATTTTATTATATATTGGTCCATTTTTTCAAAATAATTGATAGCACACTATGTGTTTATTAAAAGAAATGAATTGATTAGTAAATGGTAGATACTAGACAAAAGGGTCCCATTTTAAAGCAAATTCAAGAATCTAAATGTCATCTCTGAGAGTAAAGAATTTAGATAATAATTTTTTGGAGATATTTATGTGAAATTTAAAGGAAAACATCAATGATTATGTGTGTGTATTTAAAATCAAATCTATAGAGCATTCTTTGAGGGTAGAAATGAAATTTGAAAGTAAAAATATACTCACTAGAAATTTTTCCACTAATTATAATAGATACATGCTTTGTATCATAAAAAAATAAGGTTTACTTCTTAGCGAATGGATAAAATTAAAGAAACAGGAATATGTCTCTACTATGACAACAACTATAGTGAGCAGCATGTTAAAAGTTGTAACTAGGTCTGGTCTTCATAATTGTCATATTAATTATGTATTTATATATTTTATGTAAAATAAAAAATAAATATAATTTTTCAATCATGGGTTTCATGCGCAAGTAAAATTACTATTTTAGATAAACAAATTATTCATTCTTCTAGCATTTATTTAGTTAAAGAGTCAAATTCTTATTTGGACCTATTGTAAACAAAAATAAAAATGTTTTTTAAAATTATAATTTGGTCCAACATATTGGAATTATGACTAATTTGTTGTCCCTGATGGAAACCCACTTGCAGCAAGATGAGTATGTGTTTTCCTTAATGTCAACCTACTTGGTAAACATGTCAAAGTGATGGTAGCGGGATGATTACATAAGCCGGTTTAGATGTGACAGAGTAACGGTCAGTTACAGAGGAATGATGAAGGTAAATCTTCAAGAAGTATATGCATGTATGATGAATATAAGTCACATATACATGGGTTCTGCGAAGAAAATCTGCATATGTGCATAGGTTTTATGAAGAAAAGTCCCGTACAATTTCCTTACCATGTTATGATAAAAACCTAGGGTATTTACCATGGTATTAGCCCATAGTATTGCGACCATCAACAACTATTTAATGCTGTCAAAGAATGCCATCGACAATACTGTGTTGCTTACCTATGCTATTGGCTAAGGCCTAAGATATATAAGCAGATGAAGGGCAAAGTGTTTTGGGTATGAAGGTGATGGATATTTGATGAATATTTAGATCTGAATAAAGTGTACATGTAATGGGATATTGATGAGTTGTTTTATATGAAACTAAGTATGATCGCGAGAGTTTGAGGATGGGTCATAATCAATAGAAATGAAATTACTATGCATTGATAATCTGCTTTGTGGCTAATTTGATGAGTAATGATAATGTTTTTACATAGGTTTTTTTATATGCTGATAGATGTGTTTTTATGAAGGTTTGATGCGAAGAAAATGTATAAGTCAATAATTGTAGATATATACACGGGTTTGATGAATTGAAAAGCATGTTCATACATGGGTTTAATAACTTCAAATACACGTACATACACAGGTCTCATAATGGTCACTCGCGTATCGATTCTACACTTAAGATAAATCTATACACGGGTTTGATTCCTAAAGAGTGCATATACACTCATAAGTGCTTTGTGGATAACGTGTATATAAGCTAGTATTTTGAATAATATGATGTTTGATAAGTCTAATAATTTTTGTCATGTTTTCCTTTGTTTTTCAACGAAGTCTTCATGTTGATATGGGTTTATTGAAGTTGAATTGATTGAGGATTGATATGTTTAAGAGTGATGATGCTACTAACTATATGTGGTTGAATATCAGTGATGGTTTTGTGATTATTTCAGAATGATTAAATGGTTATGATTGTGACTCAATGTTTATTTTAGAATGATAGTGATCCATTTTTAGGATTCAATGCTTTGAGATATTTACATGGGTATGTTTCAAGGAATTTGTTTACACACACGGATTTGCTAAAGTAAGGTGGCATATATATTCTCACATTTTTTTTATGAGTCAGTTGATTCATTAATTTGATGCATTGTTTGGCTTCAATGTTAGTATTTTTGTGAATGTATTTAAAGTGATATAACTACTTTGATTGTTTGAGAAAAATTTGAGTAAATTGTGTCTCAGTTGTTTCAGTGATTTATTGATTTTGTTGGTTCAATAATTTGGCTATTTGTTAGTTTGATCGGTTTCATTTTTTTATATTTTATATTGGTCTCAAATGATGGAAGTGCGTCCAGTATGAAAATTTGATAAAATTGGTATACAAGTTGTGTTGGTTTGAATAAGGTGGATCTGATGTGAAATTTACGAAATTTGTTCCACGCTGAGCTAAGGGTTGGAGCCTTCAGTAAGGGAGTCGAAGCTTACTTCCAGTGTCATATAGTAAATAATATTAGGGGATAGAATATTCGTTTGAGTGGGTGTCGGTGAACGAGATCAGGAGGTTGGGCGTCCCTTATAGTGGGTGTTGGACAATGAGAGAAGGTTGTGACCTTCTGTAGGTGGGTGCCTCCATGCTGGGATGATTCTATGTGAGTAAAATATTGTAAGAAGATTACAACAATAATGGTTTTCTCCTACAATGGATTTCCCCCTAAAAATCTTGGTGTTCATGTGTGTTTCTTATGCATGATGTTTTATTTTTTTATTACTGCACATGGTTACTATTTGATTAATGCTTAATGAAGTACAGATACAATGGTTCAATTTAAAAAGATGATGAATTAAATAAAAGGTAAGTTGACTGGATATATGTTATTTGTATGCATAAAAATCGTGTATATATGGAGGTTTCTTTCAGTAAATTCACTTAAAAAAATATCAATAATAAAATAAAACTTTAAGTGAGGTTTAAATATTGATTGAACCGCCCTTTCTTAGTATTTTTCCCAACAATTGGAGCCAGAGCAGGTTCTTCATAAGAATATTGATCACTTGAAGGAGATATGTAAAGATGATGGCAAAGAAGAAGATAACTGAAATAAAGGATGCAAAAAATTGTGACAGTAATACATCAGATGCAGTAATAGTTACAGATGTCAACAAATATTCAACTGTAATATCCTTGGTGTAAGCCACCGTAAAAAAACTCTCGTATAATGAGGGTTGCTAAAGAATTAAATATCATTAATTCTTATATTGATATTGCATGAATAATATTATTATAATTCTTAATTGTAAGAATCTTTGAAAAATTATTTATTAATTATTTATTTACAAGAATTTATATTCTTCTATAGAAATAAATTATATTTCCAAGTTGGAATATTTTATGAGTTTTAGAAATAATGAGTAATACTTTGGAAAAAATATTGATAAGTGATATTTTTCTCTTAAGTCAAAACAAAATCCACCTTGAAAAGAAAAGCATGAGATATTTATGGAGTTCTTTTGTGATTTATTAAAAATCATATTTATGGGTGCTTTATGGAATTCTTTTAATATTTAGAAAAACTATTCCATTTTATTAATTCTATTTATTATAACCCTATGAGAAAAATAGAGGAAGGAATGAGAGAATACATGGAGAATGGAACTAAGGAAGAGGAAGAATGGATTCCAAGCATGCATCAAAAGATAAGTAACTTTGTTCTTTTAAAATTCCTTTGTTTGTATATGGAGCATGATGATATAATAATTGAATTTATTTGCAAGGAAATGTTCATATGATAAAGAATCAATATCATTTATAGAGAAAACCTATATACAACTTCTTGGATAGGGAAGTAAGTGTTTTATTCATTGAACTATTAGAATATTTCATATGTTTTGAATTCATAAAATATTTTCATGGCTAAATAATTCTTTGAATTGCATGAGTTATTGGAAAATTAGGTCCAAATATTCCTTTGTGTCTCCCAAACCACGATCAATATGTAAAGAGTTAAATATTTTTTTTAAAAATAGGATGTTATGACCAAAATCCTCTTTCTAGTTTTAAAACTTTGTTTCCCATGTATTGCAGACCGTGCTCCAAATTTGATGACAAAAACAGGAATACTTAATATTTAAATCTCGAAAAATGAGCTATAAATATTCGTTTGAATTTTCCAAATTGTAAAACCTGTGTAAAAACTGAGAGATGTTATTTTTAATGAACCTGTCACAAACAAAAACTTTATTGGGGTTTCCAAAACATGTTTCCATTTTTTTGAAACCGTGTACAAATTGGATGACAAAAACAGGAAATTATTTAATATTTAAATATGGAACAATGTGCTACAAAGGTTCATTCAAATATTCAAAACCAGGAAACCTGTGAAAAACATGAGAGATGTTATTTTTAATAAGCTTATTCCCAAAAAAAACCTCTTTTGGTCTTCAGAAATGTGTTTGCATATGTTTGTAAGCTGCGTCCAAAGCGGATGACTAAAACAGAAAAAACATAGTAAAAGAGAGTGCTTCTATTTGATTCTTTCAATTGGATAAAAATAATTGTTTATGTACATATAGACATAATAACTATATTGATAATTATTTAAAAGGAATTTATTTATTTATTTCAAGATATTACTAAGTATGTTCTCATGATGCATATGCATTAAAATTTTAAAGAGAAATATTGGAATCTTGAAAAGAGTATGTGCTTAGGTTCACATGAATAATTATGCAGTATGTTTTATCTACTAGAATTGATTATGTGATTTTACATGCATGAGGAGCATGAGTCATGCAAGAAGATATAAATAACTCTTGTGAAAAGTAGTTCACATAAAATCTTTGCATAAAATTCAATTGGTTGTGTTATTTGAGAAGGATTTGTTATTCATGTTATTTCTTAAGGAAATATTACAAATATCTTCGATGTGTGAAATGATATGAAAATATTTGTATTTCATGCAAAATAGCTACTGAGTTAGCTATCTTTTGGAAAAAGAATAATTAGGGTTTTAAATTCCTTTGAATACAAATATATATATATATATATATATATATATATTTGTATGCAAGAAAGCATTTATTTTCTTAGAACTCTTCAAAAATAATAAAAGATAAAAATATATCCTTGCATGGATTATTGGAGAGGAAAACTGGTAATCACATGTTTTATTATGTGATATTATTTAGAGAAACATATACGCTTGAAACCATGCAAAAATTATAGTTTACGGTATTATATTTCTAGAGAAAAGGAGTATCCAATCACATAATATTGATTGTGTTAGCCTTCTTTTGCGAAAAATAATATGTATTTTTCCAACCTAAAGGGATTTGCTATGGTACTAGCTTTATTTTGGGAGAATAATAAGCATAGTTATTGGGTTAGATATTTTTGATGATAAGGGAAATGTCCATTTGCATGCATGAAAGAATAAATGGTATGCGTTTCATCCCTTGGAAAAGAAATGACTTTAATTTTCAATGAAATATTTATTTATTTTCCTTTGTAAAGAAATATATGTTTTTCATGCAAGAATAACAAGCTATGTTATTTCATGAATAAAATTATAGAACGTTAACTTTGTTTGAAATAGAGATGGCATTGGTATACATAATACCCATTGTGAATAGCTCTTGCATGGAAAATATAATTTTGGAAAATAACATGCGTTCACATGCATATGTATAGAATCTATTTCATTAATCCCTTTGGAAATGAAAACGTAAGCACAGGCATAAATGAAATTTCTTGTTGGGATAGTTATCTTGAAATTTTGTTATGCATTTGCATGGACAATATTATTATATAGTATGTTAACTTTCCTTTGGAAATAATATGAAGGTGCATGCTAGATTTTGTTAGTGTTTGTTGGAAAGAGGAGGCTTGATAGTGATTTATTTGTTACTAATGCATGTGAAATGATGTTAAAGAAGAAATTTCATGTCAATTTGTTGAAGTTTTATACATGCATAGAAATTGTTGTGGAAGTTTCACAAACAAAGATTAATTATTTGTTTATTACTATTTATCTAATCATGATATCAAGTGTGTTGATGACAACAATGGAAGGAAAGGAGGGTGAATTGAGAAAAGGTTTGTTTAAGTTTAGAATTGTGGAAGATAAATAGTTTTTAGTCCATGCAATTTTAAGAGTTCCAACTGCAGGATCACCCACTAAAGGAAAAAATATGATCAAAAAGACAGAGATTAAGGATCCGTGGGTAAATGGTATCATGATGATTGTAATAGATTATAGCTAGTTATGTTGCATTTAATATTATTTTTCTATATAATTTTTTTGAAAATGGTAAAGTGATGTACTCCCTTATAACCATTGAGTGAGGGGTGAAAACCCTCATGAGCATTTAATAATAAAATTAAACTCTGTTGATTTTCACCCTACGTGGTTTCTAGGGTATATCAATGTCTGATGATGTGATTGTCATTGTGTCATTTTAATGATGCTAATTTATTTCAAGATGTGATATTTATATCATCAACTATGTGATCTACTAATTGATTTAAAATTATGATGGAATATATGCATAGTTATAGCAACAAATTTAAGTTAATATGATACAATAAGGGCAGTTAATGGTTGTGTAACTCACTATGATTTTTACTAAATATTTCTCTAGAAGATGATCATGGTTATTCTAATGGTTAATGAATAAATATAGAAATTAATTTTGAAAGTTACACATTCGAAACTGTTAAAAAAAATTCCTAACTCCATGCATTTTCCTTCAAGGTTACGAGGGTATGTTCAAATGGTATCATAGAAAAAGGTTGCAACACTAGCACCTTTTGGGAAATTTTAAGTAAAAAATAAGTAGAAGTATGATGCTAGTGGGCATCATCTCACGTATGAATCTAACTAAACTTGCAGAATACTAAATTTTACATGAGATGCATGATGCATGATTAATGACCACATTAAAGAGTAGAAAGTGACCATGTTTCTTTAAATTTTATGTTCATGAAATTTGAATATGGATGCGAATAAAACAAAATTAACCCTCTATTTCACCTATGAAAAATCATGAGTAAGTTATAGTGTGAATTTATTTCCAACCTTTGCATGCATACTATTACATGAATGGTTATGGTGCATAAGAAGAGAAAAAGGGGAAAATCATGACTAAAGTCATAATAAATTTCTTATAAAGAAGGAATGCATGTATCGATTTTGTGTTGAACAAATATAGAAGTTCTAATTAACCCTAATGAGTACAATGGAATGTTGTAATATATATATATATATATATATATATATATATATATATATATATATATATTAAAGAACCTATTTAGGTGTTAAAAATAAAAAATGAGTCTTGTGGAACTCATATAGCAAAATTTAAGTCAATGAAAAACTCATAGTAGAATAATTGTGGGTTGTCTTTCTTCATGTACAGCTGTAGATGAAAGTTTACATTCCATCAGTTTGAAAAAAGTGGCAAATAATATCCAAAGTTTTGTTGTTTTAAATAATTTCATCCATGGGAGTTTTGGATGTGATTCATCTTAACATAAAGGGGTATTCCTACCTTGAGATCATGTAACCTCCATGTTGATTCCAAGAAAAATTTATGTTTATACTTGGATCCATAATTTGGTCAACTTTTCTGATTAGACAATCCTGTAGGGAATTTTGGTTGTGTTGTTTGGCATAAATTTTACCATTTATAATATTAATATGATTCATGTTATTCTGTAAATTCTAATTTTACTATCTCTTTGATAGTTTAAACATATTTTTGGAAATTTATTTCATGTCCACTAACTAGTTGTAAAAATTCCTCAATGGCTCTAGATTGTATGCTTTAAAACTATTTGATAGAATGTCTCCTTGATTTTAGATTTCATGCTTGCAAAATATTGTTAAAACTCCTCAATGGATGTAGATTATATGCTTGCAAATTTTTTGTTAGAATGTCTCGTTGGTTGTAGATTGCATGATTGCAAATTATTTTCCCAAAATTCCCCAATTGTTGTCACTTACATGGCTACAAGATAATGGTAAATAATGAAAATGTATCACATTTTATGTCCTAGTGTTCAATGGGACTGTTATTTCTCTATAATGATGATGTTTTCTAAGCCAAGACCTTATAGAAAGTATAATTATATGGTATGCAATATATGTTAATGTAATTTTTTCTAAGTTGCATCATTATTGTTACATGGAAATTTGGAATGTATACCACCTATATTACATGTGATGAATTGTTTCCAATGTACTTTGACAAACTATGGGACCCATGTTGATGGTCAGGTATAGATGCATGGTGTACATAAATGTTCTTTTTCCTTAATGATAATATGCAAATGGAAAATTATGTAGATTACAATGGATTTTTAGACATTGAATTTTTATTGGATTCAACGGCTATGGAAGCCATGATGATGTAATATTTTATTATTGATTTAATGAATACATTGGTTGCGGTATTCAAGAAAAAAATATACATTTTTAGAAGAATTATTTCTAGCTTATGAAAATCTATTGGTGGTTAAGTTCAAGATGGACCTTCCCTAAAAGTCTCCAAAAAATCCTTAGGAGAAAGTAATAAACAGGAAAATATTAACATAATGGGAGGGAAATATTGTTATAATCACTTATTTAGAGATAAATAGTAAGTGGTATAAAATAAATCACAGTGGAAGAGAAAGGTGTGGTTTAAAGAAAAAGAAGAATATCTTTTTCGAAAAATATAGAAGAAAAAGGCCTAGGCAAAAGGTTGGTAGACCTTAAAGCAGGACGCTGCTAAAAATGTATAGGGAAGAAAGCACCAAGGAATCAATGAGGTTGTTGATTCTATTCGCAAGTAGATCTTAGCTCGGTGGGGAACTATTAGAGATAGTTCACGGTTGGGTGGAATATGCTCGGTTCCTCAATAATTACTAGAAATTATCCATGGTTAGATGAAATTATGTCTATGTTCTAAAGATGTTGCATGTTACCATATATTGTAAATTGCATGTCTCAAATTTGTTGCATGTGTTATAGCTTTGCATGCGTGATATATTAATTTATCTAAGAAAAAAATTCGATGAAATATATTATTTTTGTAGGTTTTTATGAGAAAATGAATGTGTCATAAATGACTTATATGTATGCATGCATAGATGAAATAAATTGAAATATATATGCGACTGAAATAATTCATGTTAGATAAAATAATGAGTTATTGAACTCTAAATTCCAGGTAGACTAATGGAAAATGGCTAGAGATAAATGTTATGAGTTTGAATTTGATTGAAATTATTCTGGGAAAAAACACTAGTGTAACTCCTAAATAAAATATAACATGCATGTGATACAGTTCTTCTTATCATTTTGATGATTAAAGGGCTAGTTTTCCTTAAGTTTTTGTCTAAGTATTATGATTGAAGTATTATTCGAAATTGCCTAAATAATTGGTAATGAAAAGTAAAGGTTACTGATCCAACAAGAGAAAAACATCGAGGACAATGTTCTCTTTAAGGGGGGGAGTATGTAATAATCCTTGTGTAAGCCATCCTAAAATAATATCGTAAAATGAGGGTTGTTAAATACTTAAATATTCCTAATTCTTATATTGATATTACATGAGGAATATTTTTGTCATTCTTAATTATAAGAATATTGGAAGAATTATTTATTAATTATTTTATTTAGAAGAATTTATATTATTCTATAGAAATAAATTATATTTCCAAGTTGGTATGTTTTATGATTTTTAGAAATAATAAGTAATGGTTTGGAAAAAATATGGTTAAGTGATATTTTTCTCATAAGGAAAAAGCAAATATACCGTGAAAATAAAAGCATGAGAGATTTATGGAGTGATTTTGTGATATAGGAAAAATCAGATTTATGGGTGCTTTATAGAATGATTTTAAGATTTAAAAAAACTATTCCATTTTCTTAATTCTATTTATTGTAAGCCTATGAGAAAATTAGAGGATGGAATGAGAGAGTACAGGGAGAATGGAGCCAAAGAAGAGGAAGAAGGGATTCCAAGCACGCATCAAAATATAAGTAACTATGTTCTTTGAAAATTATTTTGTTTGTACATGGGGCATGATGATATAATAGTTGAATTTATTTGCAAGGAAAAGTTCATATGATAAAGAATCAAGATTATTTCTAGAGAAAATCTCTATATAGTTTCTTGGATAGGGAAATAGGTATTTTATTCATTGAATTCTTAGGTTATTTCATGTGTTCTTAATTCGTAAAATCTTTTCATGGCTAAATAATTTTGTGAATTGCATAAGTTATTGGAAAATAGGGTCCAAATATGCCTTTTTGTCTCCCAAACCAAGATAGATGTGTAAAACATGAAATATATTTTTGTAAAATAGGATTTTATGACTAAAATCCTCTTTCCTATTTCAAAAATTTGTTTCCCATGTCTCTCAAACTGTCCCAAATTTGATGACAAAAAGAGGCAATTATTTAATATTTAAATTTAGAAAAATGAGCTGCAAATATCTGTTCTAATATTCAAAACCGTAACACATGTTTAAAAACTAAGAGAGGTTATATTTAATTAACCCCTTAAAAAAAGAAACATTTTTGTGTTTAACAAAAAGGGTTTCCATTTTTCTGCAAACCATGTACAATGTGGATGGAAAAAACATGAAATTATTTAATTTTTAAATCTGGAATAATGGGCTCCAAATATTCGTTCGAATCTTCAAAACTGTGAAACCTGTGAAACAAACGAGAGGTTATTTTTAATATTATTGTTCCAAACAAAAAAATCTTTTGTTTCCAAAAATTCATTTCCGTATGTTCGTAATGTTCATCCAAAGTGGGTGACTAAAACAGAAAAAATGAAATAAAAAAGAGTGCTTCTATTTGATTTTTTCAATCGGAAAAAAAAAATTGCTTATGTAAATATAGAGATAATAATTATGTTGATAATTATTTAAAAGGAATTAAACTATTTCATTTAATATATTACCAAGTATGTTCTCGTGATGGATATGCATTAAATGTTTAAAGAGAAATATTGGAATCTCTAAGAGAGTATGTGCTTAGGTGCACATGAATAAATATCTAGTATATTTGATATACTAGATTTGATTATGTGATTTTACATGCATGGGGAGCTTGATTCATGAAAAAAGATATAAATAACTTGTTAGGTCCCTATATTACTAGTATAGTCCCTTATTGTTGTTAGTGTAACCCCCTTACTGTTATTATTGTACCCTTGTAACCCCCATTTTGTTATTATTGTACCCTTAAATTATTATTGTTACATCGGCTAGGATTACATTGTGGCCCACTAGGATTACATTATGGGCCCATGGAATCCTATATATAGAAATGAGGTTTTGTTCATTTATGTAATGTATTGAAGGTTTCCCCCTCGAAGTGGCTCATTTCTAAGGCATTGATATCTCTTTTCTTCTCTTTTTGTAGCTGGTTACACAACATTTGGTATGAGAGCTTTGGATTCTAGGGTTTCGCTGCTCCAAATAGGTCATCGTGGCATTTTCGATATAACTTGTTTTCTACGACGTTTCAAAAGCTGAATTTTTTAGGGTGCGAAGCCGAAATCCTGAGGAAGTTGGTCTAAACATTTCAGAGCTTGGTTCACAATAGTTTTTGAGATATGATCTGTGGAAGTTAGGTTTTTTTTCAGGCTCCTAAACAGGTAATCGTGGAATTTTCACTATAAATTTTTTTTCTACGAAGGTTCAGAATCTGAAATTCCTATGGTGCGAATCTGAAATCCTGAAGAAATTCTTCAAAACATTTCAGAGTTTGGTTCGCAATATTTTTGGAGATATGATCTGTGAAAGGGTTGCCTTTTCAATCTCCTGAATTTCATCTCAAAGAGGTGATTGTGGGAAAAGTTCAATAAATCTCTCTCTAGACATCGGATTGGAGTGCCGTAAAAAGTGGTCACAAGTACATAGACTGTAGTTTCTTGGCTATCAATTTCAGAGATGAAGGATGAAACAGTGACACGTGGCAATTATTACAAGTTCGCTCTACTGAACCAGTCCATAATTAGGTCATTGTGGGAGATTGGACACAACTTTGTCTTGGAGAATCCAAATCAGGTCAGACCTGTGGCATTCGAAAGATAATTCAGAGGGCTACATTGGTACCAAAAATCAAATATTGAAGTGCTACAATCACAAATATAATCCAATTTCAATATCGAGCTCCTCAAAAGCAAGAAAAAGGTGTGTATTTTTTTCCGAATTGCATAAGTCTTGTTTGAAGAATCAATTTGAATTGATTCCAAGGGCATATTGTAGAATAGATATCGGTATTGGGTTCTAAAATATGCACCGTAAAAATAATTCAACACCCATTAAGCCTTGAGAAGGCTCTACTATGACTCATGAAGATGAAGAATTGCAACATGATCTATCAAAATTACAAGAGCAAGTGCAACAAATTTCACTCTCGCAAAGAGCAACAAAAAATGAAATGGAAGTTTTGAAGAAAGGAGTGGAAGCTAAGATGGATGGCATGCAAGCTAAGATGGATGGCGTGGAAGCTAAGATGGATGACATGAAATACAACATGGAAAACATGAAGAATGATCTAAAAACAGACATCGAAGGTTTGACAAAGTTGATACAAGAAATGTTTCCTAATGGTGAAAAGATAGTAGAAGAACCTCATGATGAGAAAAAAATCAATGTTAATCGTGATTTGATAAACTCTAATGTTGGCGGGAAGAACCACCATATTCCAAAAATGGATATGAGGAAGTTTGATGGAAAGGATCCTGTAACATGGATACTACAGATGGAGCAATATTTTGATCTCCATAATGTGCAAAACACACAAAAGGTACGCATTGCATCTTTACATTTAGAACAAAATACATTTGTATGGTATCGATGGCTTTGCTCCCGTAAAAAAATTGTCACTTGGTCAATTTTTACGGAATAAATGATAGCACATTATGAGGATACAAAGAGCAACACCTTCTTTAGCCAATTGATAAATCTCAAACAAAAGGGTTTAGTGGGGCAACACATTGAGGAATTCCAAAAATTGAATATAAGGGTAACTGATATTCCAGAGGAACATAGGATCGATCTCTTCATAGGCACTTTAAAGGATAATATCCAACATGAAGTTCGCGTTTTGGAACCAGATTCATTGGAGAAGGCATTTAGGTTGGCAAGAAAAGTTGAATGTAAAATAATGGCGACAAAGAAGCCTACCACTCAATTCTATAAAGAAGGAAGTGTTGCTACGCCTAGATTTCCACAACCTACAAGGTTGACACCACAACAATTGGAAGAAAAAAAGAGCAAAAGGGCTTTGCTACAGTTGTGATAGCAAATACACTAAAGGTCATAAGTGTGCTGAGAAGAAATTATTTTACATAGATTGTGAAGAGGAAGATGAAAATGAACAAGAAGAGGATATACACCAGGAACCAGCCCTAGAAGAGGAAGAAATGAATCCGACCATATCATGTAATGCACTGGCAGGAATTACCACTCCTCAAACTCTCAAGATAGCAGGACAAATCAAGAAGAAAAGGTAATAGTGTTGATTGATTCAGGTAGCACCCATAATTTTATTCATTGTAAGGTAGCCAAGGAATTAAATTGTTTCCTATACCCAGCACCAGAATGTCAAGTGATGGTTGCAAATGGAGGAACTATAAATTGCTCTAGAAAATGCCATAATATGAAGCTAACCATGGGGGAATATGTATTGACTAGTCCAATGCTTTCCATTCCTATGGGAGGTGCTGATGTTGTACTAGGAGTACAATGGTTACAATCTTTGGGGATGGTAGCTTTTAATTTTCAAGAAATTTTCTTGAAATTTTTTTCAGAAGGAAAGGAAGTCGAATTACGGGGTATTGAAGGGAAGTCGTGAAGGATAATAAGCTCTAATGTCATGACAAAGCTTCTAAAGAAATAACAACGAGGCGTAATTACACAATTATGCTCACTAGAAGTTCCGACATCAAAATCATCTATTTCTGCAGATCTCCAACAAGTCTTGGACAATCATTCCAAGGTGTTTGAAACTCCCAAAGGACTCCCACCTATTCGTGATCATGATCATGCTATTCATTTGATTCCAGGAAGTGTTCCTCCAAACATCAGGCCTTATAGATATCCTTATGTCCAAAAGAGCGAAATTGAATGTATGATTGCAGAAATGTTAGAGGCAGGTATAATTCAACCTAGTCAAAGTTCTTTCTTTGCTCCTGTAGTATTGGTACACAAGAAGTATGGATCATGGCGAATGTGTCCGGATTATAGGGAGCTCAATAAGCTCACCATTAAAGACAAATTTCCCATTCCTGTGATTGATGAATTATTGGATGAATTACATGGAGCAATTTATTTTACCAAGTTGGATCTTCGTTCAGGATATCATCAAATTAGAATGAAGACTGAAGATATTCCAAAAACAGCATTTCGAACTCATGACGGTCATTATGAATTTTTGTTCATGCCTTTTGGCCTTACCAATGCACCTTCTACATTTCAAGGGTTGATGAATTCCATTTTCAAACCCTTCCTTAGAAAATTTGTGCTAGTATTTTTTGATGATATACTAATCTACAACGGGTCTTGGAAGGATCATGTTGAACATGTTGACAGGGTGCTCAAACTATTGTAGGAGAAACAATTATATGCAAAAACATCCAAATGTTTCTTTGGAGTACAAGAGGTGGAATATCTGGGTCATATTGTATCTCACGAGGGTGTTAAAGTAGACCCTAACAAAAATAAAGCCATTAAGGAATGGAAAGTCCCCACAACCATAAAGAAGTTGCGAGGATTTCTCGGGTTAACAGGGTATTATCGCAAGTTTGTTAAGAATTATGGGAGAGTAGCAGCACCTCTAACAACATTATTGAAGAAAGATGCATTTTCATGGACTCCTGAAGCAACTAAGGCCTTTGAATGTCTTAAAGAGGCAATGTGCCTAGCACCGGTCTTAGCTACGCCAGACTTCACAAAAACCTTTATTGTGGAATGTGATGCCTCAGGAAATGGAATTGGTGCGGTTTTAATGTAGGAAGGAAGACCCATTGCTTTTGAAAGTCGTCCAATCAAAGGAAAGTATTTACAAAAACCTATTTATGAGAAGGAAATGTTATCAATACTGCATGCACTAAAGAAATGGTGAACTTACCTAATGGGAAGACACTTCAAGGTAAAAACTGATCATGATAGTCTTAAACACTTTTTGGAACAAAGACTATCTTCAGAAGAGCAGCAAAAATGGGTCACAAAGATGTTGGGTTATGACTTTTAAATAATCTACAAAAAAGGAAAGCTTAATGTTGTTGCGGATGCACTCTCAAGAAAGAATGAAGAGGTGGAAGCATTGCTTTGTGCCATTTCTATTATCCAACCAGATTGGATAACCGAAGCAAGAGATGAATGGAATAAGGACAAAGATGTATGGACACTCATTCAAAAGTTGCAGCAAGATCCTAGTACATCTAATACATTTAGTTGGAAAAATGATTCCTTATGGTACAAAGATTGCTTATATCTTTGTAATAATTCCCAACTAAAACAAAATATTCTTCTGGAATTGCACACTTCTCCTTTAGGACACTCAGGATTTTTAAAAACTTACCACAGTGTGAAGAAAGATTTTTTTTGGGTTGGCCTTAAATCTGATATTCAAAATTTTGTGGTGGAATGTTTGGTTTGCCAGCAGAATAAAGTGGAGATAATTAAGACCCCGGGACTTCTACAACCTCTATCCATTCCAAGTCAACGTTGGGAGGAAATTTCAATGGATTTTATCACAGGCTTACCTAAGTCCGAAGGAAAGAATGTCATCATGGTCGTAGTTGATAGACTTACCAAGTATGCACACTTTTGTGCATTATCTCATCCATTTAAAGCAAGTATAGTTTCTACTACATTTATGGACAGAACTCAAAAGCTACATGGAAGCCCATGGGTTATTGTGAGCGACAGAGATCCCATTTTTACTGGATATTTTTGGACGAAGTTATTTTCTTGATTACGTACTCAATTAGCTCATAGCTCATCTTATCATCCTCAATCTGATGGTCAAACTGAGATAGTAAATAAATTTTTGGAAGGATATCTTCGTTGTTTTGTATCTAATAAACAAACACAATGGGTCAAGTGGTTACCTCTCGCTGAATGGTAGTATAACACTTCCTTCCATACTGCAACAAAAATGACCCCATTTATGGCACTTTATGGATATCATCCACCATCCATCACATCATCTTTAAGGGAAAATTTGAAGGTTCAAGCAGTGGAAGATCACATCGAGCATCAACAAGAAGTTCTCCAACTCTTAAAGGATAACCTTAATTTGGCACAAAATCGAATGAAACAACAGGCAGATCAACATCGCAGTGAGAGAAGTTTTGATGTAGGAGATTGGGTATTTTTACGGCTACAACCATACAAACAAATGTCCCTCAAGCAAGCTAAGAAGGATAATAAATTATCACCAAAGTACTATGGTCCTTACAAGGTGTTACAAAATATTGGTACTATGGCATACAAATTGGAGCTTCCTGCTTCTTCGTGAGTACATCCAGTTTTCCATGTTTCATGCTTAAAGAAGGTTATAGGTGAAAATCTTCCAGTTCAAACAATATTGCGAGAACTTGATAAGGAAGGAAAAATCATATTGGAACCTGAAGCGGTCATGGAAACAAGAACTCGACAGCTACGGAATCGATCAATTTCAGAGTATCTCATCAAGTGGAAGAACTTACCCACTGAAGATTCTACATGGGAGGATGAGAATTTTATACAGAAGCACCCAGAGCTACTCAAGCGTTGAGGACAACACTTTTTTGAAGGAGAGGGGCATGTGAGGTCCCTATATTACTAGTATAGTCCCTTATTTTTGTTAGTGTAACCCCCTTATTGTTATTATTGTACCCTTGTAACCCCCATTTTGTTATTATTGTGCCCTTAAATTATTATTGTTAGGTCGGCTAGGATTACATTGTAGCCCACTAGGATTACATTATGGCCCCATGGAATCCTATATATAGAAAGGAGGTTTTGTAAATTGTATAATCCAAGAATTTTTCATTTATGTAATGTATTGGAGGTTGCCCCCTCGAAGTGGCTCATTTCTAAGGTGTTGATATCTCTTTTCTTCTCTTTTTGGATATGCATTAAATGTTCTCATGATGGATATGCATTAAATGCTTAAAGAGAATTATTGGAATCTTGAAGAGAGTATGTGCTTAGCTGCACATGAATAAATATCTAGTATATTTGATATACTAGAATTGATTATGTGATTTTACATGCATGGGGAGCTTGATTCATGCAAAAAGATATAAATAAATCTTGTGAGAAGTAGTTCACATAAAACCTTTGCATAACAGCCAATTGGTTTTGTTATTTGATAAGGATTCATTATTCATGCTATTTCTTGAGGAAATAATACAAATCTCTCTGATGTGTGAAATGATACGAAAATATTTTTTATTTAATACATTAGCTATTGAGTAAGCTATCTTTTGGAAAAATAATACTTAGGGTGTTAAATTACTTGGAAAATAAATATATATATTTGTATGTAAGGAAGCATGTATTTTGTTAGAACTCTTCAAAAAGAATAGAAGAGAAAAATATATCCTTGTATGCATTAATTGATTAGATTCTTGGAGAGGAAAACTAGTAATCACCTATTTTATTATGTGACATTATTTAGAGAAACATATATGCTTGAAAGCATGGAAAAAGTATAGTTTTGGGTATTATATTTCTAGATAAAAGGAATATGCAATCACATAATATTGATTTTGTTAGCCTTCTTTTGCAAAAAATAATATGTATTTTCCAAACCTGAAGGGATTCGCTATGGTATTAGCTCTATTTTGGGAGAATATTACACATATTTATTGGGTTAGATATTTTTGATGACGGGGTAATGTCCCTTTTCATGCATGAAATAACTAATGTTATGCATTTGATCCCTCGGAAAAGAAATGTGGTTATTTTCCATGAAATATTTATTTTGTTTCCATTGGAAAGAAATATATGTTTTGTATGCAAGAATAACAATCTATGTTATTGGATGCACACAATTATAGTATGTTAACTTTGTTTGATATAGAGATGGCATTGGTATGCATAATAGCCATTGTGAATAGCTCTTGTGTGGAAAAAAACATGCATTCACATGCATAAGTATAGAATATATTGCGTTAATCCCTTTGCAAAAGAAAACCTAAGAGTAGGAACAAAGGAAATTTCTTGTTGGGATAGTTATCTTGAAAGCTTCTTATGCATTCGCATGCAAAATATTATTATATAGTATGTTAGCTTTCCTTTGGACATAATATGAAAGTTCTTGCTATATTTTGTTAGTGTTTGTTAGAAAGAAGAGGCTTTGTAGAAATTTATTTGTTAATAATGCACGTGAAATGATGTTAAAGAAGACATTTCATGTAAATTTGTTTATATTTTACACATGCATACAAATTGTTGTGGAAGTGTCATAAGGAAATATTGATTATTGTTTTATTAACATTTTATCTAATCATGATATCAAGTGTGCTTATGACAACAATGGAAGAAAAGGAGGGTAACTTGAGAAAAGTATTGTTCAAGTTTAACATTGTGGAAGATAAAGAGTTGTTAGTCCATGCAGGTTTAGGAGTTCCAACTACAAGATTACTGTTAAAATTGGACAACTAGGTCCAAATTCCATGTTGTGATGCTCATATAAAGATACCAATATTTTTATTGGGTTCCTCTTTCGGAGAGGTGCAATATCAATCTAAAGATAATCTTGATCCGATCAACAGAACATTTATTTTGAATTTATTTTCTAATGTATTCAAATATGTGCAGGTTTGCTTTAAGGTTTTGTACCCCAGCATATGTGTCACACACCCTCAGTGATGGATATAAATAAAGTCAACGTTGGAGGACATTTCACTCATCTCCTCATCACAGATGTTTCTCTCTCAACTTATGACTGGTTCGAGCTACTTGGAGGTAAATCTACGGTTCACATGTGCGAGAAGGACGAAGAGATTTTCAGCTACAGCTACGGTTTCCACTACAGGTGTGACCAGCATTGACTTAGGTCAACGCATGGTCAAAAGGAGCTGAATTTTGGCATAGATTTTGATTTTTGTAGTCTGTACATTTTGGCAGAAGAACCGAGGTCAAATGTTGACCATAGACCGTGCTACGTTGACTTTTACTTGTTGTTGCTCTACACTGACTTTTCTGGGGTAGTGTTGAGTTTCGTGGGTTGACTTTTGAGTTGATTGTTTGGTTGATATGAGGGTTGTGTGACATTTCTATTTAGCTGACCAATAAGACTTTGCTACTTGAAGCATCCTGCTGATCGTTGTAACGCAGCAACACATATATATAGTTTCTATCTTGTCTTATGTTGATCTATTAGTATGTTCTATTAGAATTTTACTTTATTTTTTATGTGATTGCTATATGAAATTGAAGAGAAAGTAAAGTTGCATCAAGCATATAAAATCTACATAAATTTACATGGTATCAGAGCTCAATTGAAGACAAAGCCCTAATTTGTAGAAATCACCTAAGAAGAGGATGGGTTCCTCAAACTACAATGGCTTCAAGTCTGATGACAAATTGACTGGGAAGGATGAATTCCATGCTTATAATATGACATTGGATCTTATTTTGGAAGACCAAGATGTCATGGACTATGTGCAGAGTAAAATCCAAGAGCCTCCATGCACTGCAACTGCTGCTGCCAAGACAAAGTATAAGAAGGGGGAGATCAAAGAAAAGCTGATGATCATGGACTCAAATCATAAGAGTCTGGTTGCCTACATCTCTGAGCTGGGCACATCAAAAGAGATGTATCATAAGTTTGTCAACATTTTCAAGGCCATCAATGAAAATCAGGTAACAGTCTTCAAGAATGAATTGAAGAATTTGAAGAAAGGTAGGGATGAGTCTGTACAATCATACTTTATGAAGCTAACCAAGATCATGAACAATATACTAGGTATTAGGGTGATAATAGTTGATCGAGAGATGGTACTCACCACACTTGGAGGGCACCCATCCAAATGGCATGTGTTCAACACTACCATTCTAAATAATAATGTGATACTTGACTTTGACGAAGTACTATCGAGATGTGTTCAATAAGAGAAAAGAATTAAGGAGTATGAAAATGAAGGAAATGTTGCCTACACTGCTCATTCTAGAAAGAATAACTTTTGTGGTCCAAAGAACAAAGGAAGACCAGGGGTCCAAGGAAATAAGGGCAAGTGCTACACTTGTCATAGGCCAGGTCACTATGCTAGAGAATTTCCTTTCAAGAACGATTCTCTGAATGGTGAAGACAAAAACAAAAATCGGAGGAATGGAAATCAAAGGAACAACAAGTTCAAGGGAAAGAGGAAGGCTCCCTCTGGCAGAAATGGTCAACCTCTCAAAAGGTCGAGAAACTCCAAGTATGAGGAAACAAATGTTTTTGATAAAAGAAATGAATACATTCTTATATCTACCCTCTATGTTGCATCTCCACCTGACACTATGGATGTCTGGTTGATAGATAGTGGTGCCTCAAGGCATACCAATGGGTTCAAGGAAGCACTCTTTGATATAGTTGAGAAGGATACTAATCTGGAAATTATCCTTGGAGATAATTCCACATATCTCATGAAAGGGACAGGGACTTTGACCCTCCACTTGTCTCAAGGTCAAGTCCTCCGCTTGCAGGATATACTCTATTTACCTAATTTGAAGAAGAACCTTGTGTCTATGTCAGCCATGGAAGACAAAGCTTTCAATGTGTCATTCACTAATAGAAAGGTGCACATGTGGAAGAAGATCTTCAAGGAAGCTATCATGATTGGGTTTAGAGTTCATACACTCTATTAGGTTGGAGGAATTCCACTGGGAGAGATGACATTTGATACTATCCGACAAACTAAACTATGCACCAGTGGTTTGGACACCTTCACTACAAATCCCTTCCCAAAGCAAGGAAGGTGGTGAAGGTGATGCCTGAGTTCTCAAATAATCATGAAGGTGTATGTAATGGTTGTGCCGAAGGAAAGCATACAAGGGGACCTTTTCCCTCAAGTGCCACAAAGACATCTGATGTCTTGCAATTAGTGCATTCTGATCTATCTGGTATGCTGCCCGTAACATCCTTGGGAGGATTCTCTTATTATATGACGTTTATAGATGACTTCTCTCACAAAACCTAGATATAATTCTTGAAGAAGAAGGATGAGGCTTTCATCTAGTTCCATACCTTCAAAGCCGTGGTGGAAAATATGACAGGGAAGAAGATTAATATTTTGAGGACCGATAATGGAACTAAATATGAGACGAATGAGTTCAAGAAATTTTGGAGAGAAGCTGGCATTAAGAAGGAGACCACAACTGTCTATACTCCTCAATAGAATGGCATTGATGAACAAAAGAACAATACCATTTTGGAAGCTTCCCGTGCAATGCTATGTGACCATGGTCTACCGAAGCTTATGTGCGGAGTGTTAGTGTCAGCCTTTGTATATTTCCTCCAGTGATCAAATTTTCTCTTACAAAGTGATTTTAAGGTGTCAAGGTCAAATTTTGTCATTTCAGTGACTCTTCAAGTAAAATTTGGTCACTAGGTATTAGGTCTAGGGTTTGTTTTCACTCTTTTCAAAGTTGTCCAAATGTTGGTCCATGTCACCATTCAGCTAATTGTACCATCATTCAGAGGGTTTTCATCATCATGTCAAGTTCCACTGGGTCATTTTACACCTTGTTCATGCTTCAGTAAGGTTCATTTCCCTCTCCTAGGTTTTTGAAGGTAATTTCTCTTGGATGGTCAAATCATCAGCAAAACTTGTATCCTCATGTTCATAAACTTTCCCCTATCCTTAATGTACCTTATTAAACACTTCCCATCACTGAGATCCCCCAAATTCCTCGTTTTTGCACAAACCCTAGTTTCTTGTTACAACTTGGCAATTTTCTAGGCTAGGCCTGTGTTTTGCCGTTTTCGACCCCTTCCCCTCACTCAATCTTTGAAATTCCACTTTCCCCTGCTTCCTAATATCCTTCCATACTTCCCAAATTTTTCTCAAGAATTTAGAAGCCCCTTATCACCTTCATTTCGCTTCATTTCGACAAATCCCTTGTTCCACGCATCGGGATAGGTTTTACTCCAATGATGTTTCTGAGCAAGAAAAGATGAATTTGGGAAACCTGAGAGAGGTTTTTGTCAAAAACAGGCCAAGGAAGAAACTTTTCTTTCACTTTTTACACAGGTTTCATGGTTTTAGATAAATTTCAAAAATACAGTTTCCTCAGGCGAATTGATGCACCTCTGAAGTGACCTTGGTAAAATCAAGATTTCTCCTGGCTTGGTTGGAAAAATGACTTTCTTGATGAGTAAAATGATATCTATACACAAATATATTTTCAATGAGCTATCATGAGCTCAATTTTGAGCTGAGGAAGACCTTCAAAAGTTGACTGCAACAGCACTCTGCCTTGAGGCAGCCTCATTTTTCACATTTTTACCAATCTTGGGAGATTTTCTTTTTGATAGGGTAAATGAACTCCAAATTGAAAAAATCTAGTTGGGTTGGAAATTAGACTCAATAATATTTCCAACGAGCTATCCCGCGCCCAATGATGACACAAAGAAGGCCTCCAAAATCCTCCTGCAAAAAGGCACTACGCATTGGGCAGTGGTTTGCAGTGTAATTTTGTAACTGGCACTACGCATTGAGATGGCGCTACGCATTGGGCTAAAAATCTTGAAATCCATTAAAATATTCTATAAAAGCTATAAAATATCTATATTATTCATTTCTCAAATAATTTAACATCCCTCCATGACCAATGAATGAATTTCTCTTGGTGCTTATGGTGATTTAATGAGAAAAAATCAAAACCCTACCTCTTTACATTTCTTGCCAAAAGCAGTTGCATAGGGTTTGCAAATTGCATGTTTTACTTCCAATTCCACTCCTAGCCATTTCTCACTCCCTCACTCCTTCATTCCCTCAATAATTTTCTCCCTCTCTTTACATTCTCATCTACCCATTCCACATTTCCCATATCCCTAATCAACTAGCCCTAAATCCCTAATCCCACTATCCCAAATCCTAGTTAAATATCCCCAAACCCTAATTTCCATCCCAAACACTAGATGTCATCCCCTAAAACCATTCATTCCCTAAAATCCTACAACTAGTATCAAACCCTCCCCTCATCAGTCCAACTCATCCATGGTGCTAAAAAACGTGAAGGCAAAACCGGCAAGCTGCCCAAAGAAGCCAAACCAAGATGACATCCATTGAGCGAGAGATTGAGGCTGATCGAGAGACTTGGCTCAAAAGGATCAATATTCATTTGGAGAAGATGTTGGAGAAGGAAAAAAAGGAAAATAACATTCTAAGGCACATGAAGAACCATTATTGGGCGCGAAAGCATGTTTGTAAGGCACGAATCAAGATCCTGAAGGCAAAGTTAAAGAGGGCATTAAAGCGTCGCAAAAGGCATGATAGACTCCAAATTTTTGCTGAAGCTTATTTGGCCCAGAATATAACTTTATGGTGGAAATTTAAACCAAATTTCAATGAATTTGGGAAACTTTTTGTCAATTTTGATTTTTTTGGCCTTTACACAGATTTTTCCGCCGACACGTAGCGCCACTTGGCGCGCGCTTATAATTTCCAGCTCCTCTTGAAGAAAAATTTGTATTTCTAGATTTTTCATGAAAATTTATGCATTCCTACCCATTAAATAAGGATTTTGACAAGTTTTGGGTTGCCTAAAGGGTCAAGAACACCCTAAAAATGACCTTTCTGCCACTTTTTGGACACACAGGAAGCAGTGTTGGGAGATTTGATTTTTGGAGAAGAAAATTGAAACCCAATTCAGAAATTCCACTTGGGTTCAAAAGTATAAAGGAATATCTTTCCAACGAGCTATCCTGCACTCAATTTGGACTCCAGGAAGGCCCTCAAAATCAGCTCCAAAGTGGCGTGACGCATAGAGATTTCAGGCGCGGCGCACTGGGAATTTTGGCTCCTTTTTCACTCAACAGCTCAGATTTTCACCTAGTTTTGACCAGTTTGACTTTTTTATCTCCAAATGTGAAACTCTTGATGTAACTTGATCTAATTTTATGACTTTGATGTAATTTTGGCACAATTTTACTCATCCAAGTAGATTCATTCACCAAAAAGTGAAATGTAACTGAATGAATCAGTTTCCTATCTTATAGAGGCAAGTTGTTTCATTGCCTATTTTCCAGTTCTTAGTTTAGATCTTGTTGAAACAGCTCATAGAATTGTTACCTTGACCCCTAGAGGCATGGAAATGAGTTAGGCTTGTCTATATCTTGTATTTTCTCAGTCATTTTCAGAGGTTGGACACTTGGGATTGCTTGGCACTTCATTCTACATTTCATCTCTGCAATTTTGGCAAAGGAATAGACCAGGGTTTGCAGAACTCTTTGGCATCCATGTGGCTCTATGTTTTGATGGTGTTTTTCTCTCTATGATTTTAATTTTACTGAAGTTTCATGTGTATCATTTTCCTTCTCCTTTCTTTTCAAATTAAACAAACAAGTTATAAAGGTGGAATTCATTAGATTGCTTTTCTCTGCCTTCAGTTTTGTTTAATTTTCCATGTTTTCATCTGTTTGAAGAGGATTATTTAAAGCTTATTTCCCTCTTCATCTCCTCACCAGTTTGATCTATTCATTCATTCAATCCAAAGCATCAAAACAATTGCCTTCCTTGCCCCATTCAGAACTCTGCAAAAACTAGGCCTCATCCTCGGACCCAAAACTACCTTTCCCTTTGATTCCAACAAAAACCCTTAAAATAAAATCAAACCCTTTTACATATATACCTAGCCTAAAATAAGCCTTTATTTCAAGTCATCTCATGCCTCACTTATTATTCTTGCTGAGATTGACAAGGAGAGATCCCTCTCCCGATCCGGTAGGGCTAGCTACGAGATTAAGCGTCGTTTGATGTTACCCTAGACCCCGCCTTTCTCAGCCTGAGGTGGATTTAGGCAATAACATGGAGAAGAGGTGAACACTGCCATGAACATACAAAATCTATGCCTGAATTCCTCTCTGGAATCCAAAACACCCAAAGATTTTTTCACTGGTCAGAAACTTGGCATCTCACATTTTAGAGTTTTTGGATTTCCTGTTTATTTTCATGTGCCGAAAGAGAAGAGAAGAAATCTGAATGCTTCTGGGAAGAAGGGAATGTTTGTGGGTTACAACAAAACTTCGAAGGCCTATAGAGTTTATGTGCCTGGTCAAAGGGAAGTGGAGATATGCCACGATGTCACTTTTGATGAAGATGCCTCCAAGAGGAAAGTAGTCAATCTTCTGAGATCTGAGGAAGACCATGAAGCAAAGCCTGAAAATCAAGAATGACCGAAGGATGAGACCATCCCCGATGTTGAAAGACCAATGGACCCAATTGATCCACCTCCTTCATTGGGGAAGAGACCATCATGTCTTAGGGACACTCTTGAGGATGTCGAGGGACATATCGCCCCAAGGGGAACATTCCCTGAAAGAAATAAACTGAGTATATACCAAGGGTATCTAGCAGCCATGAGTACTATTGTACATTCCAAGCCTAGATCTTCTAAGGAAGTCGTAAAGCATCAAGTCTAGAAGGATTCTATGCATGAAGAGTATGAGTCCATATTGAAGAATGGTGTCTGGGATGTGGTTCCAAGACTGGAGGACAAAGAAGTTGTCATCTCGAAATGGCTCTACAAGATCAAGCATGGATTTGATGGAAGTGTTAAAAAATTCAAGGCAAAATTCGTTGCTTTTGGCTCCTCTCAAAAGGAAGGCATAGACTATGATAACATTTTTGCACCTGTGGCTCGATATACCACCATTTGATCTATCGTAGCCCTTGTTGCTATGCAAGGATGGAGACTTCATCAAAAGCATGTGAAGATCACATTTCTACATGGTGCAATAAAGGAAGAGATATATGTGGAGCAAACTCTGGGGTTTGAAGTCCAGGTTCATGACACCCATGTCTACAGGTTTAAGAAATCCCTCTATGGGCTGAAGCAAGCACCCAGAGCTTGGTATGAGAGGATAGATAGCTACCTGATGAAGCTAGGCTTCAATCGTAGTAATGTTGATCTGAACCTTTACTTCAAGGTTGATAGAGAGAAGCCTCTCATTCTGGTGTTTTATGTGGATGACCTCTTCCTGACAGGTGCTAACCCTCTCATTCATCAATGAAAGAGGGAATTCACTACTGAGTTCGAGATGAAGGACCTTGGACTGATGAATTATTTCCTAGGCCTCGAGGTCCGGTAGAGACCTGGAGAGATTTTCATTTCTCAAGGAAAATACATTGTGAAGTTTCTAGAAATATTTGGTATAGTGGAAGTAAGTCCATGTCTAAATCAATGGAGCTCAACTTTAAGAAGCTGAGCGCTAGCAGTGCTGGGCTCGTGTTAGCAAATCCTACTAAGTATCATTAACTCGTAGGGGCCTTGATGCTCTTAGTGAACACTCATCCAGATATATGTTTTGTAGTGAACACTTTGAGTCAACAGATGGTTGAGCCTCATCACACTCACTCGGCTGGTGCAAAGAATCTTCTGAGATATCTTGAGGGCATGATAAACTATGGGCTGAGATACACTTCCAGGAGCGTGACACTCCTTAGATATACTGATGCAGATTCGGCAGTCAGTGTGGTGGATCATAAAATCACATCGGGATATTGCTTCTCACTTGGATCTACTTTGATATCATGGATGAGAAGGAAGCAGAAGTCAGTGGATTTGAGCACTGTGGAGGCCGAATACATTGCAGCGAGTATGACCTGTTGTGAAGTAGTTTTGTTGCGAAAGGTCTTCAGTGAGTTGTTCATGCACGTGTTAGATACCACTGTGATACTATGTGATAACCAGAGTGGGATCCATTTGTCCGATAATCCTATGTTCCATGATCGATCCAAGCATATTGATATCAGGTACCATTTTATCTGGGATATGGTATAGTGAAGCGCCATAAGGCTCGATCATATAGGAACTAACGAGTAGGTCACGGATATTCTCACAAAGCCCCTGGGTAAGGTCAAGTTCCTAACGTTTTGTGAGATTCTTGGTATTGTGGAACGACCCTATCATGTGGGTCCTATTGGACGATGAGATCTGGGAGCTCTGGGGGGCCTTTGGGATAGCTTCTCAGAGTTATAATCAACCACAAGACTAGGCCTGCCAAATCTTGTTGGTGTGCTTCTGCCCCACCATTGTGATGATTGATTTGGTTCACCTCTCATTATTTGTGCCTTTTATTCTTCCTATGCATTGAGTTTAGGGTTCATGGAAAGTGACGTTGGAAAAGCTAGAGACTAGTAGCAAATATTGATGGATACAAAAAATATTTCAGTACTCTCTATCTAGGATGGCACGGTCCAACCACATGATCTGGGATTAAATCTAGTGAGGTTTCAGACCTCCTAATGAGTTTGGATTAGATAAACCAACTTCGGGTTAGTATGGGACTCTTTGTGAGTCCTATAGAGATTTCAGACCTCTAGGCTAAATATATCAGTCGAGAATGATGTATTTGTCACTAACCCACTTCTATTCTAAATAAAGAGCCAACAAATCAAGTTACAATGGGATGATGCACGATGTTGAGTTGCACAGATGGATGGAGTTCTCCCTAGTTGAGAGGGAGTGTTAAAATTGGACAACTAGGTCCAAACTACATGTTTTCATTCTTAGATGAAGATACTGATATTTTTATTGGGTCCCTCTTTCAGAGAGGTACAATATCGATCTAAATATCATCTTGATCCGATGAGCAGAACATTTATTTCAAATTTATTTTCTAATATATTGAAATATATGCAGGCTAGCTTTAAGGTTTTGTACCCCAAAAAATGTGTCACACACAATCAGTGATGGATATAAATAAAGTCAATGTTGGAGTAAATTTCACTCATCTCCTCATCACAGATATTTCTCTCTCCACTTCTGATTGGTTCGAGCTACTTGGAGGCAAATCTGCGGTTCACATGTAGGAGAAGAATGAAAACATTTTCTGTTGCAGCTAGGGTTTCCACCACATGTTTGATGAGCATTGACTTTGGTCAACGCATGGTCAAACAGAGCTTAATTTTGGCATATAATTTGATTTTTGTAGTATGTTGTGTAACCAGCTCCAAAAATAGAAGAAAATAGATCTCAACGCCTTAGAAATAAGCCACTTCGAGGGGGAAACCTCCAATACATTACATAAATGAACAATTGTTCGATGATACAATTTACAAAACCTCCTTTCTATATATAGGAGTCCATTGGGCCATAATGTAATCCTAGTGGGCCACAATGTAATCCTAGCCGACCTAACAATAATAATTTAAGGGCACAATAATATCAAAATGGGGGTTACAAGGGTGCAATAATAACAATAAGGGGGTTACACTAACAACAATAAGGGACTATACTAGTCATATAGGGACCTAACATGCCCCTCTCCTTCAAAAAAGTGTTGTCCTCAATGCTTGAGTAGCTCTGGGTGCTTTTGTATAAAATTCTAATCCTCCCATGTAGAATCTTCAGTGGGTAAGTTCTTCCACTTGATGAGATACTCTGAAATTGATCGATTCCGTAGTTGTCAAGTTCTTGTTTCCGTGACTGCTTCAGGTTCCAATATGATTTTTCCTTCCTCATCAAGTTCTGGTAATATTGTTTGAACTGGAAGATTTTCACCGATAACCTTCTTCAAGCATGAAACATGGAAAATTGGATGTACTCACGAAGAAGCAGGAAGCTCCAATTTGTATGCCATAGTACCAATATTTTGCAACACCTTGTAAGGACCATAGTACTTTGGCGATAATTTATTATCCTTCTTTGCTTGCTTGAGGGACATTTGTTTGTATGGCTGTAGCCGTAAAAATACCCAATCTCCTACATCAAAACTTCTCTCGCTACGATGTTGATCTGCCTGTTGTTTCATTCGATTTTGTGCCAAATTCAGGTTATCCTTTAAGAGTTGGAGAACTTCTTGTTGATGCTCGATGTGATCTTCCACTGCTTGAACCTTTGAATTTTCCCTCAAAGATGATGTGATGGATGGTGGATGATATCCATAAAGTGCCATAAATGGGGTCATTTTTGTTGCAGTATGGAAGGAAGTGTTATACCACCATTCAGCGAGAGGTAACCACTTGACCCATTGTGTTTGTTTATCAGATACAAAATAACGAAGATATCCTTCCAAACATTTATTTACTATCTCAGTTTGACCATCAGATTGAGGATGATAAGATGAGCTATGAGCTAATTGAGTACCCAAACAAGAAAATAACTCCGTCCAAAAATTTCCAGTAAAAATGGGATTTTTGTCGCTCACAATAACCCTTGGGCTTCCATGTAGCTTTTGAATTCTATCCATAAATGTAGTAGCAACTGTACTTGCTTTAAATGGATGAGATAATGCACAAAAGGGTGCATACTTGGTAAGTCTATCAACTACCACCATGATGACACTCTTTCCTTCGGACTTAGGTAAACCTGTGATAAAATCCATTGAAATCTCCTCCCAACGTTGACTTGGAATGGATAAAGGTTGTAGAAGTCCTGTGGTCTTAATTGTTTCCACTTTATTCTGCTGGCAAACCAAACATTCCGCCACAAACTTTCGAATATCAGATTTAAGGCCATCCCAAAAAAATTCTTTCTTCACCCTGTGGTAAGTTTTTAAAAATCCTGAGTGTCCTCCTAAAGGAGAAGTGTGCAATTCCAGAAGAATATTTTGTTTTAGTTCAGAATTATTACAAAGATATAATCGATCTTTGTACCATAAGGAATCATTTTTCCAACTAAATGTATCAGATGTACTAGGATCTTGCTGCAACTTTTGAATGAGTGTCCATACATCTTTGTCCTTCTTCCATTCATCTCTTGTTTCAGTTATCCAATCTGGTTGGATAATAGAAATGGCACAAAGCAATGCTTCCACCTCTTCATTCTTTCTTGAGAGTGCATCTGCAACAACATTAAGCTTTCCTTTTCTGTAGATTATTTCAAAGTCATAACCCAACATCTTTGTGACCCATTTTTGCTGCTCTTCTGAAGATATTCTTTTCTCCAAAAAGTGTTTAAGACTATCATGATCAGTTTTTACCTTGAAGTGTCTTCCCATTAGGTAAGTTCGCCATTTCTTTAGTGCATGCAGTATTGCTAGCATTTTCTTCTCATAAATAGGTTTCTGTAAATACTTTCCTTTGATTGGACGACTTTCAAAAGCAATGGGTCTTCCTTCTTGCATTAAAACCGCACCAATTCCATTTCCTGAGGCATCACATTCGACAATAAAGGTTTTCGTGAAGTCTGGCGTAGCTAAGACCGGTGCTAGGCACATTGCCTCTTTAACACGTTCAAAGGCCTTAGTTGCTTCAGGAGTCCATGAAAATGCATCTTTCTTCAATAATGTTGTTAGAGGTGCTGCTATTCTCCCATAATTCTTAACAAACTTGCGATAATACCCTGTTAACCCGAGAAATCCTCGCAATTGCTTTATGGTCGTGGGGATTTTCCATTCCTTAATTGCTTTAATTTTGTTAGGGTCTATTTTAACACCCTCGTGAGATACAATATGACCTAGATATTCCACCTCTTGTGCTCCAAAGAAAAATTTGGATGTTTTTGCATATAATTGTTTCTCCTGCAATAGTTTGAGCACCCTGTCAACATGTTCAACATGATCCTTCCAAGACCTGCTGTAGATTAGTATATCATCAAAAAATACTAGCACAAATTTTCTAAGGAAGGTTTGAAAATGGAATTCATCAACCCTTGAAATGTAGAAGGTGCATTGGTAAGGCCAAAAGGCATGACCAAAAATTCATAATGACCCTCATGAGTTCGAAATGTTGTTTTTGGAATATCTTCAGTCTTCATTCTAATTTGATGATATCCTGAACGAATATCCAACTTGGTAAAATACATTTCTCCATGTAATTCATCCAATAATTCATCAATCATAGGAATGGGAAATTTATCTTTAATGGTGAGCTTATTGAGCTCCCTATAATCCGGACACAGTCACCATGATCCATCCTTCTTGTGTACCAATACTACAAGAGCAGAGAATGAACTTTGACCAGGTTGAATTATACCCGCCTCTAACATTTTTGCAATCATACGTTCAATTTCGCTCTTTTTGAAGTAAGGATATCTATAAGGCCTGATGTTTGGAGGAACACTTCCTGGAATCAAATGAATAGCATGATCATGATCACGAATAGTTGGGAGTCCTTTGAGAGTTTCAAACACCTTGGAATGATTGTCCAAGACTTGTTGGAGATCTGCATAAATCGATGATTTTGATGTCGGAACTTCTAGTGAGCATAATTGTGCAATTACGCCTCATTTTTCTTTCTTTAGAAGCTTTGTCATGACATTAGAGCTTATTATCCTTCTCATCTTCCCTTCAATACCCCGTAATTCGACTTCCTTTCCTTCTGAAAAAAATTTCAAGAAAATTTCTTGAAAATTAAAAGCTACCGTCCCCAAAGATTGTAACCATTGTACTCCTAGTACAACATCAGCACCTCCCATAGGAATGGAAAGCATTGGACTAGTCAATGCATATTCTCCCATGGTTAGCTTGATATTATTTCATTTTCCAGAGAAATTTATAGTTCCTCCATTAGCAACCATCACTTGACATTCTGTTGCTGGGTATAGGAAACAATTTAATTCCTTGGCTACCTTACAATGAATAAAATTATGGGTGCTACCTGAATCAATCAACACTATTACCTTTTTCTTCTTGATATGTCCTTCTATCTTGAGAGTTTGAGGAGTGGTAATTCCTGCCAATGCATTACACGATATGGTCAGATTCATTTCTTCCTCTTCTAGGGATGGTTCCTGGTGTATATCCTCTTCTTGTTCATTTTCTTCTTCCTCTTCACAATCTATGTAAAATAATTTCTTCTCAGCACACTTATGACCTTTAGTGCATTTTCTATCACAACTGTAGCAAAGCCCTTTTTCTCTTTTTTCTTCCAATTGTTGTGGTGTCAACCTTGTAGGTTGTGGAAATCTAGGCGTAGCAACACTTCCTTCTTTATAGAACTGAGTGGTAGGCTTCCTTGTCGCCATAATTTTACATTCAACTTTTCTTGCCAACCTGAATGCCTTCTCCAATGAATCAGGTTCCAAAACGCGAACTTCATGTTGGATGTTATCCTTTAAAGTGCCTATGAAGAGATCAATCCTGTGTTCCTCGGGAATATCAGTTACCCTTATATTCAATTTTTGGAAGTCCTCAATGTGCTGCCCCACTAAACCCTTTTGTTTGAGATTTATCAATTGGCTAAAGAAGGTGTTGCTCTTTGTATCCTCATAATGTGCTATCATTTCTTCCGTGAAAATTGACCAAGTGACAATTTTTTTACGGGAGCAAAGCCATCGATACCATACAAATGTATTTTGTTCTAAATGTAAAGTTGCAATGCGTACCTTTTGTGTGTTTTTCACATTATGGAGATCAAAATATTGCTCCATCCGTAGTATCCATGTTACAGGATCCTTTCCATCAAACTTCCTCATATCCATTTTTGGAATATGGTGGTTCTTCCCGCCAACATTAGAGTTTATGAAATCACTATTAACATTTATTTTTTTCTCATCATGAGGTTCTTCTACTATCTTTTCACCATTAGGAAACATTTCTTGTATCAACTTTGTCAAACCTTCGATGTCTGTTTTTAGATCATTCTTCATGTTTTCCATGTTGTATTTCATGTCATCCATCTTAGCTTCCATGCCATCCATCTTAGCTTCCACGCCAGCTTCCATGCCATCCATCTTAGCTTCCACACCATCCATCTTAGCTTGCATGCCAACCATCTTAGCTTCCACGCCTTTCTTCAAAACTTCCATTTCATTTTTTGTTGCTCTTTGTGAGAGTGAAATTTGTTGCACTTGCTCTTGTAATTTTGATAGATCATGTTGCAATTCTTCATCTTCATGAGTCATAGTAGAGCCTTCTGAAGGCTTAATGAGTGTTGAATTATTTTTACGGGGCATATTTTAGAACCCAATACTGATATCTATTATACAATATGCCCTTTGAATCAATTCAAATTGATTCTTCAAACAAGACTTATGCAATTCAGAAAAAAAAAATACACACCTTTTTCTTTCTTTTGAGGATCTCCATATTGAAATTGGATTATTTTTGTGATTGCAGCACTTCAATATCTGAAATTCAGCAATGAAATAACCCTCTGAATTATCTTTTGAATTCCACAGGTCTGACCTGATTTCGATTCTCCAAGACACAGTTGTGTCCAATCTCTCACAATGACCTAATTATGGAATAGTTTAGTAGAGCGAACTTGTATGACTTGCCACGTGTCACTGTTTCATCTTTTATCTCTGAAATTGATAGCCAAGAAATTACATTCCGTGTACTTGTGACCACCTTTTACGTCACTCCAATCCGATTTGCAGAGAGAGATTTATTGAACTTTTCCCACGATCACCTCTTTGAGATGAATTTTAGGAGCCTAAAAAAGCACTACCTTCCACAGATCATATCTCCAAAAATATTGTGAACCAAGCTCTGAAATTTTTTGACGAATTGCCTTAGGATTTCAGCTTCGCACCATACGAATTTCAAACTCTGAACCTTTGTACAAGACAATTTATAGCGAAAATTCCACGATTACCTATTTAGGAGCCTGAAACAAGACCTAACTTCCACAGATGATATCTCCGCAACTATTGTGAACCAAGCTCTAAAATTTTTGGAAAAGCTTCCTCAGGATTTCGTCTTCGCACCCTAAAAATTTCAGCTACTGAAACTTCCTAAAAAAAAAGTTATAGAGAAAATTCCACGATGACCTGTTTGGAGCAGCGAAACCCTAGAATCCAAAGCTCTGATACCAAATGTTGTGTAGCAGCTCCAAAAATAGAAGAAAAGAGATCTCAACGCCTTAGAAATAAGACACTTCGAGGGGGAAACCTCCAATACATTACATAAATGAACAATTCTTCGATGATACAATTTACAAAACCTCCTTTCTATATATAGGAGTCCATGGGGCCATAAGGTAATCCTAGTGGGCCACAATGTAATCCTAGCCAACCTAACAATAATAATTTAAGGGCAAAATAATAAAAAAATGGGGGCTACAAGGGTACAATAATAAAAATAAGAGGGTTACACTAACAAAAATAAGGGACTATACTAGTCATATAGGGACCTAACATAGTATATACATTTTAGCACAAGAACCGAGATCAAAGGTTGACCGTAGAATGTGTTGTGTTGACTTTTACTTGCTGTTGTTCTGTGCTGACTTTTCTAGGCAACGTGGAATTTTCTGGGTTGAATTTTTAGTTGATTGTTTGGCTGATCTGAGGGTTGTGTGACATTGTTGGTTAAATAACCAATAAGAATTTTCTGTTTGAAGGATCATGCTGATCGTCGTAACTCACCGACACATATATATATTTTATGGCTTGTCTTCTATTGATCTACTGGTATTTTCTATCAACATATTACTTTATTTTTTATGTGATTGTTGTCTTAAATTCAAGAGAAATTAAAGTTGCATCAAGTATATAACATCTACATAAATTTACAATGACCTACTGAAGGAAACAATCTGACCACAAAGACAGAGATTGAGGATCCATGGATAAATGGTATCATGATGATTGTAATAGCTTATAGCTATTTATCATGCATTAAATATTACTTTTCTATGTAACTATTATTACAATGGTAAAGGGATGGACTCCCTTATAACCATTGAGTGAGGGGAGAAAACCCTCATGATCATTTAATAATAAAATTAAGCATTTGTTGGTTCTCACCCTACGGGGTTTCCAAAGTATATCGGTGTCTAATGATGTGATTATTAATTGTGTCATTTTCATGATGTCAATTTATTTGAAGATGTGATGTTTCTATTATCAATTATGTGATTTACTAATTGAATTAAAATAATCATGGAATCAATGCATAGTTATAGCAGGAAATTTAAGTTAATATGCTGCAATAAGGAAAATTAATGGTTTTGTAACTCACTATTCTTTTTACTAAATATTTCTCTAGGAAATGATGATGGTTATTCTAATTGTTATTAAATAAATATATAAATTAATTTAGAAATTCAGACATCTGTAAATGTTGAAAAAATTTCCTAACTCCATGCATTTTCCTGCGAGGTTGCCAGGGTATGTTACATCAAGTTTTTGAGCATCCCTCTTTCTATTGATAAGGAATGAAGAAGACGGTAACAAAGAATTATCATCTATGGTTTATTGTTTTAATTATGGTACATTTCCTTGTTTATGCAAGAATGATGATAGTAATGAGGACATTGAATCAACTAAACTTTCACTCATGGGTAAAAGTGAAATTAAGCACTCTAAGGAGCAGTTAGATTTAGAAATAATGCCTCTAGAAGAACACTATCATTGAAAGTAAAAAACAATGGTCAATGCATATGTGCATATGATAATAAATGGTAATTATCATCGGTGGAAATAAAAGGTGAAGTCTAATCTAATGAACCTTGATGTTTGGTATCTAGTATGCAATGGCTACACCAAGATCCCGCCATGAGATGAGGAAGTAGAAAATAACAATAAGGGATTTAGTGACATCCTCTTTAGCATACCTGTTTCAGTATTAAATAAAGTTATGCATTAAAAAATTGTAAATTAATTATGGGATAAGCTACAAGAAATCCATGAAGAAAATCCAAAGGAAGATTGCTCATCAGGGAACTTACAAGGTAATCATATACCTGAGAATGATTCAAAGAATGAACATGATAATAAAATAACTCATATGATGTAAAATGAAGTTACTGATTCAGAAGATGACATGTTAGAAGAAAGTATCATCTTAGAACAGAACTTTATCTTTTATTAATATTAAATATAATTTGCAGGAATATGATAAAAAGGATCATATTAAATCAGTAAATGTTTGTGTGGAAACTAACCAATATTTTGAAGGTATTGAAGCTAAGATTGTCTCTCTAAAGAGAAATATTGAAAATATTATAAGCGGAATGAAGAACTACTTCAAGAATTTGAATAAAAAGAAAACGGGTTGAAAGAAGAGATTCTCAAATTAAAGGACCAAGTAGAAGAAGAAAGAATGGTTGAAGAATGTATGAAGAAACAATCTCTAGAAAAAGAAAAGAAATATAAAAGAATAGTGGTTGAGGTAAATATTTTAAAATAGAAATTAGAAGAAAAGGATAAACATTTGAGATCTCAAGATAGTACTAATATTCTAGATAAACATCTTATTAGTCAAAGGTATCCTGCTATTAAATCTGGTCTTGGTTTTCATGAAAATGTTAAAGGATAATAGAGTGCACAATCTAGTGATAAGAATCCAAAGGGGATAATAATGCAAAACCTGAAGTGTTTTATAAAGAGATAAGAAATCAACCTGATCAATGACCAAGGATAATTTATCCTTGAAGGAAATAATTTTCTCCTAACTACAAAAGTGTCAGTCAATTTTCTCCTTGGATTAACAATGTTGAATTCTTTATATGTCACAATTATTAGCATGTTGCATCCAATTGCAGAATAATATCTTTTCGGTCTTAAGAAACCAACCTCTCCACTCAAATACCATAAGCTCCTAGGTATTAAAGTTTCTTTAAGGGATATTTTTTCTCTTGCAATATATTCGGTTACAAAGATATTGATTGCAATAGAAGGAACATCCGAAAAAAACATTATCATTCATCTGTTGTCGTTTCTATAAGATGTTATGCATGTAAAATGTTTGGGAATGTAGAAAAATAATTCAGCAACAAATAAATGAATTGTAAAAAAGAAAATGTAAAGCAATCAGATAATAATATTGGCGAAAAAAGGACTAAAGAAGAGGAATCCACCAACACTTCCCTTAGTAAGCATAAAGAAGAAGGACAGATAAAATGTGGTGTTTCTCTCTGCTCGTTTGAAAATGAAGATGAACGGTACATAGACAATGAATTTTCACATCACATGACTGGAGATATGTGTAAGACAAAATCTCTCAATAACAAACAATATGGAAAGGTTATTCTTTCAAATAATGCTCCAACAAAAGTTATAGAAAAGGTAGATCCACAATTAATAAACCTAGAGGAGAATTTGATACCTTATTAGTTGAAGGGCTAAAAAAAATATTCAAAGTGTAGGTCAAATGGGAGATGAAGGGAATGTAATTGTGTTTACTTCAACCAAATTCAATGTCATAGATGAAGAATTTAGAAAGGTCATAGAAAGAGGATATAGAAATCAAGATAGATTATATGTGTTTAAAGAATTGAATTCTATCATGTATGAGGAGGGTTCAGACTCACAGTAAAAGAAGATGGTGCCCATTGTAGTCATTTGATTCTTAAGTTCAGGACAAAATTCATGTGATTTCAGCTAGTGTACTGACACAGAATAGGTATAGACAGTACAGACTCATGGGGAGTTTGAATCATAAATTTTTCGCAATCTACCTTATGTACACATATCCTATCAAAGAGAGTCATATATATATGCAAATAGTGATACATATAGTTTCTTTTTTTCTATTTGATGGAAAAACAATGCGATAGACTCATGAAAAGAATCTAATATGCTTCAGAGAGTTATTATTTTGCTTTCTTGTTCTGATGTTGATGGTTATAATTTGTAGATGCTATTTAGAAGTGGTTTTGGATTATGAGATGTTGCAATATGTTTATTTTATGCTTTAAAGGATTATTAAAGTTGTTTTTATATCCTTAATGATGAATGAGTTTATATGATCAAAATTGACAATAAACAATTGTCATGGGTTCATGGGGAGCATTTTCTATGCTTCTAGTAATGCATTTTTTGCATTATTTTTTCTTAATAATTCCTTGATACATAAGTATGCTTATCATTGGTGATTTCTTTGAAGATAATCATGTTGTTGAAGTTTTTGAATCAATATGCATGAGTTTCTACTTATGAATGATTCTTATCTGATGTGGGATGATAGAAAACTCTAGTAATGATGCATGCATATATGATATGGTGAGAATTGCTTTTCTTCTTGTGGAAAGAATGTGTAGACCTTTCTATGATTATTTGTTGATGATGATGTTGGCTATGGTGTTTATGCATGCTACATGTACATGATATGATACAAATATTTTTTTAAAGATATGGTTATAATTATTTTACTGCTATATCTCATGGATGATACTTGGATACATGGCATATGCTTGGCTCTCACATATGTTGTTGATACATGAAACTGAAAATGGATTGAGGTTATTTTTACAAAGGGAAAGATAAATTTAACCCTAATGATGTCAAGAGGACGAGTTAATAGTTGATATCTATGGAAAAATATTATGATGTTGAGGCTACATACTTGGTCACAAGTTAATGATATTGAAAGTATGCATGTTGTTACTCATGTTGTTGCTGGCAGATAATTATGGTACGAATCCTATTTATTCTATGATGGTTTTGGATGACTATCATGGTCTTCATTCCTCACTATAGAGGTATTTTGTCTTGGTTAAAGTGTCATATATATGTCTTGATGTAAATATCATGAAAATACATATGATGTAATCATTTTAATACTTAGTCATGTTTGGACTATTGAGGTTCAAGTTAGTTATGGATAAAATCCCATTTTGATTATTTTATGTAATGATGGATTCAAATATGTAATACCACTATGTTAGGTAATTGAAGTTTGATTCCTTGGTCATAGGAAAAGGCATAATCGGTTGAGTTGCAGAGTCATGTACTTCATTGAAAATCTTCCAGAAATTTTAGCATGTTCTTAGGGGGAGCATTGTCACTATAGAGTGCAGATCAGATATAGAGAGAAGTATTCATTCAGGATTCGTTAAACCTTTTCCCATGATTTCAAAGGGGGAGAGTAACCTGGTGTTTGAAAATATCAGTGCTTAGCTTGATATTTTTTCCAGGTATCTAAAAGTTGTGGTGACAAAACACCAAAGTTGTTTCCATCAAGTCCAAAGGAGGAGGTTGCTGGCATTATAACTAACATGATGTCATTGATGGGAACCTACTTGTAGCTAGATGAGCATGTGTTGTCCTTGATTTCAACATACTTGGTAAATATGTCAACGTGATGGTAGCAGAATGAAGATATAGGCCAGTTCATATGTGACAAAGTACTAGTAAGTGATAGGGGAATGATGAAGGTAAAGTATGAGGAAGTATATGTTGGTTCTATGAAGAGAATTAATATACATACTCATGTATAATGAAGAGAAGTCACATACACATATTTTCTGAGAAGAAAACTATCGTATGTACACAGAATTTATGAAGAAAAGTCATGTATAGTTTTCACAATATGGAATTGTAAATACCAGGGATGTTTACCATTGTATTGGCCCATATTATTGAGCCTAGGAATGGATATTTGATCTCGTCAAAGAATTTCATTGGAATTACTATGGTTTTGAACTGTGGTTTTGGCTAAATCCTAAACTATATAAGGAGATGAAGATAAAAGTGTTTTTGGGTGTGAAAGTGATGGATATTTGATGAATAGTTAGATCTAAAACAAGTTTGCATGTAATGGGATATTGATGAATTTTTTAATCTAAAACTAAGTATGATACTGGGAGTTTTATGATGGATCAGATCCAATAGATATGAAATGAATATACATTGATAATCTAGTTATGGGCTAATTTGATTAGTGATGATAATGTTTTGATGTATTCTTTCTTATATATGAGAGATGGGTTTGTCTGAAGCTATGATTTGTAAAGAAAGTATATGTCCATGATTTCTTATCTATACGCGGGTTTGATAACCTAAAATTTGTGTGCATACATGAGTTTGATAACCTGGAAAGAATTTACATACATGAGTCTCATTCTGGTAAGTCACGTGTCCATTATGCACTTTGGACATATTTGTACGCTAGTTTGATTCTTAAAGAGGTGTATACACGTGGAAGTGTTTTCTATAAAGGGCATATCTAAGCTATGGTTTTGTTGAATATAATGTCTGATTAGGCTAGTCAGCCTTGTTGTGTTTGATGTTGTCGGTTAATGAAGTATTTATGTTGATCTGCATTTAATAAGTGATGTTTGAATTTGAATTGATTAAGGATTGATATGTCGAAGAGTGATTATGCTACTAGTTGTATGTGATTCAAGATCGATGATGGTTCTCTAATTATTTTAGAATGATTCAGTGGTTGTGCTTGTGACTCAAATTTTATTCATAATGATAGTGATTCAGTTTTAGGGTTTAGTGTTTTGATATATAGATAGAGGTATGCTCCAAGGAAGCTGTGTATACACAAGGATTTTCTAAAGTAAAGTAACATATACATATTCTTATATTTTTTTGATTAGGTCTTTTAGTTGCTTCAGTGAGTTGATATATTTTTTGAGTTAAATGTTGGTACTCTAGTGAATATATTTATAGTGATCTAACTACTTCCATTATTTGAGAACAAGTTGATTGATTTGTGTCTTATTTGGTTTAGTGATTGGTTTATTTAGTTGGTTCAATTATTGAGTGATTTGTTACAATGATCAGTTTTAATTTTTCGGTATTTGGTATTGGGCTTAAATGATGGTAGTGGGTCTATTCTAAAAATTTGTTGTTATGCAGCTTACACATTTTGCTGGTTTGAATCAGTTGATCCAGTGTGAAATTTTATGAAACGTGGTCCATGGTGGTGTTGATGGTTGGAGCCTTCAGTAAGTGAGTCAAAGTTTCCTTCCAGTGATAGTTGGTAAATCAGATCATGGGGTAGGATCTCCCTTTCGGTGGGTGCTCGTAAAATCATGGTTTTCGTGTGTGTTTCTTAAGTGTGATGGTTTTTTTGTTTTGTTTTACTACACTTTGTTACTATTTAATTAATTATTAATGAAGTACTGATACACTCGTTTAAGTTAAACATATTATGAATCAAGTAAAAGGTGATTTTATTTGATACATGCTAGTTTTCTATGTAACAGTCGCATATAGAAATAAGAATAAGAAAACAAAAGTTTAAGTGATTTTTAAATATTGATTCACCACCCCCCACTTCTCAGTATTTTTCCCAAGAGAAACTGCCTCTAGATTCCAAGTCGGCCTACCTATGAAGTTGGCCCTCCCCTAGAAGACATGTTTATTCAAACCCTTTTGTATAGTATAAATAGAAAAAGAGTTTAGCTCATTTGGACACACAATTTTCAAATCATTTATTCTGAAATATCATATAAGGAGGGCCAAAGTCTAAAATTAGTAAGTTAGTGAGGGTTTATCTTCCTTGATGTATCTCTTATTCAAGATTTGTTTTTGATGTTGTACATGTTGCTTGTCTCTTGATATTGATGGATTTGTTATGTAGAAGGAGGTTTTGACTTGGAATATAGAGGGTTCAAATGTTCCTATGCTCATGAGTCTTGGATATCTCATATTGATATGGTTCTATAATAAGTGAATTTCTATGGCCTTTCTCCTTGGATTGTTTTTTCCCTCCCCTTGAGCCTATATATTTTGTTCTTTATGTTCTTGTTCTATTCATGTTCTATGCATTCAATAATTGTTGGATGAATAAAAATATGGCAGAGTTAATAAGAATCCAACACAATTTAAAGAATATAACAAACAAAGAAAAACTAGATCTAATTCATTAGCATCCTAATTTCTCAACATGATATTAGAGCTAAGGTTTGAAGAAAGAGGCTTGAAGATCACAATTTCTCTGCTTATGGATCAAAATCACATACACCCTTGAAAAATATCTCTCTTGGTGGATGAATTTATGTGGTTCATATTGATAAATGTCTATGATTCGATAATATTATAGAAGAACCTGACCTGAAGCTCACATTCAATGTGGTTGTTTTTACAATGATATTACAATGGAATCACGAATTGACATCATTTTATATAGTTAATAATGTACTTATATGATGACTCATTCTAGTGTCTGAGGCCCACATTCCTTTTGTTATTTTGTTGACTAAAGCTCAAAAATTTTATTATTTTTATGGCCCATGGTCCACATATGTGGCACACACCATTCTCAGAGGCATCACTTGACTTAATGAATCTCATTACCTAGTGGCTCACCCTATGTGGAGAAGTTCATATCTACTTATCTTTGCCTCAAAAAGGTCCACTTTACTAAAAATATCATGTTTATTGAGTTATTTGTGGCTCACTCTAAGGTGCAGACTATAGTGGTTGATTGCTCATTGACACCATTTTTGGCTTGTTAATTGTAGTTCATATTATCTCTATGGGTCTCAAAATGGTATATGACTGTGAAAATAAGGATATTACATTACCATGGATCATATCTCATGTAGCTTGCATTTATCATTTGGTCCTATTTATAATTCAAATTGATTTTCACTCATGAAATTTATTAATGGTTCCATTACTCAATTCTAGGAAGGAATTATATATGTTATGACTATGCCTTGCATAAATGCACAGTATGGAATCAAGTTTATATCACAATGGACGTGAATTTATGGCTTAGATCACATCGTTATTTAGCTTGTATGTAATTTTGTGGCTCTCAGATTTACTTATGATGGCATTGAATTCTTAATTGCTCGATCTCTATGACATATCGTGGCTCACAATGAATTCTGAAAGGTTTGCGCATATTTTATGGAATTTCCTAAATAATGGAATTGATCAATATTTTCAACTACAACATAAGAATCCATAAACTCACATATCACTTGTCTGAGTGGTTATTTAGGATGGATTCAAAAAATATTAATTGATAAGTCCTTGCACTCACATTTAGTCTTGTATCTCACATTTTCTCCTGTATCAATTATACTATGGGACTCGAGTTCATCCATTTTATAATAAAGGCTTGAGCCTGACAAACATTTATATATGACAATGATTCTATAATGTTATGATTCAATATGGAAAAAATAATTGTTATCACTAAAAAATGACCACCTAACCATTTCTAACTAGGTGGATCGAAATATACCATGTAATATTAATTTTACCATAGTAAAATCACTTTCACCATGGGAGATATTTTAATAAACCATTTTCACTAAAACATTTATGATTAAAATTGAAAAACCCCGTGAGAATAATTCAATAAATCAATTTTTTTTTCTAAGAATAATTATTAAATCATTATTTGATCATTATCCCTCGTCACATTTGACTACATCATCTAGGAATAATTAAACAAATCACTATTTATTTGTATTCCTTAATTATATTTTTGGAATAATTGTTAAATCACTATTTCATAATTATTTCAATTTCACACCTTTATTAATCCTTTCAAAACAATTAATAAATCATTTTATTTGTTAATTATTTCTAAATAAATATATTTGACCATTTTGAATATCGTTTCCCTCTCCAAAACATATAATAAAGTATTCCTAATGGTTAGATCTTAATTTTTCTCAAAATATCTTATCATTCCTCATTTTAGAGGTCAACCCAATATATTTCTATAAATAAGAGGGTTTTCCATTCATTCTTCATTGTGATCATTATCATCATCACCATTATCGTCTTCTTCCATTTGAAATCCCACTAAATTTCTACAAATTTTTTTGTGTTTTCCACAAATTGAGAGAGAGAATCAATCAATGAAGCATCAAGAACATCTAAAGGAACCATCTCATAGATGTGGATTTTCAGACCCTTTTTACATATCTCGTTCAGCAGGTGTTATCAATAAAATTGTTATTCATTTTAAATTCTTTTAGAATTGGGTTATATAATGGATTTTTACCGTTCTTTGCTATTTTGTATCTCATATGTCTTTTTATTGCATGTTTTTCTCATTTTAATATTGCAGATATAAGGAAAAAGTGACCACTTATTTTTTTTAAGGTCACTTTTAACGAGTGAATTAAGTGAAATTTTTTTGGTACACCTTCCATGAAATTTCATACTAACAAATGGTGACTCCACTAGGTTTTTAACTACATTTGTCATCAACAAATGGAAACTCCACCAGTGTAGCAATTCAGCTCCTAGCTGACTATAGTTTTAGTGAATTTTTAGGTTTTCGGTAGATATTTATAGCCTCTCAATTTATATTTATATATTTTCCTTCTATTTTTTGTCAATTTTTCTTATTATGGTGGTTTTCTAGTTCTTTTTGCGGGTCACAGTTACCAGCTCAGCAGGAGACAACAAAATATGTGTGAGATATGCCGACCAAGAATACTTGGAGAAAAACACACTTTTCAACCTCATATTGTCACTCTTCAACACACATTTTTGGCCATAAATGTTTGTTTTCCACTATTTCAGGTGTGTACCTACGTTTTGGATCTTTTCTGAGAATTTTTCATAATTTTTCCATATTTACTAGGAGTCTTGTGTGTGGCCTGGAAAGCATTTATTACCTCTATTCAAGTATCCCTTAGGCCTGTATTCTATTATTTTTTCTCTTTGAGGAAGGAAAAATTCCCCTAGGGTTTAAAGTACACCTACACCTCCTTAGGAAGAGATTCGCTGGGTTGAGGAGTCTAGGATTTAGAATTTTGAGCCACTGGTTTCTAGGGTATGATCCACATTATTTCAATCATTTAGGATACTTTATTTAATAATTTTAACACCATTCTATTTTTTTTTTTCCTTCCCCGTTAGGATCCCCTTGAATGTCTGAGGTTTTTGATCTCATTTCCTATCCTTTGCAGTAGTTCTCACTTTTGATTTTTGTTGTTTCTCTACACCATTTACATCATATTATTCTCTTTACATCACAATCCCTTGGACATTATATCCATTAGGCCTTTAGTTCTTTTAGATAAAATTCTCTTTATTTAGATGTTTAAGAGAATTTTTGGATGGGGTTTGTGTCCTTGGATTGCTTGTATATTTTACTTTCATTTTTTTAGCATTATTTACAGCTATTCATCATTTTATTTCAACAATACATGGAATATGAGGAGATTCATATGAATATAAGAATAAATTTCTCCGTCTATGAGGTTGACCTGAAAGTAATAATTTTTAGGATTAGATCACAATTTAAAGAACAAAAATTTGAAGGACTATAAACATAGAATCTTGGAAAACTATGACAAATCACTTTGCAAAAATATCTTCATATATCATACCCTAGTTTGAATGATGATGAAATGAGGCACCTTTTTTATGCATTTGTTGAAGGGTAATTGGACCTATTAAAGAAGAGAGAAGGTAGAAGTTGTAGAGGTATGTATAATTATTGTATGCATCTCATGATATGTGCCAAGTTTTTTAGCTCATGATGGTCATTCAAAAAATAAAGGGTATATAATTTGACCATATACTATATATGAAGACTAGGTTTTTTAATCTAATAAAATGGATAAAATGCATGTCAAATTATATCATTAGGATTTTTCAACACGACTATGAAATTTATAGGGTTTGCATAGAGTGTGAATTTTCTAGCATAACTAAACCTAGAATAATATAGGGTTTTGCAATTAAATCTCTTGGGTGGTCATAGAACAATACAATTTTCAATTGAAAATTCTTGGAATATAGGTTTTGTAAACCATAGAAAAGTATGGAATAAGAGGAGAAACCCTAGAAATATAAACCCTAAATGTTTTTTTCTGCTATGAAAGTAAAATGGACCTAGTTTTTTAGAATCACAGGTACTGTATCATGTTTACGTAGAAATTTTTTTTGATGGAAGTGGTTCCAAGGTTAAGAGGGATATAGCCTTACTCTAGAGGTAGATATTTAATATCTTTATTATTATTACTTATGCTACTATATTTATATTTTATCTTCTTGTTGTTTCATGAGTCCTCTAACCAAAGTTATAGGCCAAGGAATTATATATCTGAAGATTGATTAAGTAGATGAAATACTTGAAGGAATGTGGCATAGAATGAAGATTGTGAAGCAAGGAGTAGTTTAATTTATACATAAAATAAGAATATTAGATGAAAAAAATTTTAAAAACCTCATATGGAGATGGGGAGTTGTAAATATCTTGATGATTACATTATTGAAAGTTTTTGATTGTTTCATTCTAGATTGATGATTGAAAGCTAAAAATCATGAAGGAATAATTAATATTGGAAAGATGATTTGACTATTTGACGAATTATGAGGAAAAACTCTTTCATGGAAGGCATGTGATAGAATTTGTAAGCAAAATTGGATTCTTCAAGATGATATATGTACCATTTGATGACAAAATTATATGAAAATTAGGAAATATCCAGAAAGGTCAAAGATTAATATGATGATATTTTCTTAGGAGTTGAGAAACCATATCATAATGATAGTGTGTGAAATAATTTAGATATGTAAACAATGTGACATATAGTAATGCTGAAGCTCAGAAATGATATGATAATGTGGGAAGAAGGAGACCTATAAGTACTACTCAAAGATCTTCATGATAGAACATGTAGATGACAAAAAAAAAATTATGATTATGGTTAAGTCTCATTAATTGAGAGGGAGTGATTAGGGACATTGTATTCTCCATGTGTCAAGCAGTAGATGATGACTAACCATCGTAAGTCTTAGTGGAGGAAATCATAGGGATAATGGAGATTTGGATAAGAATCTCGGGTAAATACTCCTTATGTATTTGGAATCCTAAATAGGAAGTATTCCCATGACCCAACACTCTTTGATTAT